>CM002476.1:31087580-31108622 GCA_000325765.3 Leersia perrieri
ACCTAATGGCTAATTTTAGAAAAAAATTCAAGGGTGAGGTGCTGAAGTACATGTGGCCTTGCGCGTGGGCTTGCACAAATCGCAGACATGATGCATTGATGGAGAAAATTGGTACTGAATGTCCTAAAGCGATCCCCTTTCTAAACAAGCATCACAAGCTGATATGGAGCAGATCTAAATTCTCAAAAGAATGCAAAGTTGATTATGTTAACAACAACATATCAGAATGCTTCAACAATTGGATTAAGGACTACAAAGACCTTCCTGTTGTTGATCTCATGGATAAGATTAGAGAGAAGATCATGGAGAAGATCTATGCACGGCATGAGATAGCCAACAGAATTCAAGGGCGCATCCTTCCGAGCGTCATACATGAGTTAAACATGAAGAGCCGAGGGCTGCATTATGATATCAAGAAAAGTGGTCCCATGTCTGCTGAAATATCAGCAACAACAAAAGAAGGTAAGACTTGAAGATATGGTGTTGACCTTGCCAAAAGAGAATGTGGCTGTGGACAGTGGGAGGTGTCAGGAAAACCGTGTACTCATGCTATATACTTATTTGGGAAGGTGAGACAACTAAACATTGAGGACTTTGTGCATGACTACTGTTCAGTAGAGAGGTTCAAGATGGCTTATCAGTTTCAGATCACTCCAATGAATGACAAGTCTGAATGGCCAAAGGTTGATCTTGAGTTTGAAATGGTTCCTCCACCGCTGCAAAGGGCTGCTGGTAGACCAAGGAAACAAAGAATCAAGGCTAGTGGAGAGCCTGGAAAAAGAGGACCATATCAATGCAAAAGGTGTTTTCAGTTTGGGCATATTGAGAAGGGTTGTACCGCTACTCAAGCCAAATTAGAACAAGAGCATCCACCTCCTCGTCCAAAAAAAGCAAAAAAAAACAAGGTCTTGTATTATTTTTGTTTCTCATATGTCCTGCAATATGTGCCTTCACTAACCAAATTTGTCCTTTATAGGAAAAGCAAACCTGAAGTAGAAATTGTTGAAGCCTCCACAAATGACCCTGAGGCATCCACATCAGGCGTTGAACCCTCTCCAATGCCTCATTCAAGTCCAGGGGTAACAACTAGAAGGATGACTTCTCTTTCTCCAACTAGCCCAGGTGTAACAACTAAAAGAATGGCTGCTATCTCTCCTGGAGGAATCAATCGAAGGCTCATCATTGAGTAGATGAATTAGCTAGCTTGCTACTGTCAATTGGGGTCTTTTACTCTTTTACTCTTTTCAATCGAAGTTAACGGAGAGTTAACAGCAATGGTAAAAACCCACAACAAACCAACCTTTCAATGCTAGTTTTCTAAAACCCAATATTTCGGTGCTACTTTTCTAAAGAGTGAATCTTTTAATGGTACTAATCTAATTTTCCCTTTAAATTTTCCATATGATACATGGCAAACTGGTCAAATTAATTAATGATAATGTTCCCTTTCTCTTTTCAGTTTTTACAACCGACCAATTTTGGAAATTTGGTTTGAGTAGATCGTTTGTTCCTATCTCGAAGATAATCTTTTGTCCGTACCTCTACAACCTCTTTGTGTGTAGAATCTCTCCATCAGAAAGTCTGAAGTCTGAGCCTTACAATTGCAGGAGCCAGGAGCCCACAGGACTGGTGGTCGACGGTGTCACTCCATCAGAAAGAAGGAAGATCTAATATAACCAAACCATGCCGCAATTTGACAGTTTCTAGTAACTGTTGCATTTTTTCAAGCTAATTCAAACACAGCTGAAAAAATCATCCACCTGTATCTCCAATTATGGTTCTTAAGCAAAGGTGGTCAAGTGTTAGAGCAGCACATGACTGGATTCCAGTATACATTTATCTGGTCTCAATTTCTCAATCATGCTTAACTGTTGAACGAGGAAAACTGTAATATCGGGTCTTGAATCAAGTTTCTTTTGGGTGAACAATGTTGCATAGACCATGGAAAACACTCGCAGGTTATTGAATCATTTACCATGTTTTTTTTTAAAAAAAAAGGTTAAACAGAACATGGCAGCCGCCACACTGGTTCTTGAATCAGTTTTGTTTAAAAGTGTGGGTCAAATCCAGGCCCGCGAGATCAAAGCCCGAAGGCATCACAGCAGGCAGACATGCAGACCAAAATCAATCGATCTCTGTACACACTACCATGCTTCCTTCCTTTTTCTTATCCAGAGCATCGGCTTATTGTGCACAGCTTACATCTAACAGAGTATATATACATATGTTGTTCGAGCCAAACAAAAACTTATTTTTCATTTGAAAGCAGAAGAAAGAAGCTCCCTTTAGCAAGAAGTCTTGAGTTGATCAGATAATTGTAGTCTGAGTTTTTGGTCAACACATACAGTTTCTGTGAAAGGTTATCATCCCATCAACTGAAACAAATCTTGCTTTTGGGAGAACAGAAAAAAGCAGTACAGACCCGAAAAAAAGCCGAATACAAAACTATGAATCTGAAGATCTTGGCAGGCTCAGAAGGATCCATTGGTTTCTATCAATCAGAAGGACTGAAATCCCTCAGAAAATAGGTAGGTATTTTTTGGTCATCACAGCCTCCAATCAGAGAGATCCAGTACAACACAAACAATAAGCAAAAATCGAAAATCGAAACTCCAGACGAGACAAAGCAAAACCCAAAAGATCGAAACTACAGACGAATCGAACAAACAACAGACGAAGCCTTAGGGAGACATCTGAAACCTGAACAAATAGTAGAACGGAGGCGGCGAGAGTGGCCGGTGGAAGGAGTAGGAAGGCGTCGATATATAAGGGGATTGGCGGCTAGGGTTTTGGGGATTCAGACATTATAATGGGCCGACGCAGCTTTGCTTCTTCTTGGGCTGTATTTGTTCATAAATATAATAGCCCATTTTAGACTTTCAGAGCTTTTTATGGGAACTTTTTATTATTCTCTTATATTGTTATAGGCTTATACCAAGAATATTGCTTTTAATTTTTTAATATAATGGAAACTTTTATATATCAGGTCTCTTCCATTCGACACACAGCCAAAAGAATGCTCTTTTTCAGCCATGCAAATTAATACGATTTTTCTCACCTAGCAAAAACATATGTGAATAAGAAAATCACCCAAACCATCTCGAAGTTCGAACAACAATTCAGAGAAAGAGGAAAATTCATAATCGACACCTCGATTCAGAGAAATAGTAAAATTCATAAACGTCGCCTCGTGCGTGTTAAACTCCATTTCATCGGGATTCAAATTCTCCAATAGTAGCAGTACAGTACAGTACGATCGACATTGCGTTTAGGCCCATGGGCCCATTTGAGGCCCAAAATGGCCCACCCCATCGAACCTCCCCTGCTCATCGTCATCAACGCCCATGTAGTCCACGACGCGCACGCCGCCTTCCCCTCCTCGCCGGCGGCGATCCACCACGCCGGCGTGCAGCTGGTCGCCGTGCATCAGCGACCCAATCGCCCTCGTCATCGCGCCACCGCCGCCGTAGAGCTGGCCCGGCAAAAGCCCACCCAAATCGAACCCGACCAGCTGCGTCGTCGCCGCCGCCGCCGGGACGACGACGCCGTCGCACGGCCCAAGATGATGGCCCAATGCCGGAATCCGGTCCGGCCCATGTGGCCCAACTCCCACCATGGAGGGGAATCCCACGCTGCCGTAGCAGCTCGCCGCCGGCGACGACGTCGTCGCGCCCAGCTCCGCCGCCTTCTGCAGCAGCGCCGTGGCGGACATGATCGCCGGGGAAGACGACGATGACGTTCCAGGCGGCGGCGGTGGTGGGAATGCCATGGCGGGGTCGAGATTGTTGCGCCCGTGGAAGAACGGCGATGGCGACGGCGGCGCTGATCTCGCGGCGGCGACGGCGAGGCTGGAGAGCATGGATCCGGCCATGGTGAGCGCCGGAGGAATGGCTACGTCCGGGAACATCGTGAGGTGCGGGCTGATCTTGACGTCGGCGGCGCCGAGCCCGTATCCGGCGGCGGCGGCGGTGTCGTGTTCGTCGGCGGCGGTGATGGGGTCGTCAGAGTGGCAGGTCGAGTGAAGGACGAGGTGGTGGTGATGCTGGCCCTGGAGAGCGGAGGTGACAGCCGCCATGTTCATGGGCTGCGCCATCTTGTTGTTCTCCTTCGACAGAGCATCGCAGAACGCCCTGTGCGTCACAAAGCTGTCACGCCTGCATTACACCGACAAACAAGCTCAACAATGGCGGACGACCCGCCAATCCAGTACCAACATGACAGGCATAGGTTAAGAGGCGGATCCATGACCCATCCGACTAGCAAACGTCGGATGTTCCGATTTCTGTTTCAATGCATATGAAATGACTAAAGATGTTTCGGTGTGACATGGGCACACGGCGGAAACATTTTTTTTGCCACTAAAACATTTTTTCTCTAAACATTTTTTCTATATTCAGTGAAATAGAAATCAGAGCGTTCAATATTTGGTCTCCCAACAGACATCTCGACAGTAGCAATTTCATTTTTATGACACCTTGGACTTTTTAGATAAGTCTGATTGTTTGTCTTATTTATTTTTTTAAAAAAAATATATGCAAAGTAGTATGCACAAAGTACATTTAAAAAAAATCATATCATAGCAAAATATTTAATCATTACATAATTTTGTAACAAGACAAACGATCAATCTTAAAAGGTCATCAGCGTCGAATGTTTTTGAAATTGGCGTACCTGGAGAAGATGGTGCCGCAGTCGCACTTGTACTCACGCGTGCCACACACCTTAGAATGCGCCTTGCAATCAGAATGAACAGCATACCGCTTCCCACAACGATCACACTTCCACTTCTTCTCACCATGCTTGCGGCAGAAATGCTTCTTGATCCCCGTCAAGTCGCCAAGCGCGCGGCTCGCGCTATGGTGCACGCACGACAACTCCGGGCACACGTACACCCGCTTTCGCGGCGGCTGGTCGCCGGCGCCGCCGCGCTGGCGGAGCTTCCATGGAAGGTTGTGGCCGCGGCGGTGCAGCTGCAGGTTTTGGTCGCGTTGGAACCCTTTCCCGCAGATCTCGCACACGAATCGGTTCGTTGCGAGGAGTGTTCGTGGTGATAGTGCTATCACCTCTGCGCTTGGATCTGCAATTGATTGCATGCGTGCGCATGCGCCAAAGATGTCGAATTAATTAGGTACTTAATAGTGCTATGTGTATAGTGGTATTGAATAAATTAGTGCATATTTTAAAATTAAACAGTAAAATTGAATCTATTTTTTAAATAAACTAGTCCGTTTTAAAACAATAATCAAATATTTTCTTATTACTTGGAAGACCCAAATGCATAATTGGTTTAATTGAATGTGTGAGATCAATTTAGCTAGAGCAAACCTTGTTGCTGAAATTTGTTTAGGTGTGCATGCCGCTCAATCAAAATGCAAGTGTTTGTTACATTTCTATTGCACCAATAACTTGCATGATTGCTATGATATAAGATCAGGTTGCACTGAACGTGCATTTGCATGCTATCATTATCTTTTAGATCATTAATTAATTGTTGTAATTAAAATAGCATTTAACTTTCAAATCGCCTTTCTGAACCAAATCTTAAATATAAATCTTTTTATACGTGCACCTAATCTCATATGGATATTGCAGTTAACTTTTCTAACAGTAAAAGTTCAGATGCATGGCATTTGAGCAAACACGCAATTCTCTAAATGGATCTTGCCGTATATATTGGCATGCATATGCATGGAAATTACTCAAATTAGCATATCTAGGATACTCTAGCTGGATTAAAAAAATGTATAGCTTCATCCTATACATGTAACTTAATTAACCGGAAAAACTTTCATACTAGTACGAGCTTAGCTTGATCCTATATATAGCTGGAGTAATTAACTGTATTGGATACAACGAGCTTAGCTGAAATGATGAGAGATAACTACTATCCATCTATTGAGAAAGAAGCTAGCTAGAGAAAAGTGATATACTTTCAATTATTTCGTACGTACATATATTTGTACTCAGATTCAGAACTTAAAATCACGAATTATTCAAACAATAAAGAAGGCTCGTGCAACATCAGGAGCTGTTTTACTAGAAGCAAGGATGGCCTTGTAAAATTGCAAAAACTGTCGAATTTATCTATCTCATCGAAACTAAAATGCTGCGAAAAGACTAACAGTACTACAGTTCATTATGGTCAAAATATTCTGTCATACAGTATAGGCGTTGTCATTTATCTTCCTAGTTTTCAGTGAAAGACTGAAAGAAGATTTAGACTGTTAAAACAGATACCACCACCATTATGGACTTTGCCCTATCAATTATTGCACTCACAACTCACAAGATCGACAGGGAGGGCTCCAACACAAGACCAATTTTTAGTCAGTTTATGAATCATTTCCTTCAAAAAAGTTTATGATCCATGCAAGAATTAATTCAAACTAAGGATCAAAAGATGTCTGCAGACACGAACAATTAAAGAGGAGAACATATATGAATAATTAATGCACCTGGTGTCCCTGGAAGGCTTCTCTTCTTCTTCACGGTCGGTGCCGGCGCAGGCGGCGGTTCCGACGGAGCTCCGGCGATGTGATGCAGATCACCGTCATCGACATTGGCGATCTCCAATGGACTACCCAGGAGCAGCTTGCTGTAATACGGCGGTTGCTGCTGCTGCAACTCGAATTCCTCCATTAATTAATTTCTTCTCCCACCTTGTTGCTCACACGACACAAGACAAGATCCCTTTCATGCAGCTAGCTGCAAACAAAATCAAGCTTGCTTTGCTTGGATGCATGAAGAGTTTCAGCAATCGGCAACATGAAGTGATCACACTATTACTTGTGTTTCTTGCTCACTTCTCTTTTTATCTAACTAAGCTTGTCCTGACTTGTGAGTGACACTGTGACAGCTATCTAGAGAAGAAGAGAGGAGGCTGGTGTTGTATTTATCCTACCAAAATTTTTGCATGCTACTTTTCCCTCTAGCTATATTATATACCCCCTAATTCTATTTTCTCTTTCAGGGAATTTAACCTGTCTCTTTCTGTGTGTGTGTCAGTGATGACTTGAGTGTATAGATGATGCTATGTATACAGTAGCTAGCTGTTAGGAAAGATAAATTTAGAATCTAGCTAGCTATGAACACCTTAGAAATACATACTATACTCGTAGCTACTGTAAAGGTAGGTAAGCCGCGTGGAGCTGAGAAGAGAGTGTTCTTGTAGCAAGTATATTTTTAAAATTTATTTTATGTGCATAGTTTGGATCTACCTTTGTTGTTTCCTCCCCTCGGGATCGGCCGGCTAGAGACAATGCTCAAGTTTTCCTGGCAGAGAGTATAATACTGGCTTGTCATGACAGCAACCTGTAAATGCATGGTCAAGTTGATCAGCTTCTTGTTGCCTTGTTTTCTTGCCTAGGTCTCGTTATTAAATTCAGATGCAATTAAAACCATAATTGAAAAATTAATGTGGTTTTACAATCCCCAAAACCACTCTTCATATGGAGTGCTAACTCTCTTGAATCTGACAGAGGCTTCTCGCCTTTAATTTAGCTGAATCCGATGCAAGTTTTGCTGCAAGTAAACTGTAATTTTAAGCCGTTATAGCAGCTCTCATATATTTTGGCGCTCTAAATTAAAGGGCTCACTTACGGTAATGTATACTAGTCAATTATAAGAGGAAATGAACGGTCGAGATTGAATGTATACTGCTGGGTTAGTACATAATAGTATATATTTTTTATATACAATAATATAAAATATTTGTATGAAAAGGACGGTACTAACTGTGTTATCTCGTTATGCAAGAAAATAAAAACGTGGTGAATTTATATTGGAATAATAGTTAAGTCAATACCGTGGTGGGTAATACGTTAAGTTAATAAATTAGTTACTGTGATACACATAAAAATTAGTGGATATATATCATCTATATTAGTTTCCACCGATAACAAGTATTAGGTATTGTAAGAGAACCCAAATTAAATTAACATCATATATATGCCTCATGACTGATCAAGAGCTCTTACTAGGTACGCTACCAAATTGTTTAAGCGCCTTGGGATTGGCAAGGGATGATAGCGATGATGATGCGTAAGATGGGGGCTGGGCGCCCATATAGGAGCTCAGTCTTGGATAGACGAATTAACACACATGCATTTCTTAAAACATAATTAACCCTTCATCCGTACGTATGTTATGTGTTATAGGAACTTTCAGATATCACAAGCTCACAGCTGCTATTATTGTTTGTGACGTTCTAAGTGTTTATCATAGATTTTCATTCATTGCTTGATCTCCGAAAAAACAACTGTGAGATTAACTAGCATGCCATTTTTTGGGGAACAAATTTGTATGGATAACCGAGTACCATGACCTCCTTATTTATTTTCAGGACCATGGCATATACATGCATGTAATGACAGTAGCAGATACATTAGTAATGCTTACACCATGTTTGCTTAATGTATATCTGACAACGACTGAGCCTGGAGAAGTACAGAATGACAAGAAACAATCCTATTAGAGAAACAATCCTACTAGAGCAAGAGGATGTGACACTCAAGCTCGCGTCCGCGTCGCCCTCCCCCAGCGGCGACACGGGCCGGCGACTCAACGCTGCCGCGTGCCCCCCCCCTCCTATCTCTGCCGCCGGAGTGGCCACTGGCAAAATCGACCGGCCACAAGGACGATGATGGCAGGGCCATCCCCCTGTCCACACCTGGTGGCAGCTGGGAGCTATCGCGGGCTGCGGAGGCGGCGGCCAGATCCATGCCTCGTGGCCTGATCTGGAGGTGGATCAACGACGACGACGATGGTCAGTGGCGGCGGCCGCGACTCGGGTGGTGGCCGCGGTAGTTAGCTGGCGGCGGGGGAAGGCGCCATGTGGTGTCATCGGGGCTAAATCCATGGTGACCAGTGGGTCGTCGGTGTGGATCCAGCTCCACGGCAGCCTTCACCGGTGGTGGCAGCGGCTTTTCCCAACGGTGGCGGCAGCACTGGTTGTTGACGACAGTGGCTAGCGGCTTCGGCGCGACATCGTCCGCCGGCCCAGATCCGAGGTGTCGAAGCGTCTTTGCACATTGCTAGCATGGATCTAGGGTGGCGGTGGAGGCTTGCGCTGACGACGCGGCAATGACTGGAGCTGGCAGCGGTGTACACCGATGAAGGCAGTGGAGGGCTGCTGGCCACGTTCATGGTGGCCAGATCTACGGCGCCGGGATGTCTTGTTGGGCGTCACCGGCGTGGATCTGGCACCATGGCGTCGGCTGCAACGTCCTGACGCTGGCGGCAGCGGCTGGCGGGTTGGCCGGGCTTGGACATCAAACTAGCTTGTTACAATCCTGGCTACGACGGTGGCATCGTTTCCTGGTTTGGCCTGTGTGGTGACTGTGGCTCCCCTGCCTTGGGCTGGCACGCGTGAGTGTAGCTGGGAGTCGAGGTCATCTCTAGCTTTTCTAGGGCCGACGGCAATGGCGTTCCCAGGACGATGCAGTGGTCATTGGTCATGGCAGCGGCAAGGGCTGCGCTCCCCTTCCCCTTCTCTGATTCTTAGGTACAGGTTGGTGGTGGTCGGCGCTGGCGGTCAGTCTTGAGTTTGTCTTACGGCGGTGGTTAGAAGGTTTGGGCTTGGCACAGGGGGTCATTTAGCGCCTAGTCGGGCCCTCGTCTTTAGGTCCCCATCGTGATGACTTTGCTCAGGGGGTGGTAGGCCGGTAGGACGGTGCCCTGTATCGGGTTGCGCCACTACTTTGCCCAGCATTCCCCCGCCTTAGGGCTCCTCCCTCCTGTGAGTGCCATGCTAGCGGTTTCTACTGCGACGTTGTGTTGGCCACTTGGTGGCAGTGGTGTACTGGTTTTGGGTGTGTAGGTGACAAATGTGGAGGGGATCGCTCTTGGGCTTGGTGGGTGTGATGATAGACTAAGGCGAAAGTCTTGCCCGGCTTGCCGGTGCTAGCAACGACAACGTCTGCGTGTGCCATTCACCTTGTCGGAGACGTTGATATAGGTCTCTTCATCCATCACCCACCTTAGAGAGATCTCCGGAGTGAAAACCTAGATTTTTGGATCGGACGTCGTCGCTATTTTGTCGGCATGTTCCTTCTTGAAGACATCGTTTTAGGAGTCTTCTCTACTAGACCATCATGTTTTTGTGGAGTCTTCGGAGCTAGCTCTTCTCGTTTGTATCGAGGTTTTTGCCGGTTCTCTTTAATTAACCGTGCAGTTATTAAGGTTTTTCGGTCGAGTTTCCCGTATTAACTATTTTTCGGTCCGATTTCCCGTATAAATTGGACCAATTCTCTTATTCACTTGCCCGTTCCCTCGAAAAAAAAGTACAGCAAGAGGATGTGACACACTGTCTAATTTCTGGAACCAAAAATAAATAAATTAGCTTTTGCACCCTCTTGATTGACATGGTTGGGCCCATAAACATGTAGTTAATGCCGTGTTACCTACAACACATTTACCGTGACACATACTCCGTGTTCTAAATATAAGCAAAGATTACTGTTAGTAGAAAAGATATGTCCCTTACTAGATGATGCATACTTGGGAGTAGTATGGGAAAAAATCAATGAGGGGTGGCTGATGAGACAGTACATGTTACTAATCTACAAGTGCTTATTTTTTGGTACAAATTTCAAATGATTGAAGTGTTTATACTTGAGAGGGAGACAATTGACTAGCATTAATTCCCCCAATATATATAATGGCCATGGATGAACATGAGCTAGGTAGATGACAGATAAAAGCTGCCAGCCAGATCTGAGAGTGTTATTATGTGATCCGAATTCTTCCATATATGTCAGATTACTTTTCTAGTAGGACTCTATGTCTTTCTCTATTAGGAGTATTCTTTTATTTTCCCTATATATTCTCTTGTAAGCTGCACGGGAAGGGTTGATGTTCCATTGTAATTTCTTAGCGTTTGTACCAAACTCCTCTATAGTGATATTGCCGGTCGGCGTCCATGGTTTTTTTCCGTAAGGGTTTTCCACGTAAAATTCGTGTCTCCGTTGTGCATCTATTTTCATAACAGGTGGTATCAAAGCCTCGGAGATCCGATCTACACCGCCGCCACCGGAAATCGTCGGTCACGTTTTGCCCGACGCTGCCACAACTCACTTTTCCGTTGATCCATCTATTCGGCGCGATATTCTCGGCGAGATTGATTTCTCATCAAAGCCGACGCGGAGTTTCACACCGAGTCGAATTCGCACAAAGGATCAGATGTTTCATGAGAGAACAAAGCACATTGATGTGAGATATCACTTTATTCGAGGTGTTATTACTGTAGGTGATGTCAAAGTATGCAAGATAAGTACTCATGATAATCCGGCGGATATGATGGCAAATCCGGTTCCTACTACTAAGATTGAGCTTTGCTCAAGCTTGATGGGTGTTACTGTTTAGTCCTAGTGACTATTTGGCGCGCGGTGAGTTTTACCTTTAAGGTGTTCTTGGTGATTGGTGTTTATTATGCTACAAGAAGAAATTCGTCTTAAGGTGGAGATTGTTATTATGTGCATCTATTTTCATAGCAGAGAGTTCACGCCAACTAGCTACCGTTTCATCACCATTAAACTCTTTTTGCGAACAAATCACCTTTAAACTCTAGTTGATGGAATGTACAAGCTGATCGATCGACAGGGAAAGGGAATACCAGGTTGGTTGCATCCGAACCTTTGCATACAGCGAAAGTGTCGAGTCGATGATCAACTAGTGAAATGATCGATGGAGAGGGAAAGATCGAGAAAAAATAATGTCTTATTCAATTCCTTCGTAATTTCAATCCACTGAAATCGTTAAAATACTGACAAATAAGATCGAGTTCCTGTCATCCCTGTCAATCTCTTGATCAGATCAGGTTAACTAGCTACTGAGTCGATTAAGTGCTGACCAATCGCTTAGTTAGCCATAATTACTAACTTATCATTATCTTAAAAAAAGTATTCACTGCATATGTAAGTGCATATTTGCTTAGTTGTTTTCGTCTCAGATACCTGAATATTACCATTGTCTTTGTTGTGCTTAGTCTGTAGTTGCACTGATGGTTACCTTCTCCCTTTGTCTTGGTTAATTAACTTGCACAAATGGACGAAAAAAACCAGCGTCATGTATGGCGGCATATATTTTAGCTGAACATTTGGAACCCTGCGACATGCATGTGTCAGTACAGCATCGTTTGTTCTTGACGCGGAGACTAGATGACGCGATTAGCCGATTATTACATGGTAACATTTGTGCTTCTCCTCGAAGTTAATCAGGCTCATATTGCAGAAGAGACGATCATAGTTAACACGTTATGTCTGTGACGTTTCAGAATTAAGCATATGGGTAGAGAAAATAAATCACAAATGTAGAATAATGCAAGTGAGAATACAGAATACAATTATAATTCTAACAGCTCAACCTTAGTATAATGGTAGGTATATATAGATAGAAAAAAATCTTCGTAGGCCAGAATTTTACACGGGAAACACAAGAGAGAATATTATAGAAACAAGTTCTAGCTAGCTAGAACCCTAAAAGCCTAAAAAGTGGCTAAATATTTCAAGGAAACAGAATAGACAACGGATAGATAGCCTAAGCCTACTCGTAATTTACACCGCTAAACATTCTGCTATGGTCATACAGTAAATCATTGGTGGCTGAATTCATTGATGGCATCCTGAATCTTCGCCGCTTAATCGATCATATGTCAACACCTAATCTCACTGCTCATTATTAGTACTACCCTTTACAGTGGCAAGAAAAGTTAAACAGGGCTAATATTTAAGATGCCCAATAAGTCTATTGGTAATAAATTAAAGATTGGGATTCTTCTCTTGGGGATAAGTATATGACAACGACTTCAGAATTGCTACCTGAACATCAAGTGTGAGTTTGAGTGATCCTTCAGATGAACAACCCCAAACAGTGCTCAATTGTTCTGAAGTGATCTATCTAACCAATCAAATGCCAACGTACATTGTCTCTAACCACATTTTCCTTCCATTCCACATCATCTGACAGCTCTGATTAGGATCCCTCAGCATCATGATCGATTCTGTCTGTCAGCGTGCCCACATTATTCCCAGGAAAACAGCAACATTTTTGTCATCACTGAAAGCGCACACACACACACTGCACTCACTCAAGCTCCGAAATGAAAAACGAAACCTTTCTAGAATTTCATGTCGAAAACCTACAGCTGATCAGAAAATTCCCCTTGAGCTGTCATGGTCTTTCTCCAGCAAGAAGTAGATTTGACAAGACAATCTTTCTGACGAGAGCAATTATCTTTCGGAGGGCTATAAAGTCAAGGCTGCCTGCTAATTAAGACTTTGCAAGAACAACAAGCCCTACCAGTGAGGTCAGATCTTGGCTGGAAAAAGCCGCTTTCTGCGCAAGCCCCGGCCCCCTCTGCTGCATCGATCTCGATCTTCTGCTGCCGTTTCGTTCAGCTCACCGGTGCACGTCGACGTGAACCGCCTGCTTGTTTTCAGAAAAGCATCGATCGGCTATCGAATTGATGGAAGAACAAGCTGCTGATTAATTTCCTCGCCGCCGCGTGTTGCCACCCGATTCACGGCGGCGGCTGTCGAATGACAGATGTGACACCGGTGAGAACCCAGGATGAGTTGTATAGGATCGAGTAACAGACAATGTCATCTGCTTAATTATCTTTTTCGTCTGAAATAATTAAATGCCAGTTTCATCCTATCCTCTTCCTGCTGCTGGTGCAATTGTGCAAAGGCACATCGTTTTTTTGTTCTGAACATGAACATGGTGATGATTTACAATGTCTTTTCTTAATTACTCCCTCTGATTTTTTTATATAACATTGGTTAGCTCAAAATTGAGCTAACCAACGTCAAACATATAAATCCGGAGGGAGTACATTATTAGGATGATATTATTAGTTTTGACAGGGAACGGTAGGCCTTGGGTGCAGAACTGCAAGCAGCGGAGTACCTGGCAAGATCGATGCAGAAGCAAATCTTACTGCAGCTATGCAAAAAAACGTATGGTCATGGAGTTAACCGGGGCCAGTCCAGCCCATAAGTTAAGATGGGCCAAACAGGTCGGCCCATCAAGTGTGTGGTTATGGGTCGGCCCAGCATGGGTTTCTATGTCACATTTTCAGGGGAAAGAAGATATTGCTATTTTGGAGGAGCGTTATTCCAAGTGAGGTGGTCCAGTAGCAGAGGCGTGGAGACTGGAGAGGTTGGCTAAATTCCTCCGGTCCTCCCCTTGTCTGCTTCTGCAGAAAAGATTACAGATTGTGCAGTAGGTACATCTTGATTTATGTAAGCTTTTGGTAATAGCCTAATACGCAATAGTCTCTTTTTTTTTGCAAAAAGATATTTTACTCGTTTTTAAGGAATTTTTATTTCGTTGTAAACTTATTTAAAACTTTAACAATTTCATCACGTTTTGAATGCCAGTGACATATAGCTAGACAAATTGTACGTATCTTTTTTATTTCTGGTATATAATAAGTTTTTTATAAAAAAAACAACTTAAATGTTATCATGTTGCACATATACAAGTAGGAAATCTACACAAAATTAGTGCGCTCCAACTTGATACTGTGATTTCTTTACCTATCAAATATACGTGGCGCTATATATAACTTATGATGATAGTAATATTCAACTAAGTCTCACGATGAGGCCAACACTTCTAATAATAGTATACCAACACGACAAATATCAATAAACAAACCGCGTCTATAAAGTGGGAGTTGCCGCATGCGAATCTCATCATTCATTCTCTACATCTCTCGAGGCGATTTATCGGGTAGTGCGCTTTCACGGCAATAGCCACTTCACAACTTGACACTTGTTGTCGGACAACATTATACTTCATAAAACACCTTTCTGCACAACGCATATATATTAATCACGCATGATGCACAGACGGGGAAAGACTTTTGTCATAAGGAAGCCGGCCAATGTTCAAACATTAAAACCGCCAGACTATATATGCCTCTAGAACATGTTTTCATGGCACGCATGGTCCCAAATAAAAAACTTTATTGTGAACTGCAATTTAGCCCTGACTTGAGCCCTTTTTGAGCTCTCCGATCCAACTTTCTTCATGTGCCATTGGAGCAAATTGAGTTTAATACAAACCCCTCTTAGAACAGCGTACCAAAAAGCCTTCTGCACACCTGAGAAACAATCAAAAGACCCAAACAGCTCAGAATGTGTTGGATTTCTTTACCCAAAATGATGCAGCAAGTAGGAATATCTGGAGCCATCCTTGCTTGTTTCGTCGTTAATATTTTTTTCTCCCCCAAGATGGCCGCCATTATTCGGCTCGAAAGTTGAGATGGAATTTGACGTGTCTGTACTATGTAGTGTAAAAATCAACCGTATTATAATTTTACATCTAAATATATGTGGGACCTGCTTAATTAGCATGTGGTATATATATAAGATCGTAGCCAGCTGTGATCAATTTGAAAGATGCATGACCATGCTAGGAAACTACTCGGATCCCTCAGTTTCTTTTTATGATCTAACGTCAACATTTATACGGCGGAGAAATTAAGTCTTTGTGCTAATTAAAAAGATTTACAGGGTTAGATTACAATTGAGAAGAAATGTCATCTTATTTGACAAGGTTGATTTCAAATATTTAAATATCCATATAACATAGAAAATTAATACCCATTCATGTGAGTGTGTAAAGTAAATATATATACTCCTATATGTCAACCAAAGAAAAGTAATAACCATTTATGGTGTTCCATGCACATATATTTTTCCATTGTCAATTAGTTTTTTTTCAACCGAAGAGGCAAGAATCACGCTGCCATTCAATGCAAGGAGTGAAAGACAACCGTCCTCTAGGACTTTAGTTCATATTACAATCATGACCAACTACATCATCCGTCTAATAATATAAATATTTGGATTGAAATATAGCATATCCTAATACAACCAATCTGAACAAAGGTTTGCCAAATTTGTTGTAGTAGGATGGTCGCATCTCAACGTAAATACTTATATATTTGTTCATTGTTAAATATTAATTTCTAACTAGATGGACTGTTGTCAAATGAAGGTACATTTTTATAGTTATATAGAGTGCATTATGCATGCGCTAAACAAATCTATGTTTTAAAATTTTTATAGTTACTCTAAAATTAAATGCTTGCACATTTTTCAAACTTGAAATGATAACTAAAAACAGTTTAAAAGTATGCACACCCATTAGTTGCACGCAACAAACCATGCATACATATATCGTAGCAGCACACAACCTTAATTTCCCAAACCAGGGCAGTACAACTTTGGTACAGCACACATCGTAGTACTCGCACCGGAAAACATACATATGTTGCTGCACAGATCGACAAAGGCAGATTGCAACACACACACACAAAACTCCACACACAGTGAGAGCTCATGATCCGCATATATAGCAAACAAAGCAATGTTTTCGCAAGCTGATCGATCAGCATCAATGAGCTTCAGATGAGATCGATATTGAGTAACCATGGTTTAATTTCTCCAATTGGAGATCGATATATCTTGCAAGATCGATATCATCACTGCTGCTGGTTTCCTCTGAAGATGGAGAGCTCAGCCCTCACATCGATCTGTATCCCGGCGCCGGCGTTGCTGTTGTTGAGCGACGCGGCGAGCTCCTCACTCTCACGATACCTCTGCAAGTACCTGGCCATGGCGTCGGCATAGTGGTCGAGGCCGAGGGTCCTCATGGCGTGGCAAATGTCGTCGCCATTGACCGTCTTCCGACGCTCTCGCCGGCAGCGCTCGGAGGCCTCGCCGGTGACGAAGCTGATGAACTCCGTGGCGCACTCCTGGATCGTCTCCTTGGCCCGCTTCGATATCTTCGCCTGCGGCGGCAGTCCGTCCTTCATGATCCGACCCACGTTGGCGATCGGAAGGAGGTTGTCTTGCCCGCCGTTCATGCCTGAGGCGGCGCCGGAGGCTGACGATGACGGTGGTGGTGCCCTAGGGAGGCTTTGCATGGGTTGGAGACGACCCATTTGGCTAAATGCGGAGAAATTGAGGTCGCGGCTCATTTCTGGGTGAAAAAGAGGTGTGTATCTGATCTTTCTTATCAGAGGGGTTTTACTGTGTCAGTCGAACTGTCGTAGCAAACTTTGTGATATTGATATTGTGTTCGACCGGGATGAAGTGAACTGAATGCAGCTCTATTTATGCGTTATAAGAGACGTGGTTTTTTTGACTTTTTTATTCAATTTTTTCGGTCTTCTTAAAAAAGTATAAGATGTTACGCTGTAACGTAGGGCTAGCATTGTTCGCCAGCGTCACATGGGATAATGATTCTTTTCCTTTTTGTTAAAATATATGACACATCCGCAGTATTTATTCGTCCGTCCAATTATTAATATCAACTTGTTTGGAAAAGTTTTCTTTTTGACATTTTCTTAGCTCACGCAAGCTGAGTAAAATCGGTAAATGTGTCCAGAGAAAAAAAATCATGGTACGGAGATTGCGTGCATGATTTTTTTTTTTCTATAGAGGCCTAAATGCAAAGGACGTTAGGCAGGCATTTTCAGGCATACACATATAGCCAATGCAATTTGTACTACTAGTACTTATAGTTTAGTGCATGTACAGCGCACAATGATCGAATAAACTTGCAAGTACGTACGCGAGTTTACTAGCATGCATATAGTAATGTACAGGTGTTCTGCAGATTATTCATATTTTGGTTGTTTGAAATCTTTATATATGTACTTAGCACATGATAGTCAGAACACGTTTAAACAAATACTTAGCATTCCGCATGAAAACTGCATAGACGACGGCCATTAATCTACGTACGATCGATATCCATATATAGATTTGTGTCTCGCACGCGGGCAATCTATATATGTGTCTGATAATTAAAATACTCGCAAAAAAATTGTCTGGTAATTAAAAGTGATATGTTCAGTTGGCAGAACGTATATATGAATCTTCAGGGTAAACAATCAATTAATTAACGACGGCTGTTTGGGCACGTATAGTAGCTGCTGCAACCATAAATGAAGATGAAAGGTCAGGAAAAAAACATACAGAAAGTGGTATCGTTTGAATGTTTGGTATGCTAGTACTACTAATTAAAGTAGTAATCAAAGTGCAGAGAAGAATAACTTTTTGGCCCAAAGAGCTAAGCTTAGGTCATATCAGTACACTAGCCAATCAGCCGCCGTCCTTTACACACCGGCCGGCGATCGATGATGCCCTAATCCACTAGGAGAGCGACACCTGCCGGCCGACAAGCCGTGCAGCCCCTCCCATGGCGACGATGATGGCTTCCATCGCCGCGGCACGTGGCCATGGATCCTCCCGAATCAATGTGGAGACGACCACCATGGACTCTCTCGTCCAATCTCCAATCTCTCTCGACGATCTATGATCGAGGAGGACGACGACGAGACGAGGAGGAGGAGGACTAGTTAGATCACATGAAAGGCTACTGATTTGCAGCTTTCTCACGCCAAAAGGGGCATGAGCAAATGGTACAGCATTTGCTAGCTACTAGAGCCAATTTGGAGTAGTAGTACATATCAAGTTTTCATCTTTTGATGTGGTGCTGCTTCCTCTCCCAATTGGATGGAACCATCCTTGGATTTTTAAGTACATGTTGTGTGGTTGCATTTTCCCACGAACATAGTAATTAAGGAATTAACTAGCATGTAGGAGTACCAACGAAGAGGCTTTCGACACATATCATGTGCATATGCATGCAGGCATGCACAAAGCTGTAATGTTATTTAGCTAGCTAGATTTATAGTACAACAATATATTACTGCAAATTGTGTGTATGAATTATGGATGTATTTGTCTCGGTGAATCAATAGTTGTACTTTTGAACCTGTGAGGTGAATAATGCCTCTTTTTTCAGAAATTACTGTACTCGCCATTATATCCTCATCCGTCCTATATACATCTGGGCCAATTGGTAAAATTTTCTACCCACAACATGCCCCTTTCACTGACAATTACACGAAATACGCGCGCGCGCACCACTATGCAGGCTTGTACAGACATAGGAATGTGCCCCTTAAAATTAAAACATGCTTATATATATGTATATATTCCTGTTAAAAGGGCACATGTGTGTAATATTCGTTGGCACCATGGTAATCATGATAGGATAGGGTCATATGTACGTCCATGACTCCACTTTTCTCTGCAAGAAAATTGTCGTGGATAAAGCATTGCTGGTGTGGTGGTATGGAACGGGATGTCATTGGAGGCGCACACCATGGTCGAGCAATATAGTTTGGCAATAGAAAAGCAAACAATTGTCCAACTGGCAACTGATAGTTAAGTAGCAAGGAAAATGATTTGGTCTATATGCCTTAAGTTGATTGCTATTCCATTAATTGATATATGTCTTATATATATTTTCGACAGATGAAGTAACATAGAAATTAATAATTCCACGGTATTGAAATCCTACCTTCATTCACAAATATAAAATATGGGCACAATTCTGCGTTACAATTGTGTATCCACAAATATAAATTTCGCATTACTCTTGTTTTATTTTGCTGATTTTCCTATCAAGGGTTGGCAGGGAGATTTAACCAAGGGCATGCAAGTAATTTAAATTAATCTTGGTTTCTTCTAAAACGTCTAAAAATGCTTATATATATATAATTTTGTGAATGGAGTGTATGTGTTTATAATAATATATATTATAGTTGGAACGATGCGCGCGCACAAAATTAATATTACGGAGGTCATAATAATATATAGTTGGAACGATTAGACCGCATAAAAAGTGAACCATGCATATTATCAATATATACTTAAGCTTTACATTACACTAAAGAATAATAAAACTTAACATCAATGGTGAAGCATGGTACACGTTGTACTCCATAGGTTAATGACTTAGTGTGTATCTATGTTTTCCATGCATGATATCATACATACGTACAAGTTATGTAAATATAAGTGCAAATTTCGCAAAACCACAACTATGACAAAAGTACTACAAAACGACATATTTAAGGTGTTGTTTCACAAAACTACATATTAGCACAAAAATTATCGCAGAACTATAAATTTAAGATGATTTATCACAAAACTACAGATTGAAACAAAAATAACACAAAATTATATATTGCAAAACTACATAATTTTGATGCTAAATCTGTAGTTTTGTGATACATATCCTTAAATATGTAGTTTGTTATACATTGATAAATGTACATGTAGTTTTGTGAAAATTGCTCTACTTTTTTTATACACATGAACATTTTCCCATCTAGTTGTATAACAAACATATATAATTTTTTTTTTGATGGAGGTAATAACAAAACCGTGGTACGTAAATACCCCTCGATCAGAAAGAATCTATTTGAGGCTATGCTACGAATATGGCCCAGATTCTGAACCAGACTCGTAACTAAAATAGAGCCTTGCAGGACGGAGGGAGTAGTACTATTGGCTGGAAGACCTTTGATTACTGAGTCTATGCAGTAAGTGGTCTTGCATGTAAGAACCAACTTCACCAGCTCCACTATAAGTCCACCATGGACCATTAGTACGGCCATAGTTACCAAACAGCTAGTCTACAAATTTATTCATGGATCGGAGTACTTGCCAGAGAGCCAGAGCAAACTACCAGGGAAATATGGCTAGGTGTGGTTGGCACTCGGTATCTGGTCACTAAAAACAAACCACACGCACACCTTCGAATGGATGACATTGAAAGGGAAATGAAATACCATATTATAGTTCATATACTCCCATTATATTTTATATATCTACGTACATACACGGTTAAAATTGAATTAATGTACGTGACAAAATATGTACAAACGGACACTAACGACAAATGGATAGTTGGTATTATCTTCGTTTCATAATGTAAGATATTTTAGCCTTTTGCTTTTAACATTTGACCATTCATCTTATTCAAAAAATTTATGCAAATATAAAAAATAATAAGTCATGCATATAGTACTTTTGATAATAAAGTAAGTCACAAACAAAATAATGATATTTTTATTATTTTTTTAATAAGATGAATGGTCAAATATTGTAAAGAAAAGTAAAAACGTCGTGCATTCTACAACGGAGGGAGTATATATTTTGTAATGTGCAT
>CM002476.1:31108722-31132634 GCA_000325765.3 Leersia perrieri
TATATATATATTGATACAATACATATTCATGTTCGGCTGATAATTAAAGTTAGTCTTTTCTGTAGCAAATAAAAACACGATGCATGCGCATGCGTGTTTTGATTTTGTTTTTGCTGCCTTTATTTATGTGTGAAAAATATAAATCAAGTTTTTTTTGCGGGGAAAAATATAAATCAAGTTCTAGCCCAACAAAAATAGGGAGTTCAAAACACTACATGAATATGCATTTTTTTTCTATGGTATATATATGTGCAGACAAGAAGCAACTTGACAACAAATTAATCGAAGTGAAATACATTCTATTGCAACAACAAAAATTAAGAATCAGTTCCATTTATTTTATTAAATTAAAAACCATTGTTATTATTGTTAAATAAAATATAAATAAGAAAATTAGAAATCAAAACCACCATATATAAATTTACTTTAAAATTGCACTTGTTAATGTGAATATTTTACTATTCCCCCATCTTATAATTTAAAGGATTTTGCGTATTTACTTATAATGTTTAACCATTCATCTCATTCAAAAATTTAGTGTAAATATAAAAATGATAATCCGTACATAAAATACTTTTGATATATCAAAGTAAATCACAAACAAAATAATTAATACTTTCAATATTTTTAAATAAGACAAATGGTCAAATGTTGCAAGCAAAAAATCAAAATCCCTTCACTACCACATAAAACCTCATTTGTGGCGGTTCCACAACCGGCACAAGTTAGTCGGAAAAAAAGACCACGGGTTATTCGTGCCGGTTAAAAACCCAGCACCTCGGGAGACCAGAATGGACCCTGGAGTTGATATATTTGTACCGGTTAGATAGACATTACCAAACACAAATATCAATTATTAGTGCCGGTCCACGGTACTAACCGGTACAATATATTTTATATCAGTACCAATTTTTTTACGAATCGGCACAAAATACTACAATTAACTGGCATAAATGATTAGCTTTTGTACTGGTTTTGCAAAAATTTCGCCACCCCCCCCCCTCCTCCAGCAATTGGAGAGAACAGGGCCTCCCTGCCCTGTTCCACTTGAGCTGCTAAGTAGGGGGAGGTCAACAATCCTTATATAGGCAAAGAACCGGCACAGATGATGTACATGTTTGTACTGGTTCTACTCCAGGATCGGTACTAATGTTGTTTTTTCCGCTAAAACTAACCCTAATTTTACTTTGTGCTGGCAAATAAATAAACCGGCACTAATGCGTTTAGGTCATTAGTGCCGGTCCTATAACTAACCGGGATAAATATATTTTTCCTGCCATTTTCCCTCCGAAATGTAACTTTATGTCGGCGACAATTAACAACTCTCTCTACTCATCATGCATATATATCAGCCCTTGATAGTAGTTATGAATGACTAAAATGACAGATCACAGATCAACAGGTAAATCACTGTTTTACGCTGAAGCAAAGAGGACAGCATGCAAATAGACGAGGCATGCAAATAAAACAACAACTAATGATGAGATCTGCAAAGGACAGCATGCAAATAGACGAGGCCGGCTGGCACCTGCCAACTAGATCCAGGGATTAAACATAATAACCCATGCGTCAGCACTTATATATATCATGGGTTTAATTAGCATGACTCTCATATAATGCTAATGTGATGCAATGTATTTGTATTGAATGTTGTATTTTGTGTATATATAGGAGTATATATGTAGGGATGCACTATGAACTGTTTGTCGTGCAGACATGCATAGTGCGTGATGCGCATCCACCTAAATTATTGGGAGACACTCACTCTCTGCAACCACTTCATAGAACATGCCATTTATTATGTCAGCAATTAAAGATAAACCATCAATTTCTGTGTCCTATGAACATTTAAGACAACATGCATAAACGACGAGTGAATATGGCTAGCTAGTTTTTTTTTTTTTGAAAGAAGAATGAACATATATGACTATATACTTAAATGTATGCACCTGCGTATACTATGGGTACTCATCAAAATGACAGTCGTTCTCAAGAAAATAGAAAGGGAAAGAAAGAAAGAGAATTCTATAATTATATAGGTTAATTTGTTTCTACGTGTACAAGATATGCTGAAGAACATGCAGGCATAGATACTTGAGCTGATCATACAAATTAGAGAGCTAGCTTCTTTTAATTTACTGCTAAATCTATAAATCCAAACATTCAATTCTAGCAGAACATGTAGCACATTTTTCTGACATAATTGCAACAAGGTAAATCAGAACTAAATGATACTTCAGTATACCAACCATGTTTTGTAGTTTTAATTTAAATCTGATAAAAAAATACTGAACATGAGAATTAGAAAACATTCATGTAGCGAAGAAGATGAACATGAGAATGCACAAGAAAGGTACGATACTTATGCACTCATGAATTAGAAACCAGTGTGTAGTTCCTCATGCTGTCATGCATAAGGGTCAAAGCTAATATCAGCACTCTCTCTACTCATCATGCATATATATCAGCATATATACTGCATACATATACATGCATGATGAGCTGATAGTTAGCTTAGGTTCAGTATCAGTTAACCCAATCTCTCTATCTCTCTATATATATATCCTATATATAGCTAGGCAGGAACCAGAAACCAACTTTTCAAATCTAGAATTAATTCAACTCAATTTCAAAAATACTCAACTTGAACTATGCCGTCTTAAGGTGCAGATCAGAACAATCACTACAAAAATAAACTGGACGTACAAGAATAATTCAAATCGAATCGGCCATATGCGTGTACTCCGATTAATTACTCCGCCAATCATGTAGCCAGGCCACCTCTTCTTCATCCTACTTCTAATCTTCTCAGCATGAAGCACCAGTCATCATCCCCACCTTCTTTCCATCACAGCACAAACTAATTTAGCCAGAAATTAAGCAAGAGTAGCTAAGCACTGGCTATTCTTAATTAGTTACCAGCCACTGAAACGAAGCTAGCTACCTGTTCTCATATGGAGTATGGGGTTCAGTCTAGATAGTACTAGATACCTAGATATAGCTTTAATTAATCACTGACCTCTCAAGATTAGGAGGAAAGGTTGGGTCTTGGTGAGAAAAGACGACGATGTGTAATAAAATCGCTGCTAGAACTGCCTGGAGTTGTTGGTGTTGCTATCCGTCCTATCCATGGCGTTGAACATGAAATGACCGGTGGCGACTCCGGCACCGACATCCGGTCCGCCGCCACCGCCACCGCCACCGCCACCGCCGGCTGGTCGAGAGGAGGATGACGCCGCGGCGGAGGCCGCGGCGCGGTCTCCCTCAAGCTCGCGGTACTTGTTGAGATACCTACAGATAAATATGGTTACAGCCGAGTCTTCTTCTTCTTGTGTCGTCCCTTGACTAGTTTGGCCGATTTGGGGTATGAAAAATGGGTTTTACCTGCGCATAGGGTCGACGTAGTCGTCGAAGCCGAGGGCGGAGAAGGCCCAGCAGACGTCGTCGCCGTTGACCGTCTTGCGCTTCTCCTTGTGGCACTTGTCGGAGGCCTCGCCGGTGACGAAGCTGATGAACTCCGACACGCACTCCTGCATCGTCTCCTTCGCCTCCTTTGAGATCTTCGCGTTCGGCGGCAGGATCTGCTTCATGATCCGCCCAACGTTCGCTATCGGCAGCAGCCTGTCCTGCTCCTTTATCATCTCCGCCGCCTCCCCCGCCGCCGAAGAGCCCTCTCCGGCCAACTGATACTGATTCCGCCGCCCGTCGGCCGCCGCCGCCGCGTCGCCGCCGTGGTGGTCGGCCATGTACTACTAGCTACTCCCCCTAATTATTACGAATCGATCGGTCGAGCGAGTTCTCTCTTTTCTCTCTTTTTTTCGCTTGGTCAGCTTTGGGTGTGTGTGCTCTTTTATACGGATTTGGTTAATCCGATTGGCGATCCACTTGGTGGGAATAATGGATTTTTCTTCACCCGCTAGCTAGCTGAGCCAGCCGGTGAGTGAGCAAGAAACAAAGAGAGAGAGACAGACAGACAAGGACAAGTCACAGAGAGAGCGAGAGTACTCGTAGTACTGGACTCTTGTGACGTGGGCGGTGGGCCGGGTTGAAACATCACCGGAGTCAGGCGTGTTTAGATTTATAGTTAAAAATGTTTATATTTATGGACCGTGGTGATGGTGAAATAGTAGATGGATCAGCGTACGTTTGTGTGGCCAGATATATATCGATCATGAGCATGTACGATGATCTGATCGAGTAACTCCATTCATGCATGTCAGCCGCCTCTGGCATGCATGCGCACCGACCGACCGACCGAGAATCCGAGATCTCAGATCGATAGAGCGGAGCACGGTATTATATGACACTAATCTTTCTCTCCTACTGCACCTTCCTGCATATATACCGTATCATGCTCTTGTCATAGCTGGTCACTTGATTTCATTTTCTCCGTGAGCCAAGCTAGGTAATTAATTAAGACATGCCCGGTTTGTAAATACTAATGCTACGTACTCCATCCGTCTTATAAATATTTATAAGATGTATTACAATTTTACACAGTTTTCAATGCTTTATTTAACCATTAGTTATTTCCGTAAGGTATTATTAAAAGTTATAGAATTGACATCATATGAAAACATGTTCAACCACAAAACTAACTATGTCGCATGCATAATAGTTTAACTATTAGTCAAACTTTTAAATATTAAATTTACGAAAAACAAGGATGCCATATATTTTAGGATGGGGGAGTATTATACCACATACTACCTCCGTTATTTTTTACTTATCGTTTTGGATATTGATACAATCTCCAATATATATGTTTTATCCCTATATTTTTGAGCCATACATTTTAGAAAGCTATCAAATGTATATTTGTATTAGAGTGCTTTTCATGACTAATTTGCATCATTTTCTCATGTCAAATAATTATATTATTTATTTATAAACTAATTACTTTATATTTTGAGGTTTGGATTGTATTTTAGAACGACAACTATTTACAAACGGACGTAATACTATTTTTTCTTGAGGAAATTAATGTAGTAATCAACTTCACATTTATCCCTGGAAGTTACTCATCCAGAATTGAATTTTTTTATAAGCATGAAAGCAGTAGGTTAAATATACGTGGTTCAATAAAATTAATTAGGTTGATGGCCGTACAAAACTAGAAATGCTTATCTAGCTAATCTTGCGGTGGGGGCGCGTGCGAGTCGCACGTGATGCGGCCGGGGAGCAGGGGATCCGATTCCGATACCCCAGGCCCAGGCAGGCAGGCCGCAGGGAAGGCACTGTTGCTCGCCGGAAAGAGGCAGGCAGCCATAGTATTTGCATCGATCGTCTCCCCGGGAGATACAGCTAAACACATGCTTAATTTCTGCATCAACAGCAACTTCCCTGTTCCAATCCCACCACACGTTAGGCTGCGTTTAGTTCATCTCAAAAAATTTGGCAAAAAATCACATTTATCTATCAACACATATTTAAAGTATTAAACGTAGACTAATAATAAAATAAATTATATATTTGGATTGTACACTGCGAGACGAATCTTTTGAGCCTAATTACGTCATGATTAGCTATAAGTGCTACAGTAACCAATATTTGCTAATGACGGATTAATTAGGTTCAAAAACTTCGTCTCGCAGTGTACAATCCGAATATATAATTTGTTTTGTTATTAGTTTATATTTAATACTTTAAATATATCTTTAAAGATTAATATGAGTTTGACGTGATATTTTTCCATCTTGCATGTTACTATTAGTAGCTATTAGTAGCTATTAGTAGCTAGTGGCTAGTACTACTACAGATTGCTAGCTATAGAATGATACGCCAAGTCCCCAGCTAGCTACTCCTAGGTGATTAAACAACTAACCGGTGTCAGTAATAGTTCACTAATCAAATCCATCAATCAATTAGTGGGTCCATGTGTCATAAAATGCCTGGTGATTGATTACAATCAATCAAAATCAAAATACAGTTTGAGTGTACTACTACTAGGTTTTAATAAAAAAAATTGCATTGGAAATTTGTAATTAATTATTGTGTATTTTAGAGACGTGAAAGGCTACAAAACATGAGTCGTCTAGCACTGACACGTACCCCTGACTCCCTCTCTCCCCTCCATGCTTTTCTTCTCTTCGCAACAGCCCCTCCTCCCTCCCCTCGTTCCGCACCACGGCTCCGACGAGCGACTGCTCGACATGGCCGCGGCGGCTATGGTAAGGGAGCGGGCGGCAACTTCAGTGAGGGTGTTGCTTCGATAAGGTGGCGCTCTAGCAAGGCCCGCAAAAACTATTGCTCTGGTGAGACGGCGCTTCGGTAAGAGTGCAGTCTGGTGAGGGTCGACAACATTGGAGAAAAGCGAGGAAGGAGCCCGAATTCATGTGCGGCGAGGTTGCAGCTTGGGGAGGGTTGTGGCGAGGCGACAATTATGGTGAGGTACATCTAGGGCTGGGCATCAGATCTAGTATTCAAGGTATCAAATCTGGTACCAAGTTACCATAAACCATGGCAGTACCTTTGTGTGATTAGAATAACAATAAGGTACTAGGTTTGGCACCCGTGGTACCAGATCCGATACCTCTATGAGCAATAGATCGACGACGACACAATGAATAGGGTGAAGATAGGAGACAGGAGAAGACGAAGACAATAGCACCGGTGAGGTTTTTGTACTCTCCCGCATGTGAGACTCCGGTGAATAATAAGCGCAAATTGACGGGAAAAAACGCCAACGAGATCGTGGGGGAGAAACACCGGCAAGTGAAGACGAGAATGATGCGCAAGATACTGAGGAGAGGTGCGGGGCCAAAGACGGATGGCGAGATCACGAGACATGGGGTGGCATGAGGGGAGACATGGTCTTGGAGGAAGGAGAGCGGCGTGAGGAGGGAGGCAACGTTTGTTCTCCAACAGACGTCCATTGTGTAGTCATCCTCTAATAGAGATATTTATTGTGTCTATGTTTATTTAATTAATTAATAACTGAAGAGAGCTATTGTATGTATGTGCGTATCCTGTTGGTATATTCTGTGAGCTCCGAGGGCCGAGGAACTGATTAAGCAAGCCAATTAATCGCATCTCTCCCCGGTTTTCCTTCGTCTACATCGATCAGAACATCACAACTCACAAGGCAGCACATAGCCATCAGCTAGCAGCCGTTGCATTCTTCGTTTCTTCCCAGTGGAAATATCATAAACTGGCTACCGCGCGTGCCTTTTAAAAAAACAAGTAATTAGCTAATGATTAAACAATTGTGTGGACAAGTCGTATGTGTCGGAGAGCCTTAATTGTATTTGACTACGAGGGCAAGGATGCATTGGGGGTGAAAGCTAGATTGAGGCATTAAACCGTGTTTCCAGGAAGTAAACCAACAAGCTAAAGTGTAACTAAAAAATATATTACTGTGACGCACATATTAACGCCATATATAAAATGGCAAGTTGCCGCTTCAGCCGTATTTATTTGGATTGTATATACTAACAGCAATTAAGTATAGCTAGGGTTTGTGCTTGACTCTAGGTGCATGAAATGACTGCTCAATGTATGTAATTGACTAGTATAACAATGTAATTTGCTATACATCTTTGTTATGTGTGTGTGAGACTTACTACAACCACAAGTAAACTGAAACGGAGCAAAGTAACCGTGGTAATTAAGTTTGTAGTATATGTGCGCGTTAACTTATTACTTATATGTTGGGTGTACTCTGGCTAATTTAACAGACTAAAAATTAATGGGTCTCTATCAACATAGGAAAGCAACTCAAATTATTCAATCAAAGATTTAGGCTACATATGCTATACGTATTGTGTGTACGCCATTTTCTTCCTTTCTTGTGTCAGCAATATAATTAAGTGTATATATGTTTGTTTCTCTGTGGTTTTGTTGGCACAATTAATTAGCATGCAGGTGTGCATATATATATGACACTAGAGAACAGAGTAATTGCCGCTAGCTAGCTAGCAAATGATCATTGGAATGGATATTAGTAGGTTTGATACACAATAATTATATAATTTGGCCAGTAATTAGCTGCCATGGATATATATCACGGTATACTCTACTTTAATTACTTAATTCCTATATATTAAAGGTATGGAATATAAACTGCTAAAAAGCTTTTTATTCAAACAAGAGAGTCTCACTAACTTTTTGCTTCTTATATATCCGTACTCGGTACTCCTAAAAGCCGATAGGAATAGGAACTGAAGAGACATAAACAATAGTATCGAACTAATATCTTGGGTAGCATGCTTGATAATGCGACTTTCCTACTATCGCTACAACATATATTTGTCCATCCAATGGCTAGCTAGCAAAGCTAGAGCAAGAAATTGAGTATATATGTTCGAAGTTTGTCACGCGTATATAATTTTGTCCTTGTCATGTATCCACTCGTGACATATAATATATCATACATATACCTAGCTAGATTATACTATTGTTTGGCATTTGGCATGCACAACCGTGATATATACAGAAATAAATTAATTAGTAAGTAGCTAATAATGTCTTGCTTTGTCAACATTTGAGGCATATCTATCCACTGTGCTAGCAAAAAAGTTGGTCATCTGATTGGGAGAGAAATAATGTTTTCAATATTAGTGCTTGCTAATTAATTCCTTGGCCGTCTCTTTAGTTGCTCCTACTTTCTGCCTAAATAAGACGCCACATCCATACATTGATATATACTATTAGTGGAGATATATTGGTTATCCACTGTTCTTAATTACGTCACATTAATTCATGCATGTAGCTAGTGCAAATATATAAATCTCAATTGGTTAATATATATACTAGGTTTTTTTGGTGGGGAGGTTAATATACTAGGTTTAATATACAGGCGAAAGATTTTATCTCAAGACATAAGCATCGGAGCTATTTCATTCACCTAATTTAGCTACAAGCGTATGCAGTAGATAGTACTATACTAAGACATATTGATCGGTAGGATCAAAATTAAGCAATTAGGTATATTAGCTAGCAGCAGTACTGGGTCCTATGATTCAAAGGAAAATCATAAGAATTTTAGAGGATTTCTACCTTATAGGAAATAATCCCCTTTGAAACAAAGAATGATTTCTACCAATTCCTTTAGAATTCCTATGGAATGAACAATCCTAAATTAGTTTTGGAAGAATTCAAACATGAGGTCTCACCTTATTTTTCTTCTTTGCACGTCTTGAATTTTTGTGTTTTCCCTGTGTTTTAATTAAACGATAGTTTTGAAGCATTCTTGTGTTTTCCAATCGCATAGGAATTCTATGAGCATGACATTTTATTTCTATGTTTTCTTATTCCTGTGTTTTGACAATACTGTGTTTCAAAGAGACCATAATACTGGATTTGACACATCCTAATCCTATAGTATAAACATGATGTGTCAAATCTCATAGTATTTTTTTTATTTTGAGACCGGAGATATAGCTAGCAGGGAGATTAATTTTCATCATCAAATTCGAGGTGACCACAATGGCATGAGCCAAAGGTGATCCAGGATTGGACAATATGATATTGCTAGAAAATGTAGGATGGAGATCAAGGATTGGACAAATAACGCGATTAAGGCTGCGTTTAGATCATCAAAAAAATTTGGCAAAAAAGTCACATCAACCTTTAAACACATATTTAAAATATTAAACGTAGAGTAATAATAAAAAAAATTACATATTTGGATTGTACACGGCGAGACGAATTTTTTGAGCCTAATTACGTCATGATTAGACATAAGTGCTACAGTAACCAATATTTGCTAATGACGGATTAATTAGGCTCAGAAAATTCGTCTCGCAGTGTACAGTCCGAATATGTAATTTGTTTTGTTATTAGTCTATGTTTAATACTTTAAATATATGTGATATGACTTTGATGTGATATTTTTAAAATTCCAATTTTTGAATCCAAACACGGCCTAAAAAAAATAGGTAAGCTCGTGGACGTAGTACAGACAAGCATGCAGCACGCGGTCCCCGATGCATGCAGAAGCAACCAATCGGGAAGGCCGGCGTCAAGCCAAGTGCACATGTGTCGGTCCGTATGTGGTCCGTCCGTGCAGGCCGCATCGGCATCGTTGGCCAGCTGCCTAGCTACCTGATGGTGGTGAGTGGTGACAGTGTGTGTGACACGCGCTCACTGCTGCTTTTATAGGAGTGTTAAATTTGTATAAATTACTTTGTCGGTCCCAAAACATTATACCCCAGTTTGATAATAATGAATATTTTAGACAAGGATAAGGTCAAAAAACACATTTGACCATATTTTTATATATTAAAATATATAAAAATATCCATAAACATATGATTATATTAAAATATTTTTTAAGATAAATCTACATACGTGGTTTTCATGTTTCTAAATTAAATAATTTTAAAAAATTTTATAGTCAAAGCTTCAAAAGTTTGACTTTGGTGTTGTTCAAAACGTCTTTTTTTTTTTGACCTGGAGGGATTAATCTTATTTTGAATTTGACACTTTGTAATGTTTTTATTGGTGCTACGAATGTAGACATTATTATGAAGTGTTAAAATCTAACCTAAAGTTGTTATATTTTGGATGGAGGTAATAGTTTGCATGCAGATATATAGATCGAGATTAATTAGCACTTGAGATATGTAATTAAGCTACTAATAAGCTTGATTAGTTAATAATTTGTGTGTGTTTTTACAATCTCATGCATATACTAATGATGATGTGATACTCCCTCCAATAACTTTTATACGACGTTTAGAACATGAAAATTAATAGTGAGCGAAAATGGTTGCATGCTTTTATTGTCTGAAACATCAAATAATATTGATGGGAGGATTTTTTTTAAAAAAAACAAGGCAATTTATGATGTATTAATTTGGAATTTAGTTTATCCTTAATTATGATGTCAAGAGGTACTACTGCTTGTTTTCTTCTCGTGACAGTGACTAATCTTACTGGCTGCAGTAACTTACATGAGAAGCTGGGAAGGCTTTTGTTGTTAACGTTGTTGCTGCTTTTCTATCTATTCATGGACCATAGGAAGTGCAACAAGTGGCATGGAATAGCACTTTGCATATGCTTCTTGAGGGAAAAGGCAAAAACATATGTACTATAACATAAAGCTAGCTGGGGATGATGCCTCTCAGACGACTCTGAGGTTGGTCCACTCTTGTTTTGGATTCCTATGCACATAATAAGAGTGCTATCTACCATTAGCTATTTGCTTGACAGTGGAAAGGACCAGCGTCCGGGGCCCCCTTATTTCTTCTTTACTTTTTACATGCTTTTGTAGAGATGCTTCTTAGAGAGCCCTCTATGTTTCAAGAAAAGCTAGAGCATATGAAATTTTTCATCTTGGTCATCTACATGAATGATCTAGATTAATCTATATTTTCCTCCTTTTCTTTTGAGGGTAAATCTATTTCATCTTTAAAAAGAAGACTCTATGCACTAATTTAATGTACATTGAGTTATATATATGCACGCACCACTAAGGCACCCAAAATCTTAAGCTGATGAGACGTGTGCACACACACAATCAATTTCACATCATTTTTCCTCAAAAAACTTTTGATTTTTTTTGCCGGTATTGATACGTTGTCGTATCACTATCCGTTCTAGAAGAATTAATGATAGTGGATCTAGTTACAAATTTTTGTATTGGTAGTTCACTTAAGCTCTTTTTATATGAAATTAATCAACTTGTTACAAAATAAGTTACTGTATTCACACAACACTCTCATAAGTGGCTTGACAAGGTTGTTCCATGTTGGATGGAGTAGAAAAAAAAAAGGAGGTCCAGTGATCCAATCAAAAGGGGAGATTCCTGACATATAAATAGGTTTTGGTCAGAACTGAATGCTCCAAGAATCAACTATTGAATATGTAGAAAAGAAACAACATGCAAGGAAGCAGATTCCTTGTTGATTTGATTATTCCTCTGGTTTCATCCATGCGTCCATGCTACTAGCTCGTATATATACCTTACTCTAAACTTCTCAACCAATGGGGCCACGAGTAATTCAACTCTTTGGATTCTAGCGACGAATATACAACCTTCGAACTCAAAGGAATCTCCATGACCTGCAGATGAATCCACAAATTGAGCTACAATATGGATCAACTGGCAAACCCCTCTTAATGCCGGCACATCACTAATTAATAAGCTAGCTAGGCCAATCAGTCACATTTTCTTTTTCAGATCCACCACTGAACCTGCGAGATTTCTCCGGATAAACTACAGAGTTATACATATCCAATAAGCCTAACTACCTCCATTGCACATGCCAACGAGCGCATCACACATTAATGTTCTCTTTAGAAATTGCGGTTGATTGGATAGTTGCAAAAAAGTACTGGAAATTTTCAGCAAGACAGAGCAACAAAGCTGATGAATCTCTGAAGAAAGAACGGACGATGGCAGAGCACGCGTGCGTGCAGGACCGCGCATGCACGCACGCACTGAGGCGATTTCTGTGGCTAATGGCCAGCATAAGCCATGAAATCGATCAGGCCTAACTGACAATTAACTAAATTAAGTTGGAGATCTGGATTGAAGAAACGGAGAACTGAAACATCAAGCATGCATGCATCCGCTTGCAGTTGCAACTTGCAAGTTCATTGCGGTGGGTTGGCATGTAAGATTCTGCAAACTGAATACATGCTGAATTCCAAATGAATGGTCCATGGAAAAGAAAAGAGATGTAGTAGTCATGTAGACGACAAAATAATGCCTGGATGAAGTAGTAGTCGAGGATTTAATTTGTTGGTGTCAGGTGCGTGCAATTTGTAATTTTGCAATCGTGCGTACGGCGTACATATTCAACCATAAACAAAGAACAAATCCATCATATCGATCATCTCTCAGCCTCTCTGATCTAGGCAAAACCTAGCAAGGCAGCTGAAAGCCTAGAACTGGCACAGCATAAGCCTTGCTAGCTAGCTAATTTGACGTAATTAATAATTAGTTAATTACCCTGCTTCATTCCACTAACTCTGTATATACATCGAGTTTGTTTTGATCAGATTTGGGTATGAACAACTGCACGGTTTAATCCCCTCATGCATATATCAATTCAGGATTTCTGCAAAACACGTGACATTATATTTAATTTGCTGTTCCAGGCCTGCATGCATATGCATGCAACTGCTTGCATTTGTGAAGTACTCCTGTTTCGACTGAAGTAATACTGCATATTTGCATGCATGGCCCATCGACCGGGAAAACGATCATCAATTGATGTAACCTGTTCATGCACTGTAGCGTGTACTGTCGCATGTATATTGAGTATATACGCATGCAAGATTGATCAGATAATTAATTATTAGTGTTGATTTCAGCTCTGATACTTTTTTTTTTCAGAACGTACGTGCTACATTGCTACAAGTACACCCTCTGGTATTTTTATATGACGTTGGTTAGTTAAAAAGTGAAAACATCATGTATTGACATACGGAGGGAGTACTGTACTAGTACACGTGGTAATTTGACTGCAGTTTAGTTTCTGGCCAGGTTTCTGAAGAGCGCAGTGCAGAGATCGACCCACCTCTCACTCATAACATGCAATTCAAACACAGTAATATCTCGTGCTAGCTCTTCATTACCAGCACGGCTATCTGACAGTACTTTCGTCCCAAAAAACTCCCCCATCCCTACTAACGTCAATCTATTAATTAATCAGTGAGGGAAAAACACTGTTCAACGTCCCCAAAAGGGGGCAGGAGCAAAAGAAAGGAAAGGAAAAGTGAGAAAAAAAAACAAAGAAGGAAAACAATGCGTCTAGCGTATCTAAGCTTCGCGACATCGGATTAGTTCATTGCTTAATGCATGACATTGCTTCGTTTATTTTTGAATCAACCAATATCATACATTTTACTCGATACTTTCCAAAATATACAACCTCATATGCCTTTTGAGATATGTTTGACCGTTCGTCTTATTTCAAATTTACGTAATTATTTTGGTATGATTTGATACATTATTAAATGTATTTTAAGCATGAAATATAGTTTTGCATACCCCACAATAAATTTTAAATAAAAAAAACAACCGATCATATCTCAAAATGACAACAAGATTATATATTTTAAGACGGAGAGTAATACAGAGGTAGTACCAGAATAAGATGTTAATATGTCTGTATACCCTGATCCTGATGACATGACGAGGAAGACGGAACCCGGCCAAAAAGATGAGGAAGAGAGGACGTCGTAGGTTGGTGCCTATAGGCTATAGTACGATCGATTGATCGACGTAAATGCAAATTCATGAATCATACTGATCCTACTCGCGAGTACTATCGATCGAGAAGAAGCAGTAGCTTGCCTTGCTATCGATCGATCTACAGCTAGCACCTAGCAGTATACTAGCACGTTTGCTATCTGACAACAGTACAGTACTACCGCGACTTAATTTGCAAGCAATGCAAGCGTACATGGCACCGCGAGCGAGTGAGATATGATGCAGATCGAGCTGGTTGCTAGCTGCCGACGAGTGCATCTGTATACATGCTGCTTTCTTCTCTTTTCAGCCGGCCGGTCTCTGATTTCTGAAACTTTTGCTGCATATGCTGGAGTCCAGGACCGCGTGAGCGACAGAGATTCAGAGCCAGAGTAAATGTAATTTAAACATTGACCAATGATAGGGCGGTATAGCCTGTGCCAAAGTTACTTTTAGTTGCACACATGGGTTTAATTTTTGTCTGCACTGAACATTATTCAGAAAGAAGTTAATCCTGCATTTCTGATTTCTACATAACGTAGTACGAGCAACCGGGACTGTTTTGTCCCTTGTCCAGACTTTCAGAGAGTGTGTATTGGATATGGTAAACTAGACACTCCTAACTAAGTTCAGGAGTATATCGAATTTGTTGTTTTTATTATACACCCCGGTTTCAGTTTCTCGAGTGAAGACTGCACTGATATGAGAATTAATGGGTTGCTGGGGCGGTTTCAGTATATCGAATTTGAAGGTTGATGATGATTGGATTGGCCTTAAATTTATCAACTGTTGCAGTGCTGAATTAAGATGCTGAACAAAGGCGTACTGACCACTCGCCAGATGACATGGTTATTACAGACCTACAGTTCCAAAACAGGCTCTTCGGCTTAGGCCTTGTTTAGTTCGTGAAATTTTTTTGCGAAAACATCACATCAAACGTTTGATAAAATATCGAGAGGTGTTTTTGACACGTATGAAAAAACTAATTTCACGGCTAGCCTAGAAACCGCGAGACGAATTTTTTAGCCTAATTAATCTATCATTAACACATGCGAGTTACTGTAGCACTTATGGCTAATCATTGTATAATTAGGCTTAAAACATTTGTCTTGTCATTTGCAACCCAACTATGTAATTAGTTTTATTTTTTTATCTATATTTAATGCTTCATATATAAATTTAAAGATTTGATATGATGTTTTTAGGAAAAAAATTTTGAACTAAACGGGACCTCAAAGGAATAACATTGGCCAAAATTAATATGTACGGCCCTGCATGTCAGGATCTGCATGCCTTTTTTTTCTCCGTGGTATGCAGATGCAGCAATGATGAGACCACGTTTTTTTCTGTGATCATTGTTAGTGTTGTTTTTTTGGATGATCATAGTAAGTGTTAAGAAAACATGATTAGGTTTGTACTCAAAACTTTGTACAGTCTGATATTATACCTCATGCATGGATGGATATTCAGAGTTTCAGATTTCTTCAGTACTGAAAGTCTGAAACTTCTCAGTAAACGAACGCCACGTCTCTGGCAGTTTCAGATTCAGCCCACATTTCCATGGGAAGAAGTATGAGATGAATTTGGGCTGAAAATGTCTTCGAGACATATGGCCATATGGGCCTCTGAATCCTCAGAAATTAATGTGGGCCTAAATATGACTTTGGGCTTTACAAGCCCTTTTCTGCTATGGGCTTCAGAAATTTCTCAGAAAAAAACATATATTTTTCAGATCTCAGAAGAACCTTATCCCATGTTTTCCGAGGAGATTAATTAATTAATCCATCTGAAGCGAAAATATTTTTCATCTCAAGAGAAAATAAAAACCATTTTAACGTAGGCTCGACACGTAAAGCCATCTTTTTAGAGAAAAGAATTTGTTCCGGAAAATACGCGTCACTGCTTTCCGGGTCCCAGCCTTTTTATCTGCGTTCCCACGGAGGCCACGAGCAAAGCAACGGAGGGAAGAGAGAGAAACCCCTCAAAACCCTCCTCCTCCTCGCCACCGCCGGCGAGCGAGGCGAGAATCCGCGGCGGCGGCGGCGGCGGCGGCGATCAGGACCCGATCCTCGCCGGCGTTTCTCCCCTGGCTAGTGAGCTCCTCCTCCTCCTCGTCCCCCTTCCCCTTCCCCCCTCCCTCGCGCTCCAGAATGATTGGAATAGTGGCGGGTTAATTGGTTGGTTGGTTGGTTCCGCTTTCCCCCCAATCTGGGTGATTCGGGATGCGACTCCGAGCAATCGGGCCCAATCTGGTGGGTTAATCCGGCGAGGTGGATGCTGCGCCCTAGGTTTTGTGAATATTTAGTAGGAGGTAGCCCTCGTTTTGCTCGTGATTCCTCTATGGGCAAGGTATTATAGTAGGGAGGCCTTCCCCATCCGCGATAGTGAGGCGGTATTGGGTGGATATCCATCTGGATTAGAGTTGGTTTCATTTGCTTGTGGTGAACTCAAACTTGCCTAGATTATTTCGTCTGAGTTTTGATGCGGGCTATCTGATCGAGATGTTGATGTCTCTCCAATCATCCAGTCTGCTGAGTGTTTGTTTGATGCGGGGTGGTTTTGTTTATTCAGGAATTTTCTCGAGTTGAGATGAATCCCATTGCCCTACGTTAGGTTTTCCTCTGTCTGCTATAACAATTGACATGGATGCTGGTTAAGTCTGTATCTATGGATGCATGTTTACATCACTTCTATTACTCAATTGATTTGGATGGATATAAGGCTTTGTATAGATTGTTAGTTTGATTGTTAAATTTGTTGTGTGGAACATGCCATGCATGTTTGAAACCTGTAGTTGGAGTTGTTATGTGTGGAACATGCCGCACATGTTTAAAACCTGTAGTTGGAGATGCACACGGTTGGATCAGAAATAATTTTGTACCGAGCAGAGCTACTGTCGATTTCATTAAGAGAAACAGGAGTATTATTTTCATGTCATCGTGTAACATGATTGAATTTGGAACAAGGAACTGCTTTGGGTGATATTATTAAGGATATATGAAAAATCTATGTTCTCTATATCCCCTTGCATAAGAAACAATTATTGGATACATAAAAATCAATTTATCTTATTGATATTCTCATCACTTCAGTTCATTACAGGAGCAAAGCAGTAAAAATGGCTGGGCACATCAGCTTTGAGGATGGCTGGAAGATCCTGGAACAGGGGATTGTGAAATGCTCAAAGATCTTAGAGGGTTGCCCTAGTGGAAGGCCTACTGTGAATGAGTACATGCTTAACTATGAGTATGCTTCTATCATTCCACTGTGCATTATGCATGTTATCAATTATCCATGAGGCATTAAAACTTGCTGCTCATTATTCATTCCTCTATCTTTTTCCAGTATTGCGTATCGAATGGCTGTGCAGAAAGACCAGTATTGCCAAGAGCTGTACGATGGTTACAAAGCAACACTTGCAGATTGTGTCCGTGCAATGGTACTACAGTACTAGACTGTTGTAGTTTTTTAATCCACAATGTCATATTTCTAGGCGTAGCCACGTAGGCAATTTAATCATGATGACAATCTTTAATTTGAATTTAATGAAATGTCAACTTTACTTTCCTTCATAGATCATCGGTGAATGAATTAGTAATATCTTTGTGTCCTTTCATCTGTGGACTCTTATTATTAATGAAAACACAAATTTATTTATCATATAAACTATCAGCAACCTGTTTATTTGCTTGTAATGTGCATGCATCTATTGGTACGGCTCATGGTCCCAACTCTCACTTGTACAATCTTATTAACATATTGCTTGATGTACTGTTTGTTAAAACTAGGAAACAGTTGGGTTGTGAATACCGTGCCTCCCATGAAAATGGGGCTCAATTACTCATTTGATCCATGGGAAATTAGCAGTCCTGCTATTGTTGTGAAACAGGCATGTTTTATTTGACTAATATATGTTATATCTATTAATTTTGATATGCTTATTATCATTTCATACATCTGTTTGCATTATGTGTGTAACAAGTTCCTCTAGTTATAGAAAAGAGTTTGATCCTTCTATCCCTTGCCTCCTTGGTAAACTTATCTTTGTGTTTAGGTTTTACCCAGTCTGATGCACAAGCGAGATGACTGCTTTTTGAGAGAGCTTGTGAAAATGTGGTCAAACTATTGTGCCATGGTTAGATTCATATGTGGCTTCTTTTCCTATTTGGACCGCTGCTTTGTTCCACATAAGAGACTACCTTCGCTTGAAGACGCTGCTGCTACTTCTTTCTTTTCTCCAGTAAGTGTTACACAACAAATATTTTAGCAGTTCAAATTCCATGTGCATTTGTGATAATAATCTGCTTGTCTATTTCTGTACACACACCTGATCATGTCCTTCATCCTTCTGCTAGGTCTTTTCCTACTTCAATAATGAGATATCAGATGTTCTACTGACTCTGGTAATTGTTACATGGTTACACATTTTCACTCTTCTAACTGCATTCCTTCTGAACATAACAATTAATTCATCCCAGATTCGCAAAGAACGTGATGGATGCAATGTTGATATGGACGTTTTGATGAGTATTATGCATGGCATATGTCGTTCTGAAGTCAAAACCACAATGAAAAATGCTGTTATTCAAGATACATACTTGTACTACACCAGGAAAAGTTATGAATGGATTGTGCAATACCCTTTACAAGATTACCTTGCTAAGGTAACCTTACTTTGGTAGTAGTACTAACATTGTGAGGCAGTGATACTTCATTTTGTAGTTTCTGAACACTGTTTATACGTGCTATCTTGTAGGCCCAGGAAACCGTGGAGAAGGAAACTGAGAGACTGATTCACTATCTGTGTATTTCTAAGGAAGAGAGTTCAGACCTTTCTTTGAAGGTACCCTTTACGCTAGAATTATTACTTAAGTACATATATGACCTTGATTGAGTTCATATGCACCCATCATAACACAATTGCAGATTCTCAAACAAAAAATGCATCGACAGTATGTTAGAACATGTCGACCTACAAAATTAAAAGTTGTGTTGTAAAAATCAACACATATATAGCTTCTTTTTTTCTCCAGTTCTGTAGTGCGCATATCAGTACGTAGCCATATTTTTCTTTTACAATTTTGGTGCAGTTGCATGTGGACAGATGGATGGACTATTATAACTTGGTTGCATATGAGCTCGAGTTCTTTTTTGCATTTCATAAGTGTACTGTGGTCAGTAGTAGACTAGCAGTCCTTATCTATCCCATGTTCTGTGATGCTACATGTTCAATTTCCATTTGTCCCCTGATGATTACTACTATAAGCTTATGGTTGCTTAAACTTAGATCACTACAACTGTCATTCTTTTTTCAAGAAAAAATTTCATTGTAGTATATGATCACTCATTTCATTTACTCTGGCCTTTGGTGAATCATGCCAAAGAAAAAGAGAGAAAACTGAGACACTGTTGTTTCTTCTACTCTGTCCGCTCTTGTAACAGGCTGTTAGTGCTCCATTGATGCAAGCTTATGAAAGCTATACGAAAGAGAAACACATTGGTGGTGAAGTCTTGCTTCAGACGTACAAGGTAAACTTATCTGAATTCCCAGTATAATTTGATAGCTCATTTCCTTTTAATAGACCACAACTTACCATTCATTTACCCAGCAGACTGTAGAGGAGGATCTTCTGGACAAATGCAGTCGCTTGACAATTGAAGGTGGCTCGTACAACAGTTCTTTGAGTCACATGGAGAAGTAAGATAACATTAGCCTATAACCAAGTTACTTATAGGAGAGTTTTAGAACAAGGTCTACATGAATGAGAATTTCTGCCGCTAGTTTTTGCGATAGCTCAAAGCTACCAACGTATAGAGCTTGTTGACCTATCACAGATCTCATTGGCAAGATTCAGTTAGAATTTTGTGTCGACGCTATACTGAATCCACAAGGCATATTTTGGTTTGGAACATGATTAATCCGGCTCCTTTGCCTCATGGCAGAATCAGAGGCGCGCGAGATGTACAGAATGTCAGATCCGTTACGTGTTAGGGTGAGTGTGCATATGCCTGTCCACATCAAAGTTTGTGGCATGACATCGTGATGAATGGTGTGCGTAACCTGTGATGCTATTTTTGGTTACTTAGACATGCTAATCTAGTTGTCTACGACTGATGCTACTCTGCTTTGTTTGTAGCCCAAGGCCTGTGAGCGCATATGCTTAATTTTGATCAATTTTTGCTAGTAAAATTGTTGCTGATAAAAAAAAAATGAGCACATTCCAGCGTAGTTCCCATGTTGGATTATACATGAAACTTGTTGGATGACACTGCTTCTCCATACCTGAATACCTGATGGCTAAATTGGTCACCAACCTTCTGAAAAAGTGCTTTTTGAACATATCTTGGCCCCCGTTGCCCTACTTGATTCGTGTCTTACATTCAAGGTATCTAAGTGATAAGCTCGACTCGATCAATCATCCGTGTAGGGTCATCTCGTCTTCTTTTTTGCCAAAACCATTTGGTGCTAGTCAAATACTTTTGCTTTTCCGTTGTCTACGGGTTTAAAGAATGATCGTAGTTTAAAGTACCTTTACTTGTACTTTTGACGCGGAAATGACAAAGGCAATTCAGCCAAATCCAACACGAGGCATTCCTGATCATCTTATATTTATCAATCACTTTGGTGAAATACTAAATAGGAGTAGCAAATGTTATGAAAATCGTTCAAACTATGCTGAATTACTTATCCGTTTTTGTGCAATAACTGATAGAACTTACACTACAACCATACTTCAGAGTAGCGATGTTTCTTGTGTAGATATATCATTACTAAAAGTTTTCCTACACACACAAAAGAAAGTACCTCTGAATATAACTGATAATATTTCAAGGTGATCAATTATTCCATTACTGTTACCTTTGTCTTGCATCAGATGTAACATTTTCTAGTCTAATATATATTGGACTAGAAAATATCCCATCTATTTTAATATAGTTATATTTTCAGACGGAGGGAGTACTCGTTACCTGCCGAGATTAAATCTTTGCAAACTCGAGCGTCTTCTTGCCCTCGAGCCGGCTGGTGACATAGTGCCGGCTATACTCACCATGGTTGTACCTCCTATACCTGCACGGCTCCCCCTCGCCGTCGACGAACTCCGGCAGCGGGCCGAGCTCGACGTCGTACGCCGGCGCGTAGAACGTCACGACGGACATCCTCTCCCTCTCGCCGCTCGCCACCGCGCGGTGCTCCACGCTCTTGTACCTCCCGTTCGTCAGCACCTCCAGCGTGTCGCCCACGTTCACCACCAGCGCGCCCTCCGCCGGCCGCACGCCGACCCACGCCGTTTCGCCGTCGCGGCGGCGGAGAACCTGGAGGCCGGCGAAGGAGGCGTCCTGCTGCAGCACGGTGACGGCGCTGCCGTCGGAGTGGGGGCTCAGGCCGAGGACCAGGTCGGGGCGTGGGCATGGTGGGTAGAAGTTGATACGGACCGCCTGCACCGCCTCGCCGAACATGGCGTTGAAACGGCCGGACGGTAGCTGGAGTGTCTCGGCGATGTGGTCCAGGAGTTGGACGCATAGTTGCCTGATCTGAACCGAGTACTTCTCCAGTGTCTCACTGGAGTGTAGTGCACGTGCAAAAACAGTTCGATCGTTATCGATTATCATTGACAAGGAACACACTACATGATCGATCCGGTTCATTGTACAAAATAATTTCTATATAGCCAACGTTAAATTAAAAAAATGGGGAGTATTCTCAACGTATATCCGGAAACAAACATAGCAATATCTCTAGCGTTAAATTCACTATCAAATTTTTATAAATTAATTCTCTGTTGTGAATATTACTTTTTACATAACAAATTGGTCAAAGTTTTGACTTTTAAAGTACTTTTGATAATAAATCAAGTCACAAATAAAATAAACAATAGTTTTATAATTTTTTTAAATAAGAGGAATGGCCATACGTTAAAAAAAATTGAAAACGACAAATATTTTGGGACAGAGGTGGTATATTATGAGAAATTTTCAGTCTATTTCAAGTTAAAGTTTGACCGAATGTATTAAAGGAAAAAGGAACATCTCCAAACTCAAATCAGTTCTGTTAAATTCACTATTGAATTTTTATAAAATTGTTTTGTGTTCAAAATGATGCTATGCTTTTTTAGGAGGCTGGTTAAATCTGAAGAAATTTTATATAGTACAAATATAAAGCAACTTTATAATATGAATATGGAGCTGATGAAGAATAGCATCTAGCTGAGGTGAATTGTTGTTGTTAATTACCCATCTAGCTGAGGGGAAGTGTCGTTGTTACCTGAAGTTGGGTGGAGTTGTGGGCCAGAGATTGGGGCGGCGGATGAAGGCCGGCTCGACGCCAAGGGCGAGCATGTTGCACCAGTCGAGCTTCTGCTCCTCGGAGAAGACGAACGCGTGGCCGTAGCCCTGAATTCCTCCCACCTCCATGGGGTATTTCTCCTTCTCTTCCAGCGGCAGCATGAAGAACTCCCTCGCCACCTTCTCCATCTCCCCCATCAACTCCTTCTCCACCCCATGGTTCACAACCTACACCACACAATTAATCACTCACTCTATCATCACTCACCATCCATTAAACAATCAATTAATTCAGAATCACACTGAGTAATATTTTTTTAGTTAACCGACGTCAGTATTTTTGATTGATCCTATTTACGAGAAAAACCAGATTAAAACCTAACAATCACACGGTTAATTAAAAAAAAATCGGCAAAAACTCCAAAAGGAGAAAGACGACTTACAACGACTTGAATCGCACAAGTTATCGTTGCCAAGCATAGCGAAGCAAACAACACAAGTTTCCGCACACAAGTCCCAAAAAGAAAAGAGTTTCCGCACACTGAATAATATTGTAACTGATAAACTTTGTTCAATTACCTGGAAGAAGCCCCACTGCTCGCAGGCGAGCCTGAGCTTGTGTAGCTCGTCCTCGCCGCCGCGCTGCAGCTCGCCGACGTCGATCACCGGGATGCGTTCCTGCACGAGCACGTCGTCGGCGTTCTCCGCCGCCGGCCGGTCGTCGCCGTCTCTGATGTAACGCTCCGGCACGGTAGTCGAGCACTGCCGCTGCAGCTCCTGCACGTCGTCGACCTGACCGATTTTGATTATCATCTCGCTCGCTTTCTCCGTGCAGACAGCGGCGGTATCAGAATCCATGGCAATTTTGCCGGCAAGATTGAGAAGAATCTTCTCTCCTACCTGGGTGAATTTACAGCTCGAATTGAACTGAACTGAACTGAAGAGTATCTTGGGGAGAGTACGTGTGTGGGGTTATATATAGGGGCAGCGGGATTCATCACAGCCGTCTGTTTGATTTGGAAATTGATTACTCCCACCGTGCCATAAATCAAGTATTTCTGGCAATTAAATTTTGTCCTAGAACAGAAAAGAGATTAAATATCCAAATATTAATTGTAACACACATGATGTTCTTTTCTTCTCATTTATTTCCATCCACTCATGCATCCATTAAATTTGGACATGAATGGTGATGATTAGAAGAGTCTTTTACCTCTAGGCCATTAAAAAAGATGGAGATTACATGTGCCAAAAAAAAAAATTCAGACACCTACGTGCCATGACACAAACTTCCTTTGACCTCTATAACATTTTGGACGGATGGAGGCCTAACAGAGACTAACGAAGGTGGGAATAGACTGTTTTGCCCTTCTATGGGACCCACATGTCATCACTAACCTCCATCTCCTTCCTCTCTTTTTTGCGAGTCTAGAGGCCGTCGCCGCCAGGGCTGCATGCCCCAACGCCCGCGGGGCCCACGTCCCTG
>CM002476.1:31132734-31246723 GCA_000325765.3 Leersia perrieri
CCGCCGGCCCGGCGCACCTCCGCCCTTGAAAGGGGATCGGACGGGGACCAGGGACGGGACGGACGGGAGGGGCGAGCGGCGAGCGGCACAACAGCTGTGGCCGACGGGGAGATGTCGCTGACGGGGTTGGCTCGTCTCGCCAGCGAAGGTGGCATCGCCGGCGGCTGCTCCACCTCGCGGATATCGCCGTCCTCCGCTCCCTCCCCTCAACAACATTTGGAGAGATGGCAACATGGTCAAGTTATGAAGACAGGCCCATATGTCAGATCCATAAGTTAACAAAATGTGGACGGAATGGCATAGAGGTCAAAGAAAGTTTATGTCATGTCATACATGTGTCTAAAATTTTTTTTGTGGCGCACACGTAACCTCCATCTTTTTAATATCATAGAGGTAAAAGACTGATTAGAAACAATCATTAAATAGGGGCACATTAGTTATTTATACTAAGAGATAATTTGTCTGAAAAAGCCAAAAAGATTTGCTTTCTGGGATAAAGGTCCATCCCATAAAACAAGTCTTTTTAGGTTTTTTTCCTTGCAAATTAGTAGTAATCAACACAAATGATCACCATACCTTATTTAATGTGATTTTCTATTAATTGAAACTTTTTTCTAACTCCACCCTACATGCACAAATTTATTGAAGTGGATGAATAGATGAAAATAAGGAAGAAGAAAAATGACATTATTACTGTTGTAATTAATTCGTTGAAACCAGGAAAGACTTGTTTTTTTTTTACAAAATTCAAATGCCGAAAAGCTTGTTTTGGTGAGACGGACGAAGTACCAATTATTATACGATTGGCAACGAGTCAAATTAATTAGCTGCAGTGATGTTAGATCATACTCATGATTTCTCTGTCTCATCTTGATGGTCAAATTGCATGCAACGGTTGGTCCACTACGAGCATGGCGTGAAAGTGATCATCACTTGCTTATTACAGTTTCAGAGAGAGCATCAGCACGCCACAGTTTAGCACTGTAGCATTTTTAGTGCAGTGATGTGTCACACATGTGAGCTCACTCTCACTGGTCAATCTGCTATCTGCGATGTGTCGGCGACACGTCGGGCGTATGAAGTGTGGGTCCAGGATGCATGATTATTGAGGTGGTCTGGTCTAGAAACATCGATCACTGAATATTCAGGAAACTGTTGTTGCTGAAACCACTACAGCAGCCGATCAGAAGGAATTCGGCAGGAATCAGGATCCAGCCGGCACGCAATTGAGTGAGAGATTCCTTGATCATCATGCAGGAAACAAAAATTGTGCATGTTTTGCACCTTTTGCTTGCCACCCTGACCAAATTCTCACTGACCGATTAATGCTTCATTATTCACTTTTTAGGCTGAAAACATTAGGGGGTAAAAATGTTTTATATGTGGATGATGGATTTGCAGATGGAGACAGTGCGCTCTAGCCTTATAATTTAGTGTCTGTAATGCCTTTTACTTTTCCCTTGGTTGCTACTTTGCGGTCGCTGCTGCGCCATGAGTTGTGGCTTTGTGACGCAAGGCAATTATCTCTGACCTCTCCGAATGACAAGTTGGTTCAGAATCTTCAGATCTTTGTTAGCTTTGTCAAACTCTGACCGATTGCACATATCTCACTCTTCTCTTTCTTTTCCCCTTTGGAGATTGATGTTTAGTTTAACTTATCCCCTGATGATGATCACGGCTAGTAGGGCTAGATAATGGTGGTGCATGCATGCATCATACACCTTTCGAACTTTTTTTTATTGAAACAATTTGTATGGAACAAAGTTAATAGTTCATCAAATGCATCAAAACCCAGATTTCGTTCTAGCTTTGCTGCAAATTGTTCCTGCAAGATTGTCACCTTTGGGCGTCATGAAGCCTATATAATGCATCAAGTAAAAGCTACTCCTCGGATTATATGCATATGACATTGGTTAGCTTAAATTTAAGCTAATCAACGTCAAATAAAAAAATATGGGGGAGTATTTGTAGTAACCATAAGCTACCTGGTATGATGCAGTAAATGGGCCGGACTGGAATGTCAGTTTGGTTTACTTGGGCCAAATATGCTGTTTATTTGGTCAGTTTGGTTCATCCTTCTTCACTGGTCATATCAACTAAATGGGCCTAAGGAGTCGACAAAGTGGGCTTTGATAGTTCAATTGGGTTAAGATGGGCCAAATTCGAGCAGCAGTAAACAAATCATTTTTATTTGGATTATTCATGTATTCGCTTGTCTTAATTTGTCTGCACGCGGTGACTGGCCACTGCTGCAATCTTTAGTCATCCATGTCAGCTACAATACAGTACAATAATTCATCCGTTTTTTCCAGTTTAAAAAATGCAATAATTCATCGGTTTTTAGCAACTTTGCCCTTCATAAGATTCAAATTTTAAATTCTGAAAAGACCACAAATACACCTTTTCGTGATCTCAGATTTGATCGAGATATGCAACAAAAGCCCCGACAAATTACACAATTACTATTGGCAGGAGGTTAAAAGAAGATTAGCTACTCTTCCCCAGTATCAGTTGATGGTGATTTATCTCTTATAGGTTCTGAATTGGTAACACCACACCGTGTGCGGCGCCGTCTATCGCCTATGCTATCCTCTTTGTTTGCTATTGTCCTCGCAAAATATACTCTTCTTTCTCGTCAATTGCACAACTTCTACCTTTAACAGTGGTAGCAATTTTAGGATTTCTACATATAGTAGAGCTGCGTTCTGTTCTTGCAAGTAACCTTTCTCTACTCTTATATTTTCTAATAGATCCGTCCTGTTTGTTTACTAGAGTTGCCACATCGATGATGCTTCAACTTCTGCTGAGTCATGTCGAAATCGTAAAGAATATATATTAGCAGTTTCTATATCTGTGTGCCGTCGTGTATATGCTTCACGACCTTTATCAGATGATAGAGGTGCTTGGCGCATATGCATTGGTTATTGCAATAGAGCAGACTCTTAAGATTGTGTATTTGATGATTAGCCATCATAATAAATACATGTTATTGACCTATACAGCTGTCTCACGAGTTAGTATTATCAGTGGCAAATTCCGTAGGTGGAAATCTAAAGTGTGACAAATCACCATCAAACATCTTAGGTTAAAAATGGCAAAATGGTAATTAATGTGAGCGCTACGATAGTGATAGTACGACGCCACCTATGATCCATCCATAAGCCGCTGCATTCCGTTCCGTTCCTTATCGATCTCTCGCGACGGAATCGCGCCGCGCCCGGTGGTGCGCCGCCGCCGCCGCCGCCCGATCGATGGACGCCGAGGCCGGCGTCACCGGCGGCCCCAAACTGCTGCCGGTACGCGCGCCTCTCCCCCTCATTGCTGTCTCTGTTCTCCTCCACATTCCGTCTCTCCGTGTGTGCGCCGGTTGCGGGGGATTCTGATGGATGAATCCTAAGTAGGTAGTTTGGTTCGTGTGTTACCTGGAAGGATTTCATTGTGGGATTTTGGTGGATTTGGGTTGTGTTACGGACGGGATCAAGGGGTTTCGTTGCGAGGCATGCAAGGGATTTCGCGGTTTCGCCCCGCGATTTGTTTTTTTTTTTTTCCATTGGCGTTCGATCGCAAGGGTTTCGCTTGGAGGAACTGGCCGTCACTGAGTTTGTTTCGCTTGGTCGAATTCTAGGTCGTCATTTTTTTTTGGTTTGATCTGGCAGGGATATCCCTGGTGGTTCGTTTACGATTTCACAATTTGATCTAGAGGACGTATGATCACACCTGTTGAGTAGTTATTCGTAATAAGATCCCCATTGCTGCTTAATTCTGCTGCTTGGGTGTTAGTCCGCATGCTACTATTGTCACATGATACCGGCCTTGGAATTAATTGTAAATGGAAAGGACCGTCAGGATGAAAAATTTGCAATAGATTGTAGTTTACTTTGCTAAGATTAATTGGCTGATTTAAGTCACCATATTTCAATCTGTTATCAGCAAATTCAGAAACATCAGTATATTATTTTCTGTCCCTTTCCTTAATGCTATATAAACAGTAACTCTGCTTGAGTCCATGAAATACAAGTGTTGCTAATTTTGACTAGTTATGTGATACTTGCAAGTTTCATACATATCAGCCTATTATATGTAGACCCTAGTACTTTCATATTCATGGTATCAATGCCTTAATGATTTTTTGGTTACTTGAGTATCATCATTATCGTACTTAAGAGTACCTAGCATGAAATTTTGTACTTCCCGAAGAGACATGGTGCATTATTTTGCTTCAACAAGGAAACATATCCTAATGGTAGTTTTTTCTGTCACATTTTTTTCAGAGGCAACACTACAGGAATTTACTGCTTTTAGCATACCAGAGTTTTGGTGTTGTTTATGGGGACCTAAGCACATCACCTCTTTACGTGTACAAAAGTGCATTCTCAGGAAGGCTACGTCAATATCAAGACGAGCAGACAGTATTTGGTGTACTTTCCTTGATTTTTTGGACCTTCACACTTGTTCCTGTGCTGAAGTATGTCATTATTGTATTAAGTTCTGATGATAATGGTGAAGGTACATACTATTTCTTGGAAGTTTGATGCAAACACACCTGAGCATGCATTATCTATCATCTTGATGAATTAGCTTATAGTAAATATATTATCAATCTATTAGCTGCATACCAGACTACCATGCCTTTTTTTTTTCTTTTACGAATTTATTCTGTATCTTTGTTCAACCTGAAGAAAAACAAGTACTTCCTTTCACTTTTGTAGGTGGACCATTTGCTCTTTATTCGCTGCTTTGCAGGCATGCAAAACTTAGTTTGCTTCCAAATCAACAAACAGCAGATGAGGAGCTATCGACATACTACAGAAACGGGTTTTCACCATGTCATGGATTTTTACCTTGGGTAAGAAGGTTTGTAGAGAAGCACAAGAAGGCCAGAACTGTGCTTCTGCTCATAGTTCTGTGTGTTGCTAGCATGGTGATTTGTAATGGTATCCTTACTCCAGCAATATCAGGTGGATAGTGTCATCTCTCTCTCTGTTAGTTCATTTCATAATTGTTATACATCAACCTCTTTGTATGCTTACCATGGTTTGGTCTGCTTGTTTTTTCCTCTAGTTTTGTCATCTATGTCTGGATTGAAAGTTGGAGCTACTTGTTTACAGGATCGTAAGTACAATAGACCTCTGGTAACTCATTACTCTTTAGTGCAACAATTTAGGATGCATCTAGCTGTTGAGTGGGCACTGGGCAGAGTTCATTTTCTAATTTACAGCCCTATGTAATTATGTTCATAAACAGTTTATCAATAGAATGATTCTTTTTCTGAATGCATGTAAAAGCTGGCACCTCTGTTTCGGTTGTAATTTCATATTATTGTGGACATGCACTTATCTGAACATCCGCATGCACTTGATTTACTTCCCAGAGAAAATTAGTTGTCATGCCAAAATGCACCTTCACAGTATCTTGCAAGTCTCTAGCATCTTTTATATTACGTTTCAAGACTATGTATTATTTATTTATCATGCCAAAGGTTTGTACCATTTCAAAAGGTGGCCAGTGTAAGTTTCTGGCAACTATACTTTTCCGATGACTGTTTTTATACAGCAAAACTTCCATCATAGTTGTGTATAAATCAATTTCCTTTAGGAGTCTGTGTTATTATATTTTTGGGCCCGAGTGTAATAACTTCTTTTCTGTACAGGTTCTGTTGTACTCCTTTCATGCATTGTGTTGGTTGGTCTATTTGCATTGCAACATCGAGGCACTCAGAAGGTAGCATTCATGTTTGCACCGATTGTCATCATCTGGCTCTTTTGCATTGGCGGGATTGGTTTATTCAACATAATACATTGGAACCCAAGGATATACCAAGCTCTCTCTCCATATTATATTGTTAAGCTCTTTAGGACCACAGGTAGAGATGGCTGGATTGCTCTAGGAGGGATACTTCTTTCTGTGACAGGTCGGTTACTATGAACCCCTACTCTGGGGGTAGAATATGTTTCCTGTTGTTTTTTACTTTAGCAAGTAAAATGCTTGTTAGGATTGAAGGTTCATTTTCTGTTTCCTTTTTACAGGCTGTGAAGCTATGTTTGCTGACCTTGGTCTCTTCACGAGTGCCTCTGTCAGGGTACGTTAAGTTAGTGATATCTTCTTTAGTTGCTCACTTCTAGATATATACTTTTAAATTTTGTTAATATATGTTATGGTGTGTTATTGTGTTGCCTAGTAAAGCAGCCATGAAAACTTAACTTTGCAGAAGCAATTTGCGGGCAAATGTAACAGAAACAAAAAAGTTGATGTACTAAACAACTTTTTTCTGAAAATAAATTTAGTTATCTTGTTGACTGCATATTTGAAACAACCATGAAATCTTTGTTGTGGACTAATGTTGCTCGTACCAGATGTTCTCTCATGTGACCTATCTGGTTCATTATTATTTTGAAACCTCCTCCTGGATTCCATATAGTATTCTATAATTTATGTTTGCTAAACTTTGCGTGCTTTTTCTGCCAGTTTTTTCACTATTTTTTTATGTTTCCGAGATAATCCTTGTTTTATCCTTGTTACAGCTAGCTTTTATTCTAATCATATACCCATGTCTTATATTACAATATATGGGTCAAGCAGCATTTCTATCGAAAAATATCTTTGACATGCCCACAGGTTTTTATGATTCTATCCCAGGTTTGCACTCTCTCTCTCCCCCCCTCTCTCCCTCCCTCCCTCTCATGCATGCAACCACACAGATATGCAAGTGTAATATGAATTCCAATTATCATCCAGGACCTATATTTTGGCCTGTGTTTGTGGTGGCCACTCTCGCTGCTGTTGTTGGTAGCCAAGCTGTCATTTCAGCGACATTCTCTATTGTGAAGCAGTGCCATTCTTTGGGATGTTTCCCACGAGTGAAGGTTGTCCACACATCAAGGTGGATCTATGGCCAGATATACATTCCTGAAATAAATTGGATCCTCATGGTGCTCTGTGTAGCTGTCACAGTTGCATTCCGTGATATAACTCTTATTGGCAATGCCTCTGGTAAGCCCGTAACCATGATTTTTCATGTGATCAAGATCTTCCTTACACCTTTTGTATATTTCCAGCATACTCAAGTGCTAAGAGTCTAAGCACTGCCATTGCCATGGTTTGTCATTGCAGGTATCGCGTGCATCACTGTAATGTTTATCACTACATTCTTGATGGCATTGATCATGATCTTTGTTTGGCAAAAGAACATAATATTTGCTCTATCTTTCTTTTTGTTATTCGGATCCATTGAAGTTGTTTATCTCTCCTCATCCCTCATGAAGGTTACTCAGGGAGGCTGGGTGCCTCTTGTGCTTGCTTTCATATTCGTGTCTGTCATGTACATTTGGCACTATGGTACAAGGAAGAAGTACCAGGTTGATCTTCAGAATAAAGTATCACTGAGATATATCCTCTCCCTGGGTCCAAGCCTTGGCATAGTTCGTGTTCCAGGAATTGGTCTGATTTACACAGAGCTGGTAACTGGTGTACCCTCCATCTTCAAACATTTTACTGAGAATCTCCCTGCCTTTCATGAAGTCCTAGTTTTTCTTTGTGTCAAGTCAGTACCGGTACCATATGTGCCACCAGATGAACGATACCTTGTGGGCAGGATTGGACCTAGAGTATATCGGATGTACCGCTGCATTGTTAGGTATGGTTACAAAGATGTTCAGAGAGATGATGAAAATTTTGAGAACATGTTAGTTATGAGCATTGCGAGGTTCATTATGATGGAAGCTGAGGATGCATCTTCTTCAGCAAGTTATGATATCGCGAATGAAGGAAGAATGGCCGTCATAACAACAACTGATGACTATGGCACTCCACTGGCTGTGAGAGATTTAGATGACCAAACTGACTCCGTGACCACGAGGAGCAGCAAATCAGATCGTCTTCGAAAATTGCAGTCTACTTATGAGCAGGAATCACCTAGTGTAAGCAAGAGACGGCGTGTTCGCTTTGAGCTTCCCGTGGAGGATGACATGGATCCACAGGTTAAGGATGAGCTGTTAGCACTTGTGGAGGCAAAACATACTGGGGTAACCTATGTCATGGGGCATCCTTATATCAAAGCTAAGAAGAACACTCCTGTTCGGAAGAACTCTAGTTTTCTGAAGAAATTTGCAATTGATGTTGGCTACTCTTTCCTCCGGAAGAACTGCAGAGGTCCATCGGTCACTCTGCATATTCCACATATTAGTTTGATAGAGGTTGGATTGACGTACCAGGTGTAGCACAATGCTCATCGCAGGTCACGTCAAGTGGATGCCCAGTGGCAACAAATCATGGTGAGCATGGCATTAAACCTATAAATTTACAATTGCTCCAGTTTTTAATTCTGGTAATTATCATTTGGATATGTGCTATAGCCGTACATATATGGTGAATGGAAGATCATCCTATTCCGTACACGCGTTCTGTTTTCTTTTGAGGAACCAATTAACTTAATTAATGGGGTGCGGTATCAAATAATAATTAAGTTAATTCTCGTTTTTTTAATGTCCTTTCACATAACCATCTTCATTTCTCTCTTTTCAGTGCTACCTGCGGCCATCTGTTTGGAGTTGGGCTTTGATTCCTATGCTTTATCCATGCGCTTTCAGTTTCAGTTGGTAGAGATGAAGACAGGCTCACTCTCCATGTCAATATATGATCATTTTGCTCAAATAAAGCATCAGATATAATTATTATAGTTTTTTTTTCTCTCTTTTGGTATATTTACATGCATGCTCTGTAATTTTTATGGGAGCTATGTAATGGAAATATGCATTTTCGTAGCTGAATATGAGTATATCCTCAATTTTGTCAGGAGACGAATACCACATATATCTTTCATGCATTAATTTATTATGGATTATGGAATAGAACACCTGTAGATATACGGCGCCCCGTGAAATTTCTATTCGAATAAACCTGATACTAGATAAGATCTGTATTAAGTTTTTCTCATTTGGAACTCCACTTCTTTTAAAAAGGGAAGAAATTGAACTGATTTATGTGGGACTCGTGTGGAACTCAAGTGAAATTCGTACATTCAAAACAGGCTGTAAGCTTATGAAACTCAAGAAGGAAAAGCAAGCAGTACTTTTATTGAGAAACATCTACTACATACAACCGAGGCTCAAAGAGCTTCGAGAACTCAAAAGGCTAAAAACTCTGCAGATATGATACAGTACTTTTTAGTTCTGCAGGCTAAAGACTATGCAGATATGATACTCGTATATCGTTTCTTCAGATATGCCGCATCAGGAAGGACGCCTCAGGCAGCAGCTGACGAAGTAGCAGCTGCCACTGTCTTGTTGAGCAGCTCGCGAAGCGCATCTGGAGAGGTCACCGGAGGGCTGCACTTAAAGTCCTGGCAAACGTGCGCCACTGCTGGCTTCTCCAGTGAGCTGCTCCGTGCCATTTCCGCGATGTTCGCGTTGTTGCTCTCCCAGAATGCCATTTCCTCCATGTTCCGGGGGTCTATTTGGATCACCTAGACGAACAAACAAAGTGGCCAGACGAACAATCAGTGAAAAGGGTACAGTCGCCGCGTCGAGAAGTAGAATATATGATCGACGACTAGCTCTTCACTCACAGTTCTATTTGGATCGTATGTTGAAAATGCGGCTGCAACCATGTCATGGAACTCAGCCGATTCTTTGTCCCCCACTAGCACCACCTGCTTCCTGGAAGGGAGGGATAGCATGTCTGCAGCACAACACATCAACGGCAATGCTATACCAAGTTCCTTCAGCCTCTTCTGGAAGACAGCCTACAAAACAATAATGCATAACAGGCATGAGCAAGCCTCTTGTTCCCAGAAGCTTAGCTGGAAACATGAACACTGTATATGTCGAAGCCTCAACCATCACTCATCGTCAGTAATGATGATACATCGCGTATACATCAGTCTCAATAATAGGATTGCCCAAACCTACCAGATCCATGTCAATAATACCAAAGGACTACCATGCTTTGTACGAATGACCAATTCAAACTTTAGAATCAAAAAGCGTAATCTGTTATATTAACATTAAGTACAAAGCATTTGATATTAAAACGCACAACAGCTGGATAGAGAGACGTGGAATAATCACATACCAGAAGATGTTCAACATTACGTTTGTAACCATCAGATTTTGCAGCATCAAATATACTGGAAAATCTGATCAAATTTATAGCAGCTACTGAGTTACCAGAAGGCTCTGCACCATCATAATCTTCTTTAATACGCAAAAGAACAGAAGGGTCTTCTCCAGGAGTATTGAAATAGCCACCCCCTTGTTTGTCTAAGAACAATTCATCCTGCATATGTCTACTGTTATGGCAAAGAACAAAGCAAATGATACAAGATACTAAGTGGGATTATTAATTAGAAAAAAGTACAGTTCCTTGCCTGAATGACTTGAAGCTGAGAAGCCCACACAAGCCACTCGATCTTACCGCCATACTCATACAGATCCAGCAACCCATTTATTAGAAAAGCATAATCATCCAAAAAACCAGGTGCTTTCGCTGGCCCATTTCGGTAACTATGATTCATCCTGTTTGAACTTGCGTCATATAGTTTTTCCTTTATAAAGCTTGCTGCCTTTTCTGCAGCTTCAAGATATTCCCTTGGCTGCAAAAACATCCAGTGGCCAAGAAAAAAATTTCAGCACCATGGGCAGTGATATCGTGATGCACACGAGGTGAGGAAAAAAAGATCCATCATACTTAATGAGATAGATGAGATCTGCATACGAGGTAGCTGAATCATAGTTACCGAAAAGTAGGTTCAGATACAACATTATGGTACTTCCGTTGTCACACAAGGAATAGCATCATAGCCACCGTTTCCAATTATAATAATTATTAAACATGCCATGAATGGATATGCACTTGCAAAAGCCTATTTGACCAAGATTACAGGAGAACAGAGTGAATGACATAGAACATATACCATGGAGATTAATCAATCATGTGCATAAGACATAGCGAGTAATTATGTCTACAATGAGATGCAATATAGAAGGTGGGACAAAATACTTTACATTGCACCCAGTTACTGGGAAACAGAATCTGGTTCCAGTTGGTTCTGATTTCAGAATCTGGGAAGCTCTTGCGAAAGCAGATATTGCAAGTCCATTCCATGAGACAATGACCTAAAACTGACTGTAGTTAGTACAACTATACGACAATAAAAAATTGGAGATCCAGACATTTAAGCAACAACCTTATCATCCAGATGTGGCTTTGGCCTTTTTGACCGGACATCAAACAACTTATGCCGACAATCCCCTAGGATTTGAGCATATTCATCAAGAGACTTCCCACATTTTGATGCCAACAAAGAAGCTTGTTTTCTTTCTATCAGCACATTTTTGCCCCTGAACTCGTCGTGAGGATCACTCATCCGTGAAAGGTCACAATTACCAGATGATTTGACATAGTAATGATTCTTGAATAGTTCTGCGTTCTCCCCAAGTATGTCTTCAATCTGTGTGCAAAAATGTTGGACAGTTTAAGCATAAGACAGGAACAGAAGCTGTAATGCAATGATGAAACAACGGATGTAATGTGTTCTAAGATATTGACGAAATGCAGAATATGATCCATACCAAATCAAGCAGGATGTGATGGTACTGTAAATGAAGTGGAATTGGGACTAAAAAATTTAACACATATACCAGTAGGATGTGTGATGGCAGTAAAATTCAAACAACTGAACATTGGGTTAGGCCTCATAAGTTTAAAACATTAAGCCCACTTTCTGTGGACTTGGCAGAGGTATCTATGTAACAAGATGTTCACATGCACTACTAAGAATAGTACAGGGATGATGGTTGTACCTCCTTACTAGTCCACACATAGAAAGCTCCCTCCTTTTTTCTTGGAGCGCCTTCATATTCTGCACTATCAGCATCTTCTGCTGAGTAAATTTCGCCCTCCTCTCCAATCATGTCTCTCCTCAAGTAATCAAGTATATCATGTGCAACTGAACAATAATACTCATCCCCCGTGATAAGAAATGTATCTAGATATACATTAGCTATCTGTCCTTGGTCATACAGCATCTTCTCAAAATGTGGGACTAAATACAGGGACGAGATGTGAGAGAAAAATTCCACAAAGTTCTAATAGGAAAATTTTTGCCTTGAGCTCAAAGTGAACTTACCATGCCAGCACTCATCCACACTATATCTATGAAAGCCACCTCCAATGTGGTCATGAACTCCACCCCTTGCCATACATTGCAATGTATGAGTTATCATCTTCATTACGTTTTGTGCTTCACTCACATGTCCAGATTCCAAATGCTTTCGAAATTTATATAGCATTATATAATTTTCAACAGGTCTCGGAAACTTTGGAGCAGAGCCATATCCACCGAATTTTGGATCATAGCTGCCTGCTAACTGCATAAATATGGGGTGAGAATTTGTAAGTGCATAAATATCTGGCGAGTGATGATGCTAGTAAGAAAATAATGAAATGTAAGTTGCACATGTCAAAAAACCAAGCTTTCCAAGTTCTCTACTTCTATGATTCATTCTATGAGCAGCATCCTTTTTACAAGAAAACAATATGGTCACAACAAGTGCAACACAGTTGGTTGCTCACAGATACTAGTTGACTAAAACAAAATTCTTGTATGCTAATATTTTTCAACTCATTGTTAAGTGTATCAATGCAGGACCACTAAAAAACCATGTCGAAAGACTAATTAACTAGACACCTATGACACAAGAATAAAGACATCCAAATGAAGACCTATTTTTGAACTTAATCTACAACAGACACTTTTGAACCTTTAATATGCTGACTGATCTAGCCAAGCTTCTGATGTTGAGTTCAGGTTATTTGTGTCACTAAGCAGTGACACAAATCAGGGGCTACTTGACTAGGATTCCTCATTCTGCAAAAAAGAAATAAATCTAGCTACTGCAATACTGTTACACCATCGAACATATCAACTGGATCATTCAGTTTCAAGTAGACTGTGCAAGAGTTTATCATTATGATAGTGAGGGTATATATAATGGGGTTTCAAACCTTTTCAACACATTGATCCACATAAACAGCCAGATCATTGGGAATATCTTGAGAGCTAGCCTTAGCAGATAATGCATCTCGCAGTTGTTCAATGACCATATTTCCTGTCTTCTCTAGTGCGTCACGTTTAGTTTCCCAGGCATCCTTAACCTTCCTAAAGAAGGCATGTGCAGAAGTGTCAGATTACACAGAAGTTAAGCACTCCCAGTAATCAAGCCCAGAATAAGTAAACTTCAGCTGATACCTTAAAACAGTCTTGAACCCTGGTCTTCCATACTTATCATCTGGAGGAAAGTATGTACCACCCATCAACGGTTTCAAATTAGGAGACAAAAAGACACTCAAAGGCCAACCACCACCGCCATACAATGCCGAGACATATGTCATGTACACCTAAAGGATGTTATTCTATCATTAACAAAAGAACTAACTTTTAATACTTATGTAAAGATGTAGAGGTGTTTTCAGTCCGGAGATGCAAAATATGAAAAGAGAAAACCACCAGCTCAGGGGCACTTAGGAACATTACCTTGTCAACATCTGGTCGCTCTTCACGGTCCACCTGTCAAAACTAATAATCAGAAGGAAATGGCACATGCATGACTTTCGCACAGAGAAGACATGTAATGATGTAAAAATAAAAATGCTAATGTAGCACTTTAATGTCAGAATAAAAATACCTTGATGCTAACAAACCCATCATTTAGGATCTTTGCAACTTCATCATTCTCAAAGGACTCCACCTCCATTACATGACACCTTTGAAATTTAACCAAAAATAAGAGTAACCAACAGAACTGACATTGACGTTAAGCATTAAGTGTAAGATGTTGAGGAGAGCCACAGATCACACATAATATGAATTTTTAAGTTATATTAATAAAAGCAAGAGATGTTAAAGACAACTCACCAATGGCATGTGCTATAGCCAACTTCATGGGCACATCAACATTAATTTGCCACAAAGGAAAAAAAAAGTTAGAGTAGGTAAGGGAGAAAATAGACCTATCATGTAAGTTGCAAATATGTTTGTGTTTGACTAATAATTTGAATGCATTTTGAGCTCAGTGTCCACTCGAAAACAACTCTCGTTAAAATATTATTTACCATATTTTACAACGGCACACTATTGTAGTAGTCCTATATATGGGAGAATGCACTGTTTCTATTGTTGTTTTAGACACTTCTTACTTGATAGAAAGATGGGAATGTCCTTTCTGCGAGCCTTTTCAAAAGCCTCTTCTCCCCAAGGATACCAATCAACCTGCATCAATTATACAAGTATGTCACTGATCTAGTTTCTTCTAGCCAATTTAAAAACACAATCAAACATTTTTCTCGATTCCGTACTTTAGCCGTCTCAGAATTAGATTGTTTATTTCTTTTTTTTAAAAAAAAAATCGCCTATAGCTCCACGAGGTCATCGACTACGTGAAGCTCAAATCCCACAATTCACAAGCTCACATAACCTAAATGGTCAGCCTCAGTGGTTCTCTACATATTAATAACGAGATGCTTCCCAAAGTCGTGGAGCCGATCAAATCCCCTAAGCGAGCGAGCGCAAGGTGCTCGACAGAATTCCCCCGCAGGCAGAGCGGGGAGGCGAAGACATCACATCACAAACGGAATCCGATCCGCCGGAGGAGACGTCAGTGGCTCACTCACCGGGTTGTGCGCGTGCTGCAGCAGGTAGGGGCTGTGCTCGGCGGCGAGGCGGTTCGGCTTCCGCCCCCCGTGCTCTGAGGAGGGCACGCCGCCTGCGGGGCCCGAGCCCGACGACGACGACGACATGGCAGCGGCGGCGAGGACACGGAGCGGCGTCGAGGAGACTGCGAGGCGGTGGTGGCGGCGAAGGAGGAGAAGCATACGAGGTGGAGGGCGAAGTGGTTGAGGAAGAAGAAGAAGAAGAGGAAGGTTGGAGAAGACGGCTGAGGCCGCCATGTGGCTTCTCAACGACACGCCCGCCTGTGCCTCCGTTGCACACATGCGGGGGGAGGTCGATGTGTTTTAGGGTCAATGACTTGTGGGGCCCACTCCCCAGCGTCACAGGAGACAGGACTTCGGTAGTGTGATTATTAGGGACAGGGCACACCCTTCACCTCCTGAACTATGTGGTTTTTTTTTAAAAAAAAACCTTTTTATCACCAAAATTAATTTATCTTTAACTTTGTAATAATTAATTTATTTAGTTATCACGAAAACATCCGCATATTCACCCTAAGAAAAGCCCTACCTGATAATATCTAGAAATTGGACAATGATGGTATAAGAACATTAGCAACACTGCCGACTTAACTTGCTGAGATACACCGAATTTGTTCTTTTCCTCAAATTTTAAACCAAGGGACTTTTGGGTGTAGACAAATTAAGTACATTTAAAAAAAACTATTTATTAAATTCCGAATGCTTAGATCTCGATTGTGTGATAAAATTTCATTCCAGCTATGAAGCTCAACTCATTTTTGTTTGATATTTATGAAGCTTAAATTTGTCTATCAAACTATTTCATTTACATCTCCTATTATTATTATTATTATTATTAATTATTATTAATAATTATTATTATTATTATTATAAAAAGTTTTTAAAAGAAAAATAAAACCTCCAAGAACACGGGCCGACGTGTCAACGCATTCGTTCGTGCATTTGCTAAGCGGCCCTCGAAGCGCCACAAAGCCCAATTCCCCTCTGCACCAAAAATGCAGAAAAGAAATGGCGAATTACGAAAACGCCCCTGCTCTCCTCTTCTACCTCTCGATTCTCTCTTCCTCGCACCTCTGCTCTTTTCCATCCCTCTCCGTTTGACTGTTCCCGATCTGCGGGGCTCGAGCGCGCGCCGCCGGCGAGCAGGTTCGGAGGGGCCGGACTCCTTCCCGCCTGCCTCCATCGCTTTTCCGTATCGATTCGAAGGTATTAGCTCTTTCTTGATTCTTCCGCCGTAGCCGTCTGTGGTAATCCGTTCAGACAGTCAGACTTGTATTGGTGAACCTAGCTGGTTTGTTCAGGGTTTGTTTGATGCGTTGTCGAATGGAAATTCAGTCCAAAAGCAGGAGTTTCATTTCAATGTAAGAGGAAATCGGGGTTCAGTTTAATTAATCCCCAGACCCCGGTTTTGCCCGTGTAACATGATATATTGATATTGATAGTATCCATTATGTGAGGATTTTAGTGAATTATCAGCCGTCGCGCCTACTGTTTTTGAGATATTATCTTTAGTCCTCCTACAGCATTCCATCTTCTAATGCAAAGTTTTGGATGCAGAGGCCGTATTTTTAATCCGTCATCTAAAAAAAAATCTTCTAATGCAAAGTTGAATAGTAATTTGTCTGCAAGTCTGCAACTTTGTTAAGTTGGTCCCTCTGTTTGTGATAGATTGCAACTTTGTTAAGTTGATCCCTCTGTTTGTGATAGTTTATATAGCATTATAAATGGCTGCTGGGAGGGGCATCAGCCAGCTTTTGAAGAAAGCATTTCGTCCATCTGTAAGTATTTTCAGAACTTCATCGCCCTTTTCTCTTGTTCTCCTACCTGTTTTCTTAATCAGAATTACTAGAGATCGTTCCACACCCTTTATGCTATTGTGTGTGGGTTATTATAAAGAGCCTACATCGTACTCGCGCTGAGTTGCTGACATTTGGATTACTGTTAGCTTGGTAATTTTCTATATTTTTACTTGTAGTTTTGTTTGTAACAAAGCAACTGCCTACTATTTTAGCCTAGTGTAGTATAGGCTGTGATGGTGGTTCACTAGGGGATGAGAAAGTTGATGCTGTGATTGCAGAGAAGGGCAGAGGGCCAGTAGCCTCATCAGGGTTAGGTACACCATTTGCTGGTGTGATCCAAAGAAGTATGGTTACAGTCAGATACAAATGCTAGGTAGGTAAACACGGCATATTAAAAGGCTGTGGACCACTCCCATTGGGTAGTGAAGGGAATCTCCCATTGGTACAAGAAAGGGGAAAAACACACAGCACCTGGAGCTATCTTGCATTCTTGTGCTTGGAAGTACAACAATGACATAGAGTAGTGATAACAAAAGGAGTAAAAAACTAGAAATAGCAACTATCTGGCAACTTAAAATAAAACTCCTAATGTACCTCTTACAACTCTGTTATTGTTATGGGTTGGATTTCATTGGGGTAAACACTGCCGAGAAGACAGCCGGGCGGCGTCGGCTTGATTGGGATGAGAGGAGATTAGATTGGGAACATAGGAAGACTAATTCTGATTATTCATTGCTTAACCAAATAGAGATACAATCCCTCCTTATATAGATGGAGTGACTTGACCCTTAAGAAACTCAATCTAATCTTATCTCTACCAACCATAAACCTATCTGCTACAGTACCGCGCAAGCACTGTTCATGGCCTTGGACCCCTGGCCCAAAGCCCATAACAGTTATACCATCTGTTTTGCTTCATGCCGGATCCTCTGATAGGAGTCCACAACACCTGCTGCAATTATTGAATGAAGTTTGTGCTTGGCTGACTCATTAATGGTGCGGCAACTGACCAATAATGGTTTAACTTGATTGACTATTTATTTAAGTTGATTTTCTGTTGTTATTTGAAACCATGAAATTCCTTTTTCAGGGCTCATCTCTGCTCTCTTCATCCTGGATAAATCATGAAGAGGCCTCTTGCTTCACTGGATTGAGAGCATTGGCTATTCTGGGAGTTGGTGCTTCTGGCCTTTTAAGTTTTGCTACAATAGCATCTGCTGATGAAGCGGAGCATGGATTGGAAGCCCCACACTATCCCTGGCCCCATGCTGGTATTCTTAGCTCATATGATCATGCCTCGTAAGTTAATCAAGTATACTTCTTTTTGTTAAATAGCTTGTTCTGACTACAGACTACCTGACTCCATTTCAAGAAGCAAGCGTGCATCAATATATAGTAATGATTAGTTCGCAAAACACATTCCCTCTAGGCCTCTATGCAATACAACATAAAACAAGCATCACTGAACTATGATGTTTGTTGTTTTAGAAATGATGCAAATGTTGCGGTATCAATGTTATTCCTTATATGCTTGGGCTTCTGAGATATAGTCTTTTCAGCTGCTTTTTCATATTTTCTCTTTATGCTCCTCTTTATTTATTTGTTTTCTTTGAAAAACATATGAGCAGAATAAGACGTGGCCATCAAGTTTATCAACAAGTGTGTGCCTCTTGTCACTCAATGTCCTTGATTTCATACCGAGATTTGGTTGGTGTTGCTTATACAGAAGAGGAGACAAAGGCAATGGCTGCTGAGATTGAAGTGGTTGATGGTCCTAATGACGAGGGTGAAATGTTCACGCGTCCAGGTAAGCTTAGTGACCGTTTCCCACAACCCTATGCAAATGAGCAAGCAGCTCGATTTTCAAATGGCGGGGCATACCCACCAGATCTCAGTCTAATCACAAAGGTGAGACTCGCAAGTTTCTTTTGGCTGCATATGGAGCAATAGATCATCCCCAGGTTATATTTAACTCATTGGGTGTACACATTTGCAGGCCAGGCACAATGGCCAGAACTATGTTTTCTCTCTTCTCACTGGTTATCGTGATCCACCTGCTGGTGTTTCGGTAACCCTCTCTCATACATATCATTTTGTTGTTTTAGTGTTGGTAGCTATTTCCGACTATCTGATTTTTTAGATGCACAAGGAGTGGTGCTCTTTGGTTTTGTAACAATTATATAGCAATAGATACATAGGGCAAACATGCCACACAAAATTTTTACTGGACCATGATTGCTTGACAGTGCTATTTGTGTAATTCATTGTTTGAGCTACATCTTTATCCACTATTTATTTTATTTTTTTCCATGGTGAACTGGTGATGCATATGGTGTTATCCTGTTCTAGCTTAGCATTCAGGTTTTGAAGGTTTCTGTCCTTTGTTGAATTAATGCAACATGTTATACTTTTTTTTCTTTTTTTTTTGTGCTGCTAAAAGAATCCCTCTAGGTGTAGTCACCATCTTTTCAGATCATTTCAGAGCTTTATTTTCCCATTTATTTATTTCTTTTGATGAGGTTAGTTGTAATAACGGACACAGCATAGATAGGCATCATACCTATGGTATACCCTTTCCTAATTGGTCACATGTTGTATGTGCAAAAGTTTGTGTTCTTTTTTAAAAAATATTTTCACTGATTTTGCTCTACTCAGCTTGAAATTTTGGTCAGTAATTCAAAGAATCTTGCAAACATACATCAATAATACAAAGAGTGTGTTGTGGCACTTTCTGATTACTAAGCCTGGATTCTTACATACAAACTTAAATGATTTATGAGCTTGCAAATAGTTCTGCTGAATATTCTAATACTGAGTTAGGATTTACTAGCATCTTGGAAATGTTTGCAGTGAAACACATTTTTTGCTACCAAAGTGGTTCTGTTATTGTTACCCCTCTAGTGCACTCCCAAAATTTTATTCGAGCAGTGTCCTAACCTACCGGCGTTCATTTAAAATTTAGATTCGTGAAGGTTTGCATTACAATCCCTACTTCCCTGGTGGTGCCATAGCCATGCCCAAGATGCTTATTGATGGAGCTGTGGAGTATGAAGATGGCACTCCTGCTACAGAGGCCCAGGTAACTCCTGTTTTTCAGTTGGTTGCACTCTGCACCATGGTGTTAAGTTGTGGATTATCACTAAAGTATAGACTCTTTTCATATGTAAATGCTAGATGGGAAAGGATGTTGTTTCATTCTTGTCATGGGCAGCAGAACCTGAGATGGAAGAGAGAAAACTGGTAACCCTCTTGCAAACTCCCTGTAGAATTGTCTTCTAAGTTACTCCTAGTTATCTAATTTCTTCATGCTGTACTTGTTCTAGATGGGAGTGAAATGGATTTTTCTACTCTCACTTGCACTTCTGCAAGCTGCATATTACCGGCGCATGAAGTGGTCCGTCTACAAGTCGCGCAAGCTGGTCCTTGATGTGGTTAATTAAGGGCTAATGCTTTCATTTTCTTCAAAGCACCAGTCGATAAATTTAAAGTATTGGAATAATGCGTACATGATCTACATTTTGCCGCGGGCATGGTTAACATGCACAAAACCTTTTCTTTTGTTACTCCCTCATGTGCAGGGCATTGTTTCAAAATTTTGGCCTGTCAAAGGAACCAGAAAGCATCTAACAGTATAGCCAATAGATCCCATACGCATATATTTATACCTCGGACCAGTGTAATATTTAGTCATCAGTTTCTCAGTAGATTGAAAAATAAAGCAAAGTGTTACTTCACACACTTGTATTTCTGCCACCCTACTCCGTATGGTGTTATGACATGTGATATGAACTGGCATTTGTGGATGTATATTGATGAAAGAACCATACTTTAATTTTGACATCTTTGTGCTCAGAGCAAATTGCACATCCAAACACAAGAGTTTACTTTACATTACACCCATCCTTCTTGCTGGCATGCATGGCTACAAATATCAGGCATGCATGCAGATTGAATTGAATTGGAAGCTCTCCAAGCACAGAGAGTTCAAGATGTGAAGAGCTGGCTTCCCAGCGTGACAATGGCTGTGCCATCGCCCATGACAGTGGTGAGGCTCATCTCCTTCTCAAGAATCCGGTCGAGCTCCGCCGCGATCAGCCGCATCTTCGGCCGCCGTCTCGCCGCCGGGCTGACGCACTGCAACGTCAGCATGACCAGCTCCTTCATGCCCTCCGATGTGAAGCTGCCTCCCAGCCTTGGGTCTGTTACATCTTCGTTCGAACTAAAATGTGTTTCCATCTGACAGTTTTACGACAAGAAAATGAATTCAGTTTCTGAATGAAATCTTCTTGAAGAATAGACATATGTATTAATATTTGGACAAAAACATACTGAACAAGTGCAATGCTAAAAGAAATACTGAATATGTGCATTACCCAATGAGCAAGATACTCTCTTGGCTCTGAAGAAACCAAGCTCGATGCTTCTTTGCCAGTGATGAGCTCCGAAAGAAAAACTCCAAAGCTGTACACGTCGCTGCTTTCTGAAAGCTGCGCCAAAGAATGAACCCTGAAAAAAAACAATTCAAAACATACATGATTTCAGAGAAAAAAAGATTGGTGAGTTACAGGAACATTTCAGTTTTGTAGCTCTGCAAAAAATGCAGTTTCAACTCCCTACTTCTATGATCAAATTCAGAAACAAAATGCAGTTAAATTGACACCATGTCCAGGCTTACTCCGGGTCTTGGTAGATGCTGCTACAAGACGACGGATGATGCGACGGCGCGGCGCCGTCGAATCCTCGAAGCAACCTGTCGATTCCGGCGTCAGCCACCTTTGCAATGAAGTTCTCATCGACCAGGACATTGCTTGTCTTAAAGCCCTTGTGGATCAAAGGAGGCACAAGACTGTGCAGGTGATTCAGACCTGAAAAATTCAGTGTTTCAGACACTTTTTTTTTTTACACTTTGGTTCCTATCTATACTTCAGGATAGGTTTGTTTCCATGAGAAAACACAGATTTTTTTTTGTCACCTTTAGCTGCTCCAATTGCTATTGAAAGCCTCTGTTTGAACTCTAGTCTTGTCATCGACTCTTTGCCGGTATCTGCTAAATAGTGTAACAACATTATTGTTCGAGACACATTTCAAGCAAGTTGGACTAATAATTTTGACGACAATCAATTGTCAATTTATGCATTACCGTACAGATGGCCACAGACACTGCCATTGGGCAGGTACTCGAACACCAGCATTTGTAGACCTCCTTCTTGGCAGTAGCCAATGAGGGTGACAACGTTTCTGTGCCAGATCTCTGACAGCCGCTTTACCTGAAATTCAGAAAGATGTCATTTTTTTTTGGTCAAAAATGGTAGAGAACTGAATTCATTCAGTTGCAAATTTACAATTATGACATAATCACAGAGGCATTCACTAGCTTCACTCTACATAATTGATCAATGCAATTTGTGCCATTTCAGGCAAAAATGCAGTTAAAATAGCACATTTTCAGGAACCCAGGTTTATTGATGGGAAATGATTTCAAACACCTCACCAGTAACTGAAAATGTCAATGGGACTGTAGAGTATATAATACTCTATCCGTCCAAATATATAAGCATTTGGGCTAAGACAATACACAATACATGACGTCAGCATTTGTATTTAATGCTTGGGCTGCTAGCTTAGCATGCTGACCAATAAGGAGCAGAGTTTGAGCTATTACCTCGTCGACGAAGTCCTGGCGCGGCGAGGCGGCGCGGCGCTTGACCGCGACGACGGTGCCGTCGAGGAGGAGGCCCTTGTAGACGGGGCCGAAGCTGCCGGCGCCGACGAGGTTGGCGTCGCTGAAGTTCTTGGTGGCGTGGGCGAGCTCCTCCAGCGAGAATTGCCTCGCCCCCTGGTACTCCGGCGCCGACAGCGTCCGCCCACACCTTCCCCACTCCACTGCCCACCAATTCACATCAATTCCATCAGAGAATTAATCTTGCACATTTCGAGATGATCTTTAATTGCTTTCACTAATCAAGCCTCAAGAACGCAATTAGCAGCAGCAGCTGAAGCTGATTGAGTGATTTCATTGATTGCTACTCCCTCCTTCGTATCATATTGTAAGTCGGTTTGACTTTTGTCAAAATAAAATTACTTCAATTTTCATTGGATTTGTGGAGAAAAGTACGTTTCAACCCAAGAAAAATATACTTGATTTTCTAGATTTAATCAAACTAATTTGGTATCGTAGATGTTGAATACATTTGTATAAATTTGATCAAAGTTTAAGTAGTTTGATTTTGAGTAAAGTCAAAAGGAGAGTACATAGGTAGGTACCTAGAGTAGGAGGAGTCTCCGACGAGCCGGTGTCGGAGGTGCGGCTACGGCGAGCTCTGCGGCGGCGCCACCACGAGACTGCGGCGGCAACGGCCAGCAGCAGCGAAGCGGCGACGACGGCGGCGGCAATGGCGGCTACCACCACCTTGGTTGGCAATGGCGCCATCCGGGCGGCGACCGGGGCATCGAACAGCCTCGATGATGGAACGATCAGGATCAACCGCTAAAGATTCGGCATTCATCAATGCAGAAGCAAACTGAGCTCAGCAGAGCAGCCAATGAGATGAACACGACGATGACGATGACGAGGTCGTAGGAATTTGTAGCTCTTGCTCTTTAAAGAATCCGTCAACCACCATGAACAAAAAAACAACAGGAGGAGGAGGAGGAAGAGGAGGAGCAGAAGCAGCAGGTGGGTGTATGAATGAATGCGATGCGATGTGCAGCAAGCAGGAGCAGACTAGCCTAGCCCTAGCTAACCCCACATGGCAATTGGGCTTCTTGCGCTATACCCCCATGTGTCCATGCGTCTGCAATCTTTCACCGCAGAGACAACGGTAAAATCAGTGGTAGTTTCATTTACCCCCGATTCCTCTCAGCATTTGCCTCAAGAATGAAGGTTACTTAAGCCAATTGCAGCAGATTTCGCAATTCCAATGTCACTATGTCAGTGTCAGTGATTCAGTGCCAGTGAAGCAAGCAACATTGCGTCTGAAACTCTGGATGAATTCCATGCAAATATCTTTCAAAAAAGAATCCCATGCAAATTTTGCACGAAAAAATTAAGAACTTTGGATGAACTCCATTCAGATTTTGCATGAAAAGGTTCAGAAGTTTGTAAAATCAACGGCACTTTCACCCCATTCCTCTCTGCATTTGCCAATGCTAGTTTCATCACCCATCAGTTGCAGTGAAGCAGAAGCAAACAGTGCATAGTCATAGCTGAGTTCTGCAAGATAGCTTAGCTCAAACCCAACTGAAACTTAGGATGACGAATTCAATGCAAATTCTGCGCGAAAAAGTCCAGAGCTTCCCACAATGTGTCAAGTGGCAGGCAGGAGGAGCATCGGACAGGTAGGACCTAGTGGGCGTCCTGAGCTAGCTGTTATTAACGTGAGAGCTCTGGAACAGAGGACCACTAGCTAGGTTTCCTTTGACTGACCGTGATAGGCTGGAAAGCCGAGCAGTATGATGCACTTGTCATCTTGTGTACAGGAGTGCGTGCCATCAGCAATTTCATTTCAACATATGCAATGCATGGATGGCTGCATCTTCAGAAAGGGAGGGAGGAGAAGCATTCTCTTTTCGGCCTCCTTAAAGTTTCCTGTCACCAGAAAGTGAAAACCTGTCTCCAGTCTCCCTGTGAGAGAACAGAAAAAAAATCAGAAAGAGAGAATTTCTTGGAAGGTGAAATACTAAACTTCTGTAGTAAGACAGAAGACTGAAGATTACTTTGGAACTTGGGAGCTTTGAAGGTTGAAATTTGCAGCTGCTGCTCTGAATTTTTCTTCTGTGATGATTGTGGTTCAGTTTCAAGTTTTGAGAATGATTGTCTGCAATGCTTGATGTTGGTTCAGTTTCCTTATGCTGGCAAGTGGTAGCAAGTTGAAGTTGTTTCCAAATATTTCTCATATCTTAAACTAGTACAATTTGGTCACTTCATAACAAGAAACAAGTATGTTCAGTTGATCGACCAGATAGAAAACTCAATAAAAGCCACATGCCGACCTCAATCAAAGAGGTCTTGAGAAAAAATGACGCAATCAATAAGAAATTAGAAAAACATAAATGTTGTTTAAAGTCTTAAAGAAATGAGCAGGCATAATGAGGTGGCTATCACTAGGAATGAGGTCAGGTCTAAAATAAGGACGAACTTTACAGGCATTTCAGAGGGATTTGGTAGGTTGGAAACTACAGAATTTACAGGCATCAATCTGGAACTCTGAAAAAAACTAATGCTAATCTTGATAGGTTATAATTGAGTAACTTTTCTCATCAGAAAATTCTCAGGCTATTCAGATTGTTCAGTAAACACTTTATTTTCAGAGTTTTTTCAGAGTATATTAAAGCAAGACTTACGCAACAGACATTTGCAACGTTTAATTGATGGAAGAATCTAAATGATTTAGGTGCAATGTGCAATACAACTCTTCGCAGGCTAGCAGCATGCAAGTGGTTTTAAATTTTAGACCAGTGCGAGTTGTAACAAGTAATAGGGGGTCCAGTCAGATACTCCTGAGATCCAAATCTGAATCCAATATTTTATCAGATTTGCTCGCTTGTACGTACGCATTACAGATAGAAAAAGTGAAGGACATCTGAACATTGTTTAGCTCCGAATCTATCTATAGTAAATTGAGATTTCATTCTGCAGGCGTACGTTTATCTGAATGCAATTACAGAACAATGTGGTTACCTGGATCAGATCAGACTGACTAGTTCTCATAGTTGATTTACACATACCTCGTTAATCTCATTTCTTCCACAGTTGACTGAAAAAAACTGTAAATCAAACAGCAAGCCGACATCAGTATTGTTAATTCTAGTCTAAGTAGCCAAGGGCCCAAGGCTAAGATTTCAAAACAAGAATGCGTGCAGACATTCAGGTGATCAGGTCCATCCATGGATCAAAGTCAATTTTGAGTTTTCCAACACCAACTAGATCTTAATTGGTCTTAAGTAGTATAGCATATAGTATTGGCACCGTATAATAATATGTTTACATGAACACTCAGTTGCAATGAACCTAGACGTGCTGCTTGTAGAAATTATCTGAAAAGAACTATTGATTTCCAAATAACATATATCGATAGAAACATCTTCACTTCTTCAGTGTGCCTAAGTCACCACCCAAAAGCCAAAGAAAACAAAAGATTAAAGAAGAGAGCACATGCATCATGTCCTTCTGCAGAAGAGAATCCAATGGCTGCCACAAAAAAGAAATACTCATTGCAACAGGCCAACATCCAGCCTGTCTTGTGCAGAATTCTAGATAACTTCTTAGTAGATCCATATATAAACTATAGTCCGCAAAGCATTGCCATCTATATCAAGCATCATATTACCAAAACTATAAACACGTAGGAATCCAAAACTAGATAACTGAAAGTCTGCATAAAGAACTTTAATTGCAGGTGTACTTCATTGCAAGTGCTAAAACTGCAGTATACGTTAGCATCGGCCTCTACTAATGATTCTTTCATGTTCAAGTTAGTTTCCTGTGTATAAGTGGTGAACCTAGAGACTATAGAAAGTTTAGTAGGCTAGCTTACTCCTGCTGCACTGTTTGGGTCTAGTGAAAATAGATTAAAACATCAAGATAAAACTGTAATTCTTGAAAGTTTCGTCTGCAATAGTATGCTGATAAGCTGGTTTTCTAACTCAGTAGGAAAAAATCAGTGAAGTAGACAGGTTTTCAAATGGATTAGAGCAATTAAACTGAAAAGTATCTAGTCCTGAAGGCTGTAATGCATTTATTGCACAAATTTGCTGAACACCAAATGTTGCCATGGATTCAGGACCAAACAACATTAATGCAGCAGCTCCCCCTCAAGCAGGAGAACAGAAAAGGACAGAAAGACAGACCCAGCATGCCAGCAAAGGTGAGCAGTCAAGAAAACTACAGCCGTGTGTCTACCATTTCTTCTGCAGGCGCCAGCCCATTCACCACATGGTTTGCACTGCAGTCACCCAATGGTCCTAGATATGCATCCTGAATTCCTGATTCCTTCATCTTACAGATCTCTGAAAAACAACAAGAGAAAAAAGGAATCAAATTCACAAGTATAAGTATACCAAAATCTCCAGTCTGATTCCTGTTCTTCAGTTAGTGCCTCATCTGAACTTATAGTATTTCAACTGCCATTGATAATCTGATATACCCAGACAGACACACATGCCTTGCTTCATCCCAAGTTGCCGGAATGGTTTAAATTACGGGACACTATGATCATAGAGTATACTGCTGACCACAGCTTGCTGGGACACTAATATCTGTTGTCTACATCCATGTCTGAACATGTATGCATATACGCCTGAACCTTAGTCAGCTGCTGCCTGTTGGTCAGCCGGTGGTCGTCAAAACTTGCGTGTATATTTCGTTTCAGCTGGGGCCTGGAAGATCAACATGAGATTCTGTGTGTTGCAGAGGACAGTACTGGATCTACAATGTACATGTACAGTACGATTGTATGATGGCCAGTACATCGGCCTAACTCAGCAGTATGAAATATGAATTGCTCTGTGCTACGGGTAATTATCAATGCGGTCAAGTTAAACGGATTTCATACAGATAGCATTCTCAGGATGGAAATAGTTGATGCTTCCAACAGTCAAAACAAGAGCTGAAATTGCACACGATTTCACAAGGCAAGGGCAATTAACTCCATAATGTAACATGCTATTTGTTGCTGAAAAACATGGCAACAAGAACGATTTCACCAGATAGATAAGAGCATTAATAGGACTCAAAGTTGATATTTACCATTATTACAAAATCAGGACAAACTTTGCATCTAAGGTTTTAGGGAAGATTGATCATTGCTTGAAGAAATACATCGTTTGGTGCCTTAGTTGGCCTTTAATCAGTTCAGCCAAGATCAAATAAACACAGCAAGTTGGAACTGCAGAACAGATGAAACCAGCAGTGGGCATTTTGTCCATCTTGATTATTTTCAGTGTACAGATGGGTGCCTAACGCGTCTCTCAAGAAACTAACAGGGCCGACTTAGAACAAATTAAAGTAGACTGCTGTGTCCTTGGCCATGATTATCAGGAGAATCTTGAAGTATATCAAAACCCACTTCCTGGTGATATCATGATGGACGTAGTCCAGTAAGATCTCCTTGTAGAACATGTAGACTTGATGGAATACTGATGCAACCAGAAGAGACGTACTGACGCTGTTCCTTGACACAAGAAGCAGAGTTGGGATCATGTAATATGTAGCTTGGGTTACTATCTCTGTCCGCTTCACTTTTGAGCTTTCAGCTGTCAATGGACCGCTTCTGGGTTTGGCGATACTTGCTTCCAATGGACTGAATGCCATTACCTTTGTGGTGGCTCCCTCCTGTGTAACCAGTGCATCAGATTGTCACCCAGTAATTGACTTATGTGATGTCAGTAAGATATATAAGAATAAGAATATCAACCATTTACTGGTGGGAAGTGAAAACAATCCACTATGTAATATGCACCTGCTGAGCGGAAGATCCATTGGATATTCCAGTAGAAAACCAACGAGGCAATACTTGTGTACCACTCAGTCGAGACGTTTGTTCATATCCTGGAATCTGTTTTGCATATAATAGTATTAAAAAAAAGTGCCATGTAAGTTCTTAAGATGCAATTGTATGAGGAGAAAATGAGAACAAAAGTACTCAAGTTACATATGAGCATCAGTTTTCAAGTGCTTAAGATGTCATACAATAAACTCATGCACTGTATGAGGAAAAAATGGGAACATAAGTACTCAAGTTACACATGAACATCAGTTTTCGTTAAAAAAGTAAGATGTGATTCTCTTTAAAAATGACGGTCGCTAAATATCAAAAGACAATAAGCACTAGATGTATGGCATGAATAAAATTAGTTATTCGCCAAACCCCACAAGGAAAGATCATCTTGCATAATTTACCAATACTAAATAAACAGATGTGCCACCCACCACAATAAACCCATAAGCACTAGATCAAATATACAAATTAAAAAGATCTTTCAATATCTGTGAGAGGACAAAGCATCGTCCAATCAGCAACTAGTGCAGATTACAAGATTGTGATGAGATTGACTAAGCTATTTTTTGTTTATGTCACAGAACTACTTTATTTTCAGATTTATTAGCTATATATTCAAGTCATTGGCTCATCAACCATAAATTGAAGCGAAGCAAATAATCGCAAAAGCCAATGAAAAACTACCAAATCTAATTGCGGCGATATGCAAAGATAAAGAAAATCGAAAACTTAGGTTAATACACAAGAGGTCAGCACATATTATCCACATGCATTCACCCTTCCCTAACTCAACAATCGAAAACTATTGTACAACTATTGTTCATTTTTTCATCACAAAATTCGATAAGTTTGTTAATTCAATGGTTCAGAAGAATGGCAAACACTATTTTAGCATATCGAGTGGTGAAACAGGACAATGACCTAATTGCGGCTGATAGCGGTAATCCCCACCGTTCCCGGTTTCCCCCACAATCCAGAAACTATGTTTCTTTCGTTTCCCTTCACCATTCCCATGTTTGGGAACCCTATAATGTTCCCAGAACCCACACATAACAAGTAGGTAAAAGCATGACTAATATTACCATCTATTTTTTAGCATCAATCAAGCCTACAGATTACCAATCTAAGCACAACAGAACCACGCGCCACAACACAAAATGAACAAAACCATTACAGATCGAGCACGCAGATAGACTAGGGCATCTCGCCAACAATCCATCACCCAAACAACCCAACAGGCAGCAGGCCACATGCTGATTCCATCCGATCCAAACAGCTAGCTCGATTCCCCAAAATCCACACACCCAGAGAGACGAGCGGAGGGAGAGGTCAACCTTGGAGAGGCCGAGAGGGGACCCCACGGCCGGTTGGCGTGGCGCGGGGGCGGCGGCGGCGACGGCCGGATCGCGGGGGAGGGAGGAGAGCGAGCGGATCCACTGCGCGCCGGCGACGGGCCCCGCCGCCGGGGACGCGGCCGCGTCGGCGCGGGACAGGGCGAGGGCTAGGGCTTTGGATCGGGTCAGGAGCCGCGACGCCATTCTCTCTCTCTACTCTCTCTCTCTCCCCGGGCAGATGAGAGAAGGTAATAGGGGAGAGAGGTAATAGGGCACACGGGGGAGAGTTTTCCCCGTCCCCACGCGGGTACGGGGCACCCGCCGGGTGATAATACCCGCTTGACCAGATAGAACAGAGAAAATCAAAATATTTCGATGTACACAGAATTTAGGAAGTGGAGGAAGAGATATTTCTCCCGCCGTGTGCTTGTAGCTTCAGTTTGCTGAAAAAAAACTTTTCAAATCTTGGTAATATCAAAATTTAGTAAGATGGTGGTGGTGGTGTTTAGTTTCTTACCATACCAAAATTTGGAAGAAGTTATAAGAGAAGAAAGATCTAGAATTATCAATATTTTGTGACTTGCCAAAATTTTAGTAATTTTTAACATTTGGTATGGTTAAAAATGATAGCAATCTAAATAGTACCGGTTTTTGATATAGACATAGACCCCTAAAATGGGCCAATGCTGGGCTTTTCAATGTCATGTGGGCTGTGGCCTGTAGGTATCTATACATGTGTATTAAGGCCCCATGGGGATTCAAGGACGGCGGCATGGGGAACGCCCCCGCACCCGGCCCACTCGACGGGTGGCCTTTTTGGTTAACAGCCCCATGAGGGCTTGTACTGTCTCATTTATAGTCCCTAATAGATGTTTTACCCATTGGGTTTCAGGGCCATTGCCATACACGTCATCGCATATGGACCGCAATGGTACCAGCCTGGTCCATACATACATGGGCCTACTAAAGAAGCCCAATAACAACATACCCATTTAGTAGGCCCAACTATGGAATACTATTTGGGTTGTAATGGGTTAAGATGTGAGTCTACATTTGTCGCTAGATTAGATGGACCATATGGTGTATTTTGAAAATACAAAGCATTTTTTAATGCCAGAATAATATTTATGATACACTATATACATATTTACGGTGTTTTTGGTGTAAAATAAATTTCCCTGGTGGAGCAAACAAAGAAAAGTATAAATTATAGTTTTCTGAACAAAACTGCCTCAGATAAGATGTGGTTGAATTTTTGATAGGTGGTGAATCTGCTTAGTTGTATCATGCCTTTAAAAGTAGAGATCGAATAATATCAATCAATTTGTTTACCATTAAAAAAAAGTCAACTCAACACGATCATCACATATTCACATAGTAGTATTTAATTAATTAGTGTAAAAGAATTTGAAAAGACAGATAGGGCGGTTACAACATGCTTAATTAATCATCTCATTAGTTTTACCAGTATAGGGTTATATATTCTCCCGACATGTAAAGGTTACCAAAAGGATTCCTTTATTCTTTGAGTGGATGCTTGGCGTTTGAAATTCATTGCTTAACACTAAACCTGCCGGTTTATTCCGACCCGACGTGGAAATTCCTGGTGCTGTTACACGGACACGTAGAAATTACAAAGTAGACCATTAAACAAAGGGATTTTATCTCAATGTCATCCAAAAATGAAAAATGTGTTTCATGATATGTCCACATCGTCACATTGAAATGGTAAAAACAAGCAATTGGGATGGATCCAAACCTTATCAGCATCTCTAGGTTTAGTACTGCTACGATAAAGTTCTGCCTCAAATGGCAGGCAAATAATGACCCGATAAAGTCGATTAAGCTCAAATGGTTTGTAAATTAATTGCTAGATTATATAGCTAGCCTGTTTGGCGTGTGTAGTACAGTAGACTAGTAGTAGTAGTACGTACTGTACTGTCCAAGCAAACATTCGGGAGGTCTAGCTCCACCGGTAAGAAAAACATCCACCGTGACCGTAAGATCATTGGATTGTTATCTACAAAATACGCATGAGCTGATGTGAGCCATCTACATTACATCTACGAATAAAGAAAGGGGTTTGCTTTTCACTTAACTAGAGGATTGCGCCTGATACAAACCAGGGATTAGCAAATGTTAGTGTTGAAGTTGATTCACGCACCTGCTCTTAGCTAGGACCATCAGGGGCGAAGCTAGCCATGTTTGTTGGGGTTAGCCAACCCCGACAAATTTTAAAATCATTAGAAAGACATTGTCTCGATGAAAGATTTATCATAGCACACAATGAGACCCAGCGACATTTTCAGCTAACTTCGCCGCTGAGCTAGGTAGTTGAGGAATTTTGCAAAAGATCAGCATTTGCAATCCCATAACTTGACTCAGATTTTTTTTAATTTAGAATATAGTTGAAAGTATATATTTTTTTACGATAATATATAGAAAGCTCATTTCAAACAATTAGTAGTAATTAACTCTATAATCCCTCTCAAACAAAATATCAATTCTAGAATCTGACCCTCTCCCAGAACCAAAAAGATCAGAACATTCCCTCCTCCTCCCCCTCCTCTACCTTTGCCCCTTGGCCCCCGGCTAATTTCCCATCATCTATAAATAAGCATTGCTCCTTAGCTAATCATCACCAGCGATCACACTTAAAACTAGCAAAAAACACGCACACATCATCACAAAACCACAACCAAATTAAACCCCAAGAATTTCCCAAACTCTCCATCTAGCCAGCCACCCAGCTAGAGTAGCAGTGATCAAAGTAATTACTTAAGAAAGTTTAATTAATCAGCAATGGCGGAGAGGCTGGCTCGGCTGTCGTCGGAGAGGGCGGTGGTGATATTCGGTGGGAGCAACTGCTTCATGTGCCACGCCGTGAAGACGCTCTTCTCGGAGCTGGGCGTGAGCTGGGCGGTGCACGAGCTCGACAAGGACCCCGACGGCAAGGACATCGAGCGTGCCCTCGCTCGAATGGTCGGCCGGTCGCCGCCGGTGCCGGCCGTCTTCATCGGCGGCAAGCTCGTCGGGCCCACCGATCAGGTCATGTCCCTCCACCTCGCCGGCAAGCTCGTCCCCCTCCTCCGTCAAGCCGGCGCCCTCTGGCTCTGACGATCAGTCGATCGAGAATTCGAGACCAAGATGAATATGTTGTATTGTTGTCAACTAATGGAGTCTGATTCTGCATATATGATATTATGATCGTGTCCGTACAATGTATCATTGTGGATTATTAACTGTTTTACGGGAGATATATCGTCGAATTAATTAGCAGATGGTCCTTCAGTTGTACATCTACTCGTGCACATGTATGGAAGAGATTACTCTGTAAATGACTACTGTTCAGCTCGTCAGAAATGTCATATTAGCTAATTAGAGCTAAAATATATGTATGTATATACATATACTTCCTCCATCCCTAAATACTTGACGCCGTTAACCTTTTTTTTAAAACGTTTTACCTTTCGTTTTATTTAAAAATTTTATGTAATTATTAATTCTTTTTATATTATTTGATTCATTGATAAATATACTTTTATTTAAACATATAGTTTATATATTTTATAAAAGTTTTTGAATAAGAGAAATGGTCAAATATGTGTCAAAAAGTCAACGACGTCAAATATTTAGGGAAGGATGGAGCAGTTGTCAATTTGTCACGAAGAACGGAAGACGCTAGCTTTGATCCTTAGCTTTAGGCTTTAGCTATGTGCCATTGATTGAAAGTGCTCTGATGAGGGAAAGGGTTAACTTAATTATATGTCAGTGCTGCAAAAGTGCAAATATGTCGCCTAATGCCTTTCAGATTTCAAAAGTAGCCGCAAGATTTAATCAATGAGTTTTAATGTGTGTGCCACGAAGCCATGATGCAATGCACTGGTAGAGAGCTCTGTCGTCGCAACTAGCTTCTTGCCCTGTTTTCTACGGAGGCAAAATCCTGAAACACGACAGTGTCAGAAACTTTTATTCAGAAAAAAAGTTACAGATCTTTTGTCGGAGACTCGTGGAGTAATCCTGAAACAAATTTGCTCACATGTACACCAAATATTTTGTAGGAGTAATCCTCAACTAAATGTCTGGAAAAGATCAAGGCTGGTCAAACGAGAGGGCCAAATTAGCCATCTCAACAGAGAAATGGCGTCTACCTTCAATATTGGTTGGATTTCCAAATTCATTTCCGCATTATTTAGGTGTTTATGTTTTGGAATCAAGTTCATGTTTGTGTTTATGTCATGTATGATTATAACTAACACAAGTATCATGCATAGCCGTATGACATGATCAAGATTCAGGACTACAGGCTACATATTCGATTAAGAGAGAGAGAGAGAGAGAGAGAGAGAGAGAGAGAGAGGCTACACCACTTTTCGTTTTTGCATGAGGCAGCTACCGTGGGAGAACTGGAACATATTCGATCGCGTGCGTGTTTTTTTTTTATTCGCAAAAACAAATCGTGGCGCGTCGACTATGTGCCATATATGCGTTGCGATCGAGAGTAATCTTGGAATCCATCGTGGCAGATGCATTGCAAGTTGTTTCGTGAGTCGTGACTCCATCCACGGTCGAACAGACAGAGAGAACCCTATATATTCGATTATCGTACTCGTTTAATTCTTACCACCTTCATTTTAGATTATAAATCATTTTGACCAAATTAAAGTCAAACTATTTAGAGTTTAACCAATTTTATATAGAAAAAATAACAACATATTTAATAAACAAAATAAATATAATATAAAAATATATTTACTTGTATATTTAATAAAACCTGGTATTGTTGATATTCGTTAATTGGAAACAATAGAGAAAATCTCCACGGTATTAGTATATATTATGGATATTGACATATATTTTATAAATTTAGTCAAAATTAAAATTAAAGTAGTATAGCAACGTATTTTTTTTAAAAAAAACACAATACATACATATGCGCCTAAAAACGCGCACACACTCATCCCTATAAACACACATATACCCTATCTCTATATGCATCTCTGAAGACCGAGCTGACATATTTCTTAAGATTGATAAAATCATTATGGACGTGTCGTCGTCGATAGGTACATCGTCTATCATCCAAATAATTCCAATCGGAATGCTAGGACATGTCGTTGTTGCCCGTGTGTGTTATGTGCGCGTGCTGCACGTGCGCATGGATGGAATCGGAATCGATGATGCCAATGCTGTTGCTGACGACGACGACGACGACAGCCAGCAACATCAAGACGCCTCTCGTGTGATCGTGTCCATGTGAAAATGAAGGCCTTGCCTTTTCTTGTTTATCAAGCACAAAATATCTCGGCCTGCCACGTAAATGGGCCATAAATCTCCATAGATGAGACGATGTTGATGGGCTCGGCCATACCAGAGAGGATGGTTCATGGTCCAACAGCCAACTCAGTGAGGCCCAGTACGGACGTGGCAATGAGATATCGGGCGAATGGCTAAAAATTTTGCCCTACCAAAAGACAAATGGAATAGTATCCGTGAACGGTGAACCGTGATTAGTTTTGCCCTACCAAAATTTTGGATTGAAGTACAAGCCAGCCACTGTGCTTTTAAGCAAAGAAGTTTGGAATAGTATCAGTGAGAACTGATAACCATACCAAATAATTGGCAGTGTCAAAGTTTGACCATATGACAGTAATCCAAAAAAAGTACCACATCATTTTCTCTCTAAAAAGACAAGACATCATTAACCGCCTGACCAATCACAATCAGTACATGCACTAGCCAGTAGAGGTGATAGGTAGACGTGGTCGATTGCATTTGCATGGTGACGCTGTGAAACACACATTGCTGCCGGTGCTTGCTTTTCATTTTTCAACACAACACACAACAAACTGCAGCAAAAGCAGGTATACATCGGTGGCCGGTAACTTGGGGATTTATTTATTTCTAGATTTTTCTAGTGTGAACGCCTGCCACGACACGATTAGTTCAAAATCCGGCGCGCACTCACCTAGCTAGCACATGCACATTTACAGACACGCACGCAGTCAAACTAAACCACTAACACCATCAACCAACCAATTAATCGAGCGACCGATCGAGAGGTCGAGACCGACCCGACCAGACCCGACCGGTGGTGGGCGTGGTGGCACGTCACGTAACGTTTGCCACGTGGCAGACGGCGATCGAACGAGGAGGAGAGGACTGGACAGTCCATTTCCGTTGTGACAGGGCGGGAACGGAACGGAACAGGCATCCGTGGCGCCAATCTGCACCCCTCGTCCTTCCTTGGTAGGCGGCTGCTTCTGCTAAACACAGCTAGTAGTAGCTGGATGCGTCGACGTGGCCGCACGAGAGAGCTCCTTGCCACAACTGATCATAAATTACGGTACTTAAACTTTTTGGTTACACGAAAGACGCGCGTGCACGTGTGCGTTAGGGTTTACGATAGCGACCGGGCTTTTATATATGGCAACGTATATCCGGTGAAAACTAATTCACCGTACAAACTATAAAAACTTCAATCTAAACCACATGATGTTGATCCAAGGGTGCGCTCAACGGAGGTGGGAGGGATGATTTGCAAAAGCGCATTTATAAATCACCCCTCCCACCTTTTTTAAATTTTACAAATCACCCCTCCCACCTCTCCTGAGCGCACCATTGGATCAACATCGTGTGGCTTAGATTGAAGTTTTCATAGTTTGCACGAAGAGTTGGTTTTCACCAGATATGTTACCATGTTTAAATTCTTGTAATAATGATAAACGTGTAGTTTAAAGTTTTTGGTGTCTTGATTAACCAGCGAAATTTAAGCACCATTGATAAGACCATTTCGAGCCAGCTCAAGATGATCGAAAAATATGAACCGGGGTTCTGTATACAGTTGTGTGTTTACACCTCCCCGCGGCAAGACCAATATCGTGCGGTAATTAACCACGTTTACAGCGAAAACAAAAACAGAAAATCCAGATAAATTTCACCAAAAATTTAAATTTTGGTTCAAATTCATTTGCGCTTGCCGGGCAACAGTTAGTTTTCACCAGATATGTTGCTATAAAGGCAATGTATCTAGTGGAAATCAACTCTTCGTGCAAACTATGAAAACTTTTAATCCGATACACGATATAGATCCAATGGTACGCTCAGGAGAGGTGGGAGGGGTGATTTGTAAAATTTAAGGGAGGTGGGAGGGTGATTTATAAATGCGCTTTTGCAAATCACCCCTCCCACCTCTCCTAAGTGCACCCTTGGATCAACATCATATGGCTTAGATTGAAGTTTTCATAGTTTGCACGGAGAGTTAGTTTCCATCAGATATGTTGCCTTTAAACATAGTTCTAGGACAACGTATTTACTGTAATTCCAAGCTTGCTTACTGGAATTATTATTCAGAACTCTGTTTCTACTAGACTTTGCCTTCGGAAGAAATGGTGCCTGTCTGTCTCAATGGAAATTTTTACTGGAGAGGTCAGACTCAATATGAGATGGTGAAGCGGAAAAAAATGAGAGCCTCTCTCCCTTGACTTGTTCAGGGCCTGCCAAGTGAATGGGGGTGATGCAAACATGGGCCAGAATTAATCCCTATTTTTCTCTCTCTTGCCATTTAAAACAGGAGAGGTGGCAGGCAGGAGAGGAAAGTGGATGTGCCCCAAAGATCCCCATTCCTCTTCTCTCTCTGTCCTCTTCTTCACTCTGCCCTAGAGCTGACTTTTGCTTCTTACTCCTACTACTACTTGTCTTTCTCTTTGCCCCCCAGCCTCATGTTCTTCTCCATTTCCCCTCCCCTCTTCTTGTAGCTTCCATTCCACTCCCACCCAACCCTCACCCCCAATTTCAACCCCCAATGCCCGCTTAAAAATCCGATTTTGGGGAGGTTTGTGTGCTCAGATTCGGGAGGAATCCGTCCCATCCCATCTCCCATTTTCTGTTTCTGCGGAGGAGGCGGTACTGAAGCGGCAAAGTTGTGTTTTTTTTGTTGTTCGCTTGGATGAGCTGCTTCATGTGCTTCGGATCGGCCCAGGAGGGGGATGCCAAGAAGCCTGGCGCCGACGCTAAGGACGCGCGGAAGGACGGCTCCGCGGATCGCGGGGTGTCCAGGGTCGGATCAGGTGTTTTTTTGCGATGTTGCTGTGGATTTCAGATGTATTTTTGTAGCGGTCTTCTGTTGCTGTTGCTTGTGTCATGGTTACTGTATGTGAATGATGGTTTTGATGATTGAAATTAGAGAAATGTGCGGAGTTCATGCCGTTGTAGTAATCTTGGAGGCTATACTTAGGTTTGGGCGTGCTTTCTTCTGCATTTAGAGAGGAAAAACATGGGAATGCATGGGGGTCTATTGTCACCATAGTTTGTGGCTACAGTAGCTAGGTTTTTGCAAGGAAATCTGTATCTTCATGGCGATTTAAGGAGCTTCATGTGTAACTAGTGTTGATTAAACCTTTTTTTTTTCTTATCTAGATGCGTCAGTAAGCCTTGTGGTGGAGCTAAAACTCACAAAACAAGTACTAGCAATGATCTAGTTGTGCTGTTCTCAACAGATATGGTAGAGTGATGGATGTGTTGTTAGTTGTTACTAGTCCTTGAACTCGATACAATAGATGAATTTACAGACAGGCAGATGTCATTTCCAGGTATATTGGGCTTTCGTACTTGTCAAATAGGCATCTGGCTCATATTGGTATATGCTATCTGTAAGGACCTGGGGTTTTGATATGACAGATTACATGATCCATTTTAGTGGTTTAGGACAGTGTAGGTTTGATTAATTGGTACTTGTCAAATAGGCATCTGGCTCATATTGGTATATGCTATCTGTAAGGACCTGGGGTTTTGATATGACAGATTACATGATCCATTTTAGTGGTTTAGGACAGTGTAGGTTTGATTAATTGTTGATGTTCTTTTTCAATGGAACTGATCAGGATAGGGGTATTATAGGAAATGCATAATCAGTCGTTGCACATATCGTTATTAATGCTTTGAGTATTTCTTCGCAAATGGTCTGTGAAGTCTGCTTGCTCAGCCTCTATCAACTAGCAAAGTACCCTAAATATTTGTATTATTAAACTTGTTTTTATGTTTCTATTAGAGTGTTAATGCTCAGAGGATTGCACACTACCATTACTGACTTCGAACTCTACAACACTTTCTGCTTAGATCAATCAAAATCACATGGTGGATTAGACTCGAAAAAGGATGTTGTCATCCATAGAGACGGAAACAACCAAAATATTGCAGCACAGACGTTCACTTTTCGTGAGCTTGCTAGTGCCACTAAGAACTTCAGACAAGATTGCCTATTGGGCGAGGGAGGTTTTGGCCGTGTATATAAAGGACACCTGGAGACTGGGCAGGTCAGTATTTTTTTAACATGTGTATATCTATTGAAATTTTAGTAAATACTTTGAGCTTTAGGTTTTCAGTGATTTAGTTAATATTCAGTGAAATGTTGGCAGAATTGTCCTTTTGCTTTATCCCTGAAGCACTAATGAAATGTACCACTCCCCAGGCTGTTGCTGTGAAGCAACTTGATCGCAATGGTCTTCAAGGAAATAGAGAATTCCTGGTTGAGGTTCTCATGCTCAGTCTTCTACATCACACTAATTTGGTCAATCTGATTGGCTATTGTGCTAATGGTGACCAACGCCTTCTTGTTTATGAGTTCATGCCATTGGGATCACTGGAAGACCATTTGCATGGTTTGTTTATCTTCTCCTTGCGTTTCTAGTCATGCAAAATCCCATGAGCACTTTAAGCAATGTGTGAAATGTAGTATTGTATTATACTTAGTAAGACTATTAAATGGCATCTTGTTTTGTTTAAAGTTCAATGGCAGCTCCAAACAAAATAAAGGTTATCCTATTTCTATTTTGTAGATCTGCCACCTGATAAGGAACCTCTTGACTGGAATACACGGATGAAGGTAGCTGCAGGTGCAGCTAAGGGCTTAGAATACCTACATGACAAGGCGAGCCCACCGGTTATATATCGGGATTTCAAATCATCAAACATTCTTCTTGGTGAAGGATTTCACCCTAAGCTGTCTGATTTTGGTCTTGCAAAACTTGGTCCAGTTGGTGATAAGACCCATGTATCAACACGTGTAATGGGAACTTACGGCTATTGTGCCCCAGAATATGCAATGACTGGGCAGCTCACAGTGAAATCCGATGTCTATAGCTTTGGCGTTGTTTTTCTTGAACTGATTACAGGGCGCAAAGCTATTGACAACACAAAGCCCCCAGGGGAGCAAAACCTAGTGGCATGGGTATGTTTTTATACTTTACTTACATCATAAGAACTCTTTGCCAATTGCCAGTGACACACAGTGTAGGCATTCTGTCAATAAAACTTAGCCGCCACACTTGCTCCTTTACAACAGCACACAATAAATAATAGTAGGGTTTATTCTAGCTCCATGAATAATTTGATCATAGGGATGATCTTTACTTCATAATGTCCTCATTGTTTCTTTGTGGCCATGAAAAAGCTGCTGTTTTTCTACTGATCTTTGTCACCTACCTTGGTAGATTTACTAATAGCTGCAAACATTTTAGCAAATGTGACGAGTTCGGGGGCTTTTAAGTGCAGCTGTCCCAGTCTCTTACAAATAGAAATCTGTTATCTGTTGCTCGGTGAATCTCTATGTGAAACCAGCTGCAATCTTATTTTGAAACAAAAATTTTTCTGGACATTTTCTTAATCCTCATCTGATCTGCAGGCTCGTCCACTGTTCAAGGACCGCAGGAAGTTTCCTAAAATGGCTGATCCAATGCTCCAAGGTCGCTTCCCTATGAGGGGCTTGTATCAAGCTTTAGCTGTTGCTGCCATGTGTTTACAAGAGCAAGCTACCACTCGCCCTCATATAGGAGATGTTGTCACTGCACTCTCATATCTAGCTTCTCAGACGTATGATCCAAATGCTCCTGTTCAACATAGCAGAAGCAATTCGTCAACCCCTAGGGCGAGAAATATAGCAGGGTGGAATGATGATCGACGCAGTGTGCGCTCACCAAATCATCATTCTCCAGATCTGAGGGAATCTGCCAGGTCCTCAAGAGCAGAGGTTAGCAGGACCAGTTCTACTGGTGATTCTGGCCGGAGATCAGGATTGGATGATTTAGACATGACAGGGTCACAGATGGGTAGCCCAGCTCAAACAGGAAGAAAAAGAGAAACCCGAAGAACTGCAGATAGACAGCGTGCTATTGCAGAAGCAAAAATGTGGAGGGAGAATTCTCGAGAGCGGAAGCAGCTGAATGGTCATGGCAGCTTCGATAGTACAAACGAGTAAATCAGATGGTTTTGTTTTAGAAATCTGTCTACGGAGGATGAGTTTGCTAACATCACATTGGTTCCACTCAGTCCGTTGTCTGTGAATAAAACCCTTCTTGTTCTCCCTTGGCCATCAGTGCCACTCCATGGTCACTATGCCATTGCTATTTGACATGTCTTAGATCTCCTGGCGTCCATTCCTTGTGAATGTGATTGTGTCATGCTTCTTTAGAGTTCTGGAGCCGATGAAATTCAGCTGGAAATGTAGACAACATAAGAGGAGCTTCTTAAAGTCGTATCTAATGAATGCCTTTCTCGGTTACCTGATCGCCATGCTCAGCACCACCTGTGTTACGAATGTATAACTTTTCAGGTTTGGTTACCTGAGGACGTGAAGTTTCTTCTGAGTTCTAATGAGGATTCAGGTTCGGAGATAGGACACGTTATGTGTGTAATGTGTGTTTCGTACAGTTTTACTTTTCTTTTCTTTTGAGTTGCCTGAGCTCTTATTTATTTTGTATTAGCTTACTGTACCTCTGATGTACCTTAGCGTGAACGTTGATCGACATGCAGCAAGAGGTTTTATCTGTATCAAGTTATTTCAGAGCCCATGTGTTGTACATGTATATTTTGTAGTAGTCAGTCAATCATGAGTTCATCTTGCAAAGCCAAATGATCTGTATCAAACCAGTTTGATTGGTGTGGCAGTGCTTTACTGCTCTTTGCATTGTTGCTATCTGTAGAAGTTACTATATGATGCTCTTGTTGTGCAGCAGCAATTCAAGTGCCAGCCTGCATTTACCAGTTGTTTGACATGTACTACTTGTGAACTGAACAATTCTTCACATTATCAAACCAAACCAACATTTACAACAAGCATCTCATAATTCCACCATGTACATTTCCATCCCTCATCTTCTGATGCATGAACTCAACAATTTGAACACTGATAAGCATCAGAGAGAGGAATGCACGTGTAGTGCTGTACAACTATGCTACCATTATAATCAGTTCCATCCAAATTATCATCATTGGTCACTGTGTTCTTGGTCACCTGACAGACTAACAACTGGTTGCTTTGATAAAACAATGTTGCCATTGATGTCCATCTGATACCGCAGCTTGCTGTAGTCCATGACGATTCTGCAGGAGCTCCATGCTTCGGCGTGCATGCTGACGCCGAGATAGTATATGTGGTCTTGCACGCTGTTCCCACTCACAGACCTGAAAGCGAAGTGAAAATGAAAGCGGCGGTCAGAGAGCAAACAAAAGGAGAGGAGATGATGAGGTTTGATTCATTCCCCATCTACTTGTGTTTGTGCATATGAAGAAGAAGAAAAGGACCTGCTGCATGATGGGTCTTCACCAGAATCATCACAGATCTGCTCTACTGAGTATACCAGGCTCCCTAGTCCGACGTTATGAACCCATACCTGAAGAAAAGGGGAACTGCATCATGCATTGGTAACTGATGAAAATGCAGGATGGGTAAGATGGTTTGTGTGCTTTTTTTTGGGATGCATATGATGATTAACTAGATAAGAATGGTTTAATGTATTGAGTACAGGGAAGCATAGTAAACTGGTAGAATCAGTGAACAAAATATAGACTTTTTAGTGTAGCATACCTCTCTTGGAAAATGATGGTAGGTTTTCTGTGGGAAGAATGAGAAGTATGGTGGCAGGTGGGGGACGATATCATGAGCATGAGTAACTCGAATTGCATGAGGCACGTATTTCTTGAAAAAAGAAGCAAAAGCAGCATTGCCAATACGAGGCTGCCCGAACGTCATTAGCTTCACACCATCTAGCCCATAGTTCACCTAAAAGAAAATTAGAATTCCTGTTTAGTTGTAGAGGCAATGAAAGAAAGATCAACCCCCAAAAAGACTGGCAGCTTGACAACAAACTATTGTCCATTTGACGAGAATATAAAATATATCATATGGAAGAAAGTGTTTCCAAATTCCAACAAAAGAAAGTACTTTTCTCTTTTATGTGAAGACTAACAGTGAAATATAAACTGCTTGCATAATTTATTCCGCAAAACTAAGCAAACATTTGTGTGGAACAATTTTCCATACAAAAGTAAGTGGTAGAGGAGCTAAAAGTGAATACTCTTGAATTCAGGTGAGATGCAAGCACTTACAACAAGATCAAGTGCACAAAATGAAGCCATAGCTCCACCCATTGAATGCCCTGTGATCATGATTGGAACATCTCCAAACAATTTTCGAGTCTTTTGAATACCACTAACAACTCCATCATGTATTGTTGTGTTATGATAAGCAGTATAAAATCCTCGATGTACCTACAATGATATGGAGCAGTAAAATGAATTGGTTTTCCAACATTACAATTCATAATACCAAAGCTTTCTGTGCTCACCATTGCTTCAGGCATGCCAGGGTAGTCAAAATCAAGTTGTTTCCATAGCAAGTCCTCTATCCAGTTCTGAATGCTGAAATGGAGGATCAGTACAGACTATAGTAAGTACTTTATGACTTTTAACTTGCAACAGTAAGTACAGTCGAAGTCAAGTATGTCTATTTCTAAATGCTGAGTATACACAAATGAAAGCAGAATATCAAATACATAGATTACCCTGAGTAATAAATCATATAAAATAAAAAAGAGAGTAAACAGTAAGCAAGCAAAATAAAACTAGATGCTAATTACCTGTTTTCTTGAGTTCCTCTAAATACAACAACGATAGCATTGATATCACTAGCAAAACCAACATATGCCTGCACATTTGTTGAGATATGATCAATTTACAAGATCCTAGAGACATGAAGACAAGTGTATATCATGTACACGGGCAGAAACGAACCTGCAAGCAGTTCTCCACATCCACGACGATGTCCATCATTTCAAACCCCTGGGAAAAATTCGCTTAATCATCCATACCAAGTATTGCAGGAAGTTGCCCAAGAAAAATCATGTCACCGTAAACAGAAAGTATACCAGCGATAATGAAAGATTACCTTAACCAGGTCACCACATCTTGCACATGTCCAAGTAAACAATTGTGTCAGATCAGCAGTGTAGATCTGCAGGACATCCACTATGTTAAATTCCAGAATATTAGAAAAAGTTCAGAATGATTGATCCATACTGAAGGATGATATAACATTCAGGAATAACTTAGATAGATGAAAAAGGTGAATGAACTTACAGCAGAAGCATATTCCACAAGTGTCTTGGCAAGCTTTGGGTTATATATGGTATTAGAGGGATGATCTTTAGTTGTAATTTCTTCATCACGGAGCATCAAAAGAATCAACATCAGTCTTTAGGAAAAACCATCAGCATCAAGCCAAGCAACATTGAACATGCTGGATACTTGGGGAGAAGATATAACTTATGAAGGGAAAAAATATTATATGACATGAAAAAAGAAACAAACATTGTTATAAATTTGTGACAGCTTAACTTTTGAATATAAAGTTGAAGATGACATGCAACAGCTTTAAATCAAAGATGTATGAAACAACCCGTGGAGTTCTTTACTTCTTCTGTAACAACCTTTTGATTTATCACAAGAAATTTGAAATTCATACAATATTGTGGTAATCTAGACAGATGCAACCAACCATTTTAAACATGAAAAACAAAGACCTCTAGAAGGTAAATTCGATGTCAGTATATCTAGTCAGTTACTACAAGGGGAAACAAACATCATTACATGCAATGCAACTTTTTTGTTGTCAAGTTAGTTCTATGCGCTTTATTTGGTTGAAGATTTCTCAAATTCTAAATATACTTCCATCTAGCAGCAAGCAAAACGTAATTAAGCAAACAACTAGCTCTAACAGCACACAAAAATGAACCCACTATAACATTTACAAAGCCGCAAGTAAAAAGGAAGCTGATTACCCACCTCTCGCGGAGCAAAGCACAAACAAGCACACCAAAAGAGCCGCCTTCAGTAACCCTCGCCGCTCCATACCCTGCTGCAAACACAGGACTACAGGAGAGATAAATAAACCCCAAAACGAGCCCAAATTCGCAGCAAATTCCAGCGCACAGGGATACAATCTTGGCATTTTTGCGCAAATTAACTGCGGAATCGCCTTACCTGACGCCCCAATTCGGCCAAATCCACCCAGAAATTCCGCCGCCTCGCGATCGAGCAACCAACGGATTGGGGAAAATGCAGTGTGGCCACCGATTGGTAAATCCAAACTCGCTAGAATTTATTGCCGCATATAGTAAGGATTATTAACAATCTGAGTTCGTAAGGGTTTGGGCTAGTCAAGAAAGGGGAGAAGAGAACACAAATAAGTTAAGGAGAGACGAGAAATAAATAAATTAAGCGATTAAATTAAGGAGCGAAGAGGGAGCACGAAATTAGATTAGCGAAGATATATATAGCGGGGATTGTCGATCAAATTACCAGTTTGCCCCCCTGAGGCTTATCCGGATTATTGGTTAAGTACTACGGATTAATTGATTATGACGGAGTAGAGAGGAAGCGGGTCGCAATCCGAGAAGGTTCGTATGCAGCGCTTCTCATCGCGTCCCCTGTCTAGTGGGACCATGGATTTAATTGGGCTCCACTGAATGGATTTCTTTTCCTATGATTTTCTTATTTATTTTTTTCCTAGTCCTTTCTTTGTCATTTTAGTATTTTACTATACTGGAACGATCTTCAGTTCATTATTCTTTGGAGAACTGACGATCATTCTTGCTAGTATTAATTGTCATCACTTACTGTAATTTAAGGTAATTAATTCACACACATGAGAGTCCCATTATTTGCACTTCCGCAAAATTAATTTAATGTTGAAACTTACTAGTTCTGAAGTTATTTTTGGATTTTTTTTATAGTGGTCTTTTTTTAAGCATTGAATTTCAAACCAAGAATAATTCGAATGTAAAAATTTTATCATCATTTTTTTTCGTTTACTTGGCTACGGCTTATGTAAATAATCGAAAAATTACAGCCTAAGGTAAATATAAATCAGGTTCCTCTCTTGAACCTGTACGAGCAAATAAAATGTACGGCTACTCCATGTTCTTCATCAGTGATCGAAGGTACTATCTCGCACTACAGCCGACAATTAATGTACGGCACCAACAAATCCGAGAACAAATACTGACAATTTGCATGCATGCATCCACCAAGTTTAGTTGCTGATGATGGAATAAGAATGGGTGTGTTTCACCAAACTGATGGTGTCGTGGCTGCCGGGGACATCGCATCTATTTGGCTCTGTTTGCATTGCACCGAGTATATATCAATCAGTTTGTTGAGTTGGTTATGCATGAATTCGACGTAACTTCTTCATGTGGCAATAACGATGCATCGATCGATATGACAATGACATTATATTATGATATGACAATAATCGTTGATGATTTGCTTCTTCTGGAATATTTTGACAAACCTCGTTTGAAACCTGCTACCTTGCGAGTTGCGACGAGTCAGCCGCAACTCGATCAGCATGCATCGTCGACGTCGCGTGAAATGGCAGCGAATCTAGCGTGTGATGGGCTCGTTGCTTGACCGAACGGAGCAGCTGATCGATCGATCGAAGGAAGAAGAAGAAGCCTGACACGTAAACTTCTCGTCGCCTGGGTTTTCGTCTCCACCTATTTCTGTATTCTTTCAACCTTTCACATATAATCTTAGACAATACAGTCTCTCCACCTTATTTCTGTATTCTTCTTCTTCTTCTCGTCTCGACCTGGTTAAGCTTTCTTTTTGTCCTACTAATCGATTTCAGAAGAGCTCCTGCCATCGTTTCCTAAAATAAAATAGCGAGGAGAAAATCCCCAAACTAAATAGGAGGGAGAACTTAAAAAAGAGAGTGATTGGAGGAGATTGAGGTGGAATAATTCCGGTATCAGCCTTGGGGTCCAAGGTATTGCACTTGATACCTAGGTGACAATCATGATACGCGAGGTGTCACATCTGGTACCTTAAGTACTAGACCTGATATCTCACTGAAAGCAATATATTCTACATCGCTGGAAATCGCTTGGTGCTTGCCACATGCATGGTTCTTCGTCGTCTCTCCACCCTTCGAATTCAGTCTGCACCCTCGGCACCTTCGATCACCACATCCGTCATCATCGGCTGCCTCCGTATTCACACCGTGGTCGTGCCGTCGGGCCGCTGTGCGAGGTTGTCGACAAAGAATTTAGCCTTGCCAAGACTGTCGAGGGCAGATCCGATCCTCTCAAGGTTATCACCATCGTCTCCCGCCAAAGTCATCGTCGCCCCCATCATCCCCGCGTGCAATCTAGCCGTCACTGTCAAATCTGGGGTTGCGGCGAGCACACGGGGGCAGAGAAGACGAAGAGGAGGAGAACAACTTACGAGGTAAAAGGGTAGGGGTGAAGGGTGGAGGAGACAGGGAATGAGAAGGAAGAAGTGGAGGAGGTGGAGGAGATGGCCGTGTCAATAACGTTGGACAGTGGAGTCCGGAGGAGAAAGACGAAACAACATATCCATTCAAACGGGTGCATGTCTTATAGTCTTTCTCAAAAGAAATATAAATTGGCAGACTGTCATGGTGATGCGTCGTCGGCTCAGCTTTCTCCTGCACGGTGATGAGTGAGAGTGATCACGCATTCACGCCAGAGCCAGACTGATACATGACATGATCGACCATGAGATGTCACGATGCTCGAATGCCATTATTATGTCAGCTATAGGCTCCAAACAACAGCAATTAAGATCTTGGTGGGCTATGGCCCATCTCCCCGCCTTGGATTGGACCACACCTGCACCGCCCCAATCGCCACGCCACCGCACCCGCACGGCCTCACCACCCACGAGGCGCGCGGTCGTGCGGTGCCGTGCGCGCGCGCCAGCCTAGCCTAGCTGCCCAACTGCTCTCCGATTTTGGATCCACCCGGCGCTCACCGACGACGATGCCAACGCGTGTTTCTGCTGCTGCTGCGACGGCGGAGGGGATGTGTTGTGTTCTGCACAGAGACCGGTTGATTTGTTGATCGATTTTGACAGATCAGGCCTGTTTCCTGATGCATCTCCAATCATCATCATCATCGTCCAACTAACTACAAGTTCCTACTTAATGCTCAGTATTCACTCTACTTCTGATTGTTAAGACCGATTTAACAGAGAATTTTCAGAATTGGTGATCCAAACACCTGTCTGAACTTTCTCTCCAGGTGTAGTTACACTACCACCCTAACAGAAAAGAATCAACAAAAGTTGCAGAAAAGAAAACGCATGCTTCTCCAAATCATTTCCATACATTCGGGCCGAAAATCAACAGTAGTATGCACATAATTTCTAAGCACTCGCAACAGAACGAGCCTTACAATTCGAATTAATCCAGCATAAATTATTCAGAAACTGATCAGCGTACAAATCAGTCAGAAAGAAAGAAACCTATGCCTGCCTGGCTTAAAACTTGCTGATGATGATCATGATGCCTTGCTGCTGCTGCCCATCTCCTCCCTTCTGCTCATCTGAAAAGATCGGAGATTTAGTAGCAGGGGTACACCACGCAGCGCCTGCGCCGTGGAGGCGTGCACAGCATCAGCAGCAGCAACGCGAGCACGATGGCCACGAGTAGCCCCATCAGGTTGAACTCCGGCTCATCATCCGAATGACTGCAACACAGCTTCCCCATCTTGATTCTTGCTGCAGGATGATGATCGAGCTTCTCGGAGAAGAATAAGAAGAAGAGAGGGGAAAAGGGGATTATTCTTATGTCTCAAAGACTCTGGATGGGAGTCGAGGTCGTCGCCCTATTCTATGACATTTTGGCAATGGAACTTGGGTGCTTTCAGGCATCATGTGGCTGGTTGTTGAGGCATCACTGTCTACCCCTTCCATGATGAAACTTCCTTTCCTTGGGGTATGTCCTTTAGGTTAGATATCAGACAAACCCAACCAACCAATTCCCATACCCACCACCATGACCACTACTACCAGATCAGGATAGAGTTTTTATAGCTAGATGAGTGTGAAGTACATTTTGTGATTTTACTGGTGTTGATTTATCTTCAAGTCTCTGGTTTTTTTACTTTTCAATTTCAGTATGGTTGACCTGATCAATTGGAAGTATATATTCAGTTACTGGCACTGTCATTGACGTGTTAATTCGGCTATAAAATTGTTTGCTGAGGCACTGGAAAACAAGTTGCCAGCCTTTGCTGATACTGAAATGCCAAGTCGTCAGGTTACATCCATTTTGATAGCCTGTCTTTTTATTCTTTTCTGTCATGGTCCTGATTACTACAGTTCCTAAATCTTGATTCATTCTCAGGGCACTGTTGAATATTGTGGTACATTTATGGCCTTCCATTGCTTCACATGATAATCACAACACTTTGAATTAAGGTACGCACGTCATCAGCTTTCATTAATAACCACTTGCTGTCGCTGTATCATGATTTTGATTGCAATTAGGCTTCCTAATGTGGATAAAGACTTGGAAAGATAGCTACCAACTGCTAGTACTTAATCTGAATAAAGAACAATCTTACCTGAACTAACACAAGGGCTGCATGCTGATCTAGACTGCACTGCATTGTAATTTCTGACAGCGACAGATTCAACAATAAAGAGTGCTCAATTTACTTATCCCTTATGGTTGCATTAGAAGCCAAGGAAGCCCTAATCTACGTTCTTTTAGATACTACAGCACATGTTAATGTTAAATGCTAGAAATCGCACAAAATAGCAGTCATCATCTCAGTTGAAGATAAGGTATATCCGTTATATATGTAACTGTAACCAATAAGAACAGATATGCATCATGTACAGTTCCTTGCTAATGAGACGGCCAGAGAAAATTGGACATTCATGGACGCATACAGCCATGCATTTTGTTTGCTACGATGCGTCTTCTCAATTCAAAGGTGACTCAATTGGAGCGGTGATGGCTTGTTGTTCTTGCTCGTCATCCTTTTTCAACGGTGATTCAATTGGAGTGGCGGTGGCTTGTTGTTCTTGCTCATCACCCTTTTTCTCCGTGACGACCTGCTCTTCCTCTCCTTTTTCCTCAGTTGTTATGGCCTCCTTCAAATCAATGTTTTGTTCTCCTTTTGATTCCCCTGCACATGCAACATATAAATAGGAGTCTTATGTGAGTAGTTGTAAACTTGTAATAAGCAGGTGACAAAATTTCTCATCTTTTGTAAAAAAGACAACAGATCAGCAGAATTATAGCATTCAAGCATGACTAGATGTATAAAATGATCTGTCAGATAGACAAAATTATTAAAAGATGTCAAAAGCGGAATAGTAATAGCCGGGTCCCCTGATTGTGAATTAATTTGTGATAACCACAATAAGAGAGCAAGAACAGCATGCAGTTCATTCAGAAGAAAATAGAAAGTTCAGAAAATCCTTGTGCACGAAAATGTTCAGAAATCGAGGAAACTGAACCTTACCATCCTCATCTCTCGAAAGAGCAATGGATTTATCCTCCTCTGTCTCCTGTGAGACGATGATCACCTCTTCTTCCTCGACCTTGATCACCTCTTGTTCGACCACCACGATTTCCTCTACATTTTCTGTCTCCTCCTTAGCTTCTTCTTCTACTTCTTCATCTTCCTGATCAACTCCGGCCACCACCTCGTCGACGTCAGCAACCTCAGCTTTGACCTCAATTTCGTCATTTTCAGAAGATCTAGGCAGCTGAATTTGTTCTACCACCACCTCCTCGGCCACCGGAGCAGCGGTCGTGAAGGTGACGTCATTCTCCTCGGTGGCCGGCGCAGCGGTGACAGTGACAGTAGTGTCGTCGTCGTGGACCTCGTCGGCGTTGGCGTCGGCGTCGGCGACGAAGGGACGGGCACGGGCAGCGGGGAAGTTGACACTGCCTTCGTCGTCATGATCGGTGATGGGGGCAACGGCGAACGTGATGCTCTCATCGTCGTTGACCTGGTCGTCGTCGTCGTCATCCTCGGTCAACGCCGTCGCCGCCGCATCGTCGTTGTTCGCTTCGGTTGCCGTTTCTTCCTCGCTTTCCTGATCATCTTTCTCATCGACGGCTGCCTCAATTGGTGGTGGATTGGCAACCTCATCGTCGGCCTTGGTCTCCTCTGATTTCTTCTCGTCGACGACGGCGACATTAATGTTGGTCGATGCAACGTTGTTCTTGGCATTGGCATCGGTGATCGTTTGTTTGTTCTCGACGAACTCATCATTAATTGTTGCTTCTATGATCTCCTCTTTCTTCTTCTCATCAATGGCTACATTGGTCGGAATGATCACCTTCTCCTTTGCATCAATGGCTACTTGTTGATTGTCCTTGACGATCTCATCCTTCTTGGCCTCCTCCTCCTCCTCCTCCTCTTTCTTCTTCACCTCAACGATCTTCTTCAAGGCCGGCGCCGGCGTCACCTTCGCCGTCGTCGTCTTCTCGACGATCACAACGCTGGTGGTGTCCTTCACGACTACGACATCGCCGGCGACGGCGTCGTCGGCATTGTTGCTGATCTCCTCAACTTTCTTCTCCTCCTCTTTATTGGCATTATCTTTCACCGTCGCCGTCGGCTTGTCATTATTGGCGTCGGCAATCACCACCCCTTCGTGGAGACTTTTCTTGACGACGACGGCGGCGGCGGAGCTCGACCTCTTGACGGGCGGCGGCTCGACGGCGCCGGTGACGACGGCGGCGGCGCTGGACTTCCGCCGGAAGAGGCTGCGGCTGCATCTGCCGCTGGAGCCGACGGCGTTGTTGCCGGTGGCCACAGCTTCTTTCGAGCCACCGCAACCCATGGCGGCGGCGGCGGCCGGCAGGCGATGTCGAGGAGAAGGGGGAGAACGACGGCGAGGAGAGAATGTAGGAGACACGAGAATTAATATTGCAGAGGGATGATCAGAAATATATGCTGCATGCAGACAATGCATGCAAGAATGTTCAGTCTTGTTGCAGAATGCATGGGGTTTCAAATTTAGGGAAACCATAAACAACCAAGAGGTTTGTGACATGTGTGTTTAGTGGTCTAATTGCAGCTCATTGCTGCTGCAATACTGCAATAGGTGAGAGAAATCTTTTAGGTTAATATAGCTAATAGCTAATTCCAGGTTGCTGGTGTCCATGTTGTTGTTTTTTCAGCTTCAGATGATTAAATTCGTAGTACTGAATTTGATGAGGTTATTTAACGTGAAACTGATTTTGTTATTCTGTTCAGTGGTACATGTGATTCTGCATGTTTACCAGGGTGTGTGGTTTGATTGACCATATCATGAAATGAAGCTTAAGAAAATGAACATGGTGCAGTCACCTAACAGTAAAATTGGGAGCTGAGATTTGCCCCTTAATCCTGAATATTTGAAATGCTAATTTGGTAAAGCAGAGAACAGTAGTTGAAACAGAGACCGGTGGGTGAGAGTTGCATAGTTTTACATGCGAGCCATTGAATGTCAGGTACATATGCACTGATGATGCACAACTACTGTTCTCGCAGCACGCCTATAAATTGTCCACTTGGAACTACAGCATCAAACCTACAATTTGTAAGGCGGTCTTGCCCTGCCCTGCTCCTGAAATTTTTTTGCTTGGGTTCAGTTCTTCGTGAAGCTGTAGCTAGCATTATCTCTTGGTGATATGGATCCACATGGGCCTGGAGGACCAGGAGGAGGCCCTGGGCCTGGAGGATGGGGCCCACCTGGAGGTGGCCCTGGACCTGGAGGATGGGCCCCACTGCCTCCTGCTGGGCCTGGATTCCTGGATGGCCCAGGCCCTGGTTCTTGGGGGCCTGGATTTGGAGGCTTCCTAGGATCCTGGTAAGCTCTATAGCCTGTATTACAGGAGAAAACGGACAATAGCCTGTATATACAGTGTACTGCATTCAACTCTTTGGAAGAGAAATTAGTGTAATTTTAACCTCACACTGCAATTGCAAATAAAGTTTTCAGTTCAGATGCTTAGGAATTCAGATTTGAATTTTAAGCATCAGATTATGTGCAAGTGTCAAGTCCAAGTAACAAACCGCACAGTCACAATACAGAAATTTTACAGATATAAACTAATCAACTCTGAATCTCTGAAAATCTTGTGCAGCTTTTACACCCTCTGCTGCTGCTGCCTACTCCAGGATTGCTGTGGGCTGTTGCTGGGCCGCCCAGGCCCGGGTGGCCCACCGCCACACTTCTGAGATCATCCTGGGTCCTGACCAAAACCCAATCTCGTGAAATAATGCAAATCTGATATTAGAGTCCAAGCTACACATCCTATGGTGAAGAACAATGATATGGTGAACAGATTTGCAGTTGCAGTAGTGTCTTTAAGGGTGCAGTTTGTTCTTTGTTTTGTTTTTTGTTTTATTTTTTGAGAGAGAAACGGGTGCCGTTGTTCTTGTCTAAATGGAAGGGTGTGTAACAGTTGCATCATCTTACTATCTGTTTACGTAGCAAAAAAAGAAAAAAAGACACATCACACCACGCATCTACGACCAAAACCTGCCGCTGAAGCACAACATCTAAAGGAAAGGATTTTCTAAACGACGCATCCAACAAGAAAAACTACGCCAAAAACGTTGTCGCCGTCCATCCTAGATGACAGGACACGCTCAGCGTTATTGCTATGGCAGAAAATAATCTAAAGAAAAAGGGACAAGAAACGCGTCTTCAATCACAGAACGGTGGGCCTATTTGGGAACCGAATCCGAATCGTGGTCGAAGTTGCCTTCAAATTTTCCTATACTGGTAAAAATGTTTGTGCGTTGCAATGGGTGAAACAAACTTATCATAAAAACAATTATCTTAGATGAACTCAAAACTTGATGTCCTTGTGTGGCCTCGAGAAAAATGATGATATAACACTTCAGGCGTGTTCAGTTTGAGGGGTCAGTAGGGTTGGCATGGAACATATACCTATTTTGATGTTTGGTTCTAGAATGAGTGGGTTGGGTCAGTCCTACAAAAAAAATAGACCCCTCGGATCTGGGTTCTAGCCGTCCGGCAAAATTGGTCGGACGAGCACCTCCTGCGCTGACCGAGCCACACAACATTAGCGCTCATGCCCACTTGCGTCGAGTGCCGCCACCGCCACTCCTCCATCCGCCGAGCTCCTCCGCCCGCTGGCCGGCGCCATCGCCCACATCAACTTCACCGTCACCAAGCACACCTCCACCTATTGCCGCTGTCCCGTCGACTCCCACGGAGAGGCCGCCACTCCTCGTCGCGGCCGCCACCCCGTCGACCCCCCGGCCCTCGAACTGCCGCTTGTCCCTCTGGGAGTTGACGGAACAAACGGACACCCCCATTCTATTCCATCCCAATCCCATCTTAATCATGTGTAGCAAAAAAAAAAAAAATGGAACCAACCTATTCTATAAACCGATGAACCAACTGAAACCAATCTATCCAAAAAAAAGAACGGATCTAATCCATCTCACGTAATCATGAAATGGCCTCACCTAATTGATTGATCAATGATGGTATGAGAAATTAGGCAATCTAAAACCCCCAAAAGTTATACCCTATTAGGAGAGCCAAGATAATTAGTGGTATTGTATCCGTGGCAAGTCTAAATAGTGATATTTTAATGGAAGCCAAACATATAGATGTTATATTGTTAATTTTCTCACCTGGCCCGCTATGCTCTCTTGTTTGCCTTAGAAGGATCTATAGGCTACCAGTGGCAATTCCATACACATTCACAAATCACAAAAAGAATCCCCACCACACAATTTCTAAATACATCTGAATCGACCATTTGATTAATGAACAAGCAATCCAATCATAGTATTATTCTAACCAATCCGACACCAATTTGAGACCAAGAAAAATTATACGAAAAACCCTCAAATCTTAATAAAATTTGGTCAGCCTTCTTCGACCGACCCGGCTAAAAAAAATTATACGAAAAATAATTCTTTTAACTACACCTGAACTTGTGTAGGAGGAGCCCGCTCTTGGTGGCGCAAACGTTCAAAAGGGTCGATTGTTCACTTCTGATCGGCCATTGCACAATATCATTGATTGTTTCTTCAGGCTTTGATCAATTGGCAATTGCTCGCTGCTTCTGAATTCAGCTTGTCTTGCTAACTGAATTGGGCATGAATTCAGTGATCAATGATCAATATTCGCTTCTTCAGAATTTGATACGATGTTTGACACGACTACACGTCGGGTGTGCCGGTGAGACAGGAAAGCAAATACCAAATTCCAGGAGCTTCGTGCTAGGCAGGTGCCGATTAGCGTCGGTGTAATTTGTTAACAGAAACGAATCGCTACTCTAAAAAAAAAAAAAACGAATCGCGATGTCCGTGTCCACGTCAATCGCATGAAGCCGGACGTGCGCTTGAGAGGAAACAGAATCGGAGAACACTCATGCACACGCAAGACGCGGTGGAACGCAAAGATGCCGTGGGGCGATCAACCCAACCGACTGAAACTCCGTAGCGACGTATGAATATTTTCCCTATATATATACTGTGCCCCTCTCCGCCCGACCGAATAAACTACTATTCCTCCATGACTCCATCGTCGACGACAGATTCCTCCATCGAAGGTAGACAACAAATTCATCAGGCTGGTGAATCGCCGGCGATGGATCTTTCCAACGAAGATAAGGCTCCGGTGATGGAGGAGAAGAAGAGAAAGACGAAGATGATACGCTACACTCAACAGCAGATCAACTGCTGCATCGCCTTCAAGGAAGTGAAGTTGTTCAAAAATGACCGGCCCAAGCTCACGGAAACACTGCCCAAGGATTTCCTAGCCCGTCTGCCACCGTATATCGTCGAACAGATGCATGAACATGAAAACTCTAGGGCAGAGGAACGTGCTAGATGGGAGAAGTTAGTGAAGGAGGACCGTGAGGAACGGGAGGGCATCCTCAAACAATACTTCACTAAAGGCTATGCCGAGTGTGAGGTCTACGTCGATGACGATGAGGAGGAGGACGAAGAAGAAGAGAATAAAGTTCGTGTTCGAGTTGTTCCTCCGACTGGCCGGAGGAGATTCCGCAATGGTGTGGCCGTGAGGAAGAATCAGTCAGGAGTAGGAAGCATTAGGAAGATACTATGAAGTAAATAATCGTCCTCGGTGTTGGGGATGGATCCATCTTAGTTGTAGGGGAAATTATGTCTTCCCCTTCATTTAATTTATCAGTATAATAATAACGTTTGTTTGACTGTGTGGTTTGGTTATAATTCTTAGATTTCTACTATGGTTTGATTCTAGTCTTGCTGATTGTGGATTTTGACATGTGTGCTAGGTGATCTAATTGCAGCTCATTGTTGCTGTAATACTACAATAGGTGAGAGGAATGTTTAGCTAGGTTGTAGCTAATTCCAGGTTGTCTATTCAGCTTCAGAGGTTTAAAATTGCAGTACTAAATTCTGTTCAAACGTAACTATATGTATCAGGGTTTAGATGTTAATTGACCATATCATGAAATGAAGCTTCAGAAAAAACAGAAAACTTGGGAACTGGTTTTTGCCCTTGAATCCTGAATATCTGAAATGATAAGCAGAGAACAGTAGTTGAAACAGAGACCAGCGGGTTAGGGATGCATATGCAAGCCATTGAATGTCAGGTTGCAAGCACTGATGATGCACAACTACTGTTATAAATTGTCCACTTGGAACTACAGCATCAAACCGTATGACTGCACGTTGAATAATGCAATGTGTTTACCTTCTGATGAAGAACAATGATATGGCGAATAGATTGCAGCTTTGCAGTAGTGTCTCTAAAGGTGTAGTTGCTCTTGTATAAAAGAAAGGGTGTAACTGTATGCATCGTATATTCGTCTACAGTCTACTACCTAACTGAACTGTAGCAACTCAAATGATATAATGAGGCTTGCCTTTTCCTTTGGTTCCTTGTTGATGCCTTTCAAATATCAAATTAAATGCATTCTAATACTATTAGTTTGCAACTTTGCATAATCACACGTGAGTATGTGACATCAGCCCATGGGGAAACAACTATAAAAACTAAAGCTTTCTTGCTGTGTCCGAAAATAATCTGAAGAAAGGAACAGCAAACACGTATTCGAACTGTTGTCGGAGTTGCCTTCCACTATATGTCACTCACGTATGCTCCTTTCTACCCGACCGAACAAGGCTAGCTACGATTTCGGCGGCAGATCGACACACCAGCGACGAATCCGTCGTCGCCGACAGATTCTTCCATCGAAGAGAAACATCAAATTCAGGTTAGTAAATCGCCGGAGATGGATCTTTCCAACGGAGATAAGGCTCCGGTGATAGAGAAGAGAAAGACCAAGATGATACGCTTTACTCAACAACAAATCAACGGCTACATCGCGTACAAGGAAGTGAAGATGCCCAAACAGGAGGTACTGCCTAAGCTGACGGAATCCCTGAGCAAGGAATTACTAGCCCGTTTGCCGCCTCACATTATTGAGGAGATGAACGATTTCGAGAACTACAAGGCAGAGAGTGAGGCTAGATGGGAAGAGTTAGAGAAGCAGATTCGTGAGGAACGGGAGGACGTCCTCAAACAGTACTTCACTAAAGGGCTGGTCTATGTAGATTTTTTGAAACCGAGGCAGAACTTAGTTCCGCTTTTATATTAAGAAGAAGAGAGTTGACCCAGTTTATAGGAAAATCGGGCCTAAAAACCGTACAGTTGCACGGTTAATTAAGGAAAACCGGCTAAAACCCCCGCACAGAAGATGCAGAACCTAACTACACAACCAACCACATCGGCGAAGCCCAAAGAAGGGTATGACAACCAAACTAGCACAAGATGACATGACAACACTGACATCGCCAAAGTGGTGTTATCATTGCCGAGCTAGCCATCCAAACGACCCAGCAGCGCCGACTTCACGACCGCAACGACAAGGATGCCGACATACCGTCAAAGCGAAAAGCAGCTCTCACGACGTACGAGGAACATCAGCCAAGCCACCAAAGAGCCACAACCTTCACACGGCCAACAACCTTCACACGACCTATGTAGATGATGACGATGAGGAGAAGGAAGATGGTGAAGAAGAGAATAAAGTTCGTGTTCGAGTTGTTCCTCCGACTGGCAGGAGGAGATTCCACAATGGTGTGGCCGTGAGGAAGAATCAGTCAGGAGGTGGAAGCATTAGGAAGATATGAACTAAATAATGACCATCCTCAGTGTTGGACGGATTGATCTTAGTTGTAGGGGAAATTATGTTTTCCCCTTCATTTAATTTATATCAGTAGTATGGTGTAATAATAACGTTGTCTGACTCTGTGGTTTGGCTATAATTCTTAGTGTTTTCCTAAGTATACTATGGTTTGATTCTAGCCGTGCTAATTGTTATGTTGTTCAGCAACATTGATTTATAATTTTGTTCAGGAACTCTGGAGCTAGCTACCATAGACAGAAGGGACAGAAGTACAGAACCAGTGTCTGACACCTCAAAATGTTACTCCAGAATCCACATGACAAGGATTCCAATGGAATTAGAACCTTTTTGACACAGCCATATGATAATGCCTAATGCCAATGCAAGTAGAATCAAACATATGTTTGCAAGTACTACATGTAGTAGCATATATAGCTCATAGCTCAACTAACAGCAGCTTGCAGTCTTATACATGTGGCCTTTACTTTGTCACTGTCTCTAAGGGTGTTATCGCATAATCTTACAAGTTTTCATTGTAGCAACTCGATAATATAATGAGGGTTTTGCTTTGATACCTTGTTAATGCCTTTCGAATGTCAATCAAATACATCCAGATACTAGTCTGCAAACTGACACCAGCCCAGGGGAAACGAAAAACAATTAAGAAAACTGCACCGATCCAAGAAATAACCGAACCAACACACTATAAAAACTGCAGCAAAGGGGGGAGAAATCCCGGGTTAGTCTACTGGGGGCAGCAAGCATCTATTGGACGGTTCTGTACAGATGTAAAAGTTCTTCTATACACGCAGGCAATTGGTACCCTTGTTATATGCAAAACCATCTCAACTGACAATGGCTAGTGAACACAATGCTAAGTAATGCTCCTCTTTCAAGATTGACTTGTAGCTAGCTACCCTTCAATTCTTGTGACAAACTGAAGTGTCCAGCTCATGGATTTTCAGAACAGCTTCAACTCATAGGCGCAGTAGGTACCCAAGCGAAGTACCAAGAAGCGCCACATAAACCACAAACAGCAAAGGGAAACCAACTTGATTCTTTGGGGTTCCCTTCTTTCGTAGAAACACCTGCCAAGCCATGCATAATCAGAATTAGTAGACACGTCACAAATGAAACATAGTATAAGACCAGAGCTTTCAGCATGGAGTTCGAACTATACCATTTCTTGTTGTAACCTATCCCGCTCCTGGGTGGTAGATCTGCTCTCTTCTCTAAGCTTTATTATCATCTTTTCAGCCTGCAAAACAGAAGTTGGTATTTCACTTCAGAAAGTATTATTTGGAATATAAGAATGAAATCTGAGTTTATAAGACGATGTAAGCTCCATGCTTCAGGATAATCTGATTCTGAAATTTATTGATACTTGTTTCTGTCGAAAATGGTGTATGATATTTAATGTTACCTCTTCCAATTTTAGTTCGAGACCATTGAGCTTTGACTTCAGGTTCTGAACATCTTCTGTAACCTGGTACATACAGATACAGAAGAACTTCAATAAAACAAGTGGGACGGTTATTGTACTGCAGGGAAAACAAAGTTTGAACTTTGAAGATAAGGGCAGCATAGTTTAGTGCATTGTATCTAGTTGCGTATTCAGTTTGCTAATTAAAGCTACTACCAGTTTAAAGGAAGATAGAAGAATCACAAAATATATACTCAATACATTTCCAGAAAGGACACACCTATCATATAGTACTGGATGTTGGATGTATTGGCAAATTGTGGCCAAAATTCGAATTCATAGTCAGAACTAGCATACTTATAGCCACTGTTCAAGTTGACTCCAAAGAAGAAGAAAAAATACACTGCATTTGACAGTTAGGTGTTGACGTTTTTACTAGGAACAGGAGGAATTTTGCCAAAACATAACCACAATCAGAATTTCTAGTCCGATACTGTGCAAGAATTGTGAGCAGCTAACATTCAACCTAAGACTAGCAATGCAAACATGCAGGAACTCAACCCATTTTTGCCTTAGATTCTGCTGAATGGGGCATATGAAAATAGTAATAATAGATCATGGAAGCTTACATGGGATAGTTGACGACTCTGCACATTGATAGCCCTTTGCTCACTTAAGACGACAGCTGCTTTTGGAAGAGTTTCTTCTAGAGGAGATTCCTTTAAACTTGCTATGTTTTGTTCCAGTGGATGGAGAGATTCAACAGTGGAAGGCGTATCTCTTGGAGGGGGCGGAGATTCTGTCAATATAACAGGTGTCTCCTTCAATGGCGTAGGAACTTCTCTCAGGATTGGAGTCTCCTTGACTGGGGAAATGGGTGCATGAACTTCTCTCGGGATAGGAGTGTCCCTGACAGGGGAAATGTGCACAGGAACTTCTCTCAGGATTGGAGCCTCCTTGACATGGTAACGGGGTGCAGGGATAATAACTGGGTCTTCTTCCAGAGGAGGATGAACCACTTTCTCTGTAACTGGTATTTCATTCTTAACATTCAGTGGCTCCTTCAAGGAAGGAACCTCAACAGCTGCCTCAGTGTTTGCAGTTCCATTAATCGACTCCTCCCCAAAAGGATCAGATGCACTAACAAGGACAACCCTCAATTTACTTTCCTCAATATATCTGCCAGTTTCTTTGGAAAACTGCGAAAAACAGCTAGTAAGATTTAGAAGACAAGGAATTAAAAGAATATGATGTGTACTTCTCTTTAAAAAAAGATGTAAGCTTTTGTGCTTACAAAAGAAGGAACAAGATCCTCATCTGATGTTCCATAAGGGACAACTGTCGTTTGCACCAAAAACTTGTCTTTTAATTGCATGTCTGGTGGAGCAGTACGTTGTGCTTGCATGGTAACTGCATTCAAGTGAGTAAAGAAAATTAGTCAATAAGAGAAAAGGAAGGCCCCGTTTGGGGCTCCTACTCCAAGGGTGGAGTGGAGCTGAGCTAGAGAAATGCAGCTCCACGCTATATTTATTTTACAGGATCTCCAAAGTGTTTGGTACAGCTTTGGCTCCAATACACAAGAATCTTGGAGTTGGAGCTGTACCAAACGGGCACAAAAACAACTCAACTTATTAGAGAGGATTATAAAGGAACCAATAAAAGATATGAAACATTTGTCTAATAATTGTCCTCCCCAAAAGGAAAGCAAATTGTGCTTTAACACACAGTTCCTAGAAAGTTTTATATAGATTCCATAGAAATGACAAAGGCTTATATGACTTTCCAAAATGAGCAGACATAATGTACTCTAACATATATAGGTCAAAAAGGTAAGATCTCAAGTGCAATAATCCTTGCAATTGCATACACAAAAAGAATATATTACCAGTGAGTAAATGCAGTAGTGAACATACTGCACATACCTGTGAAATCGCATGTTGACCTCGGAAAGATAACTCCAGTATTCGGTCGAACACAATACCTCTTAGGAGATGTTGTTTTAACCTAACAAATTTGAAAAGGCAACATCAAGATATAGTTCTATAGATGCTCAAACGGCAGTAATTATGACCCTTTGAATGAACATAACAGCGATTAAAGAGTGCATAATATTCCAGAAACAAAATATCTATGTTTAAAGTCATCAGAAATGACATTAGATAAGCATAGCAAATACTCCCTGCATTAAAAATACATCTTTTCAGTCTTCTCACTAGGTTACTATAAAAATATTTATCTACCAATTCAGTAAATATTTATTGTACTATACGATAAAATGGCATTTAAATTTAGAAAAAGCAATCTAGCCGTATGTATGTAGTAGCAGAAAAATTAGTCTGTAGTACACTAGTAATGATGGACCACTTCATGGTTACAGTCACCTAGGGAGGGAAACATAATGTTTAGACAACACAATATCCACCATTAGGAGCTATACTTAACATAAGAACAAGTGGCATTCGAAGTTGTAGTTGAAAGCACTTAAGCACACAAACCTTGAAAGCGACATATTCATTGGATTTGTTGACGAGATGGACTGTACACGAACTCTGCTTCTTCACCTCAACTGCCAATAATAAATGAGAAACCAAGTCAGATTATCATTCAAAACTCTGACAGAAAATGAGCCTGGTATCCTGTATTCAACATTGTTAGGAACCAGTAAAATTGCAGAGAAACCAATTTAATCATTTACAGATTGCAGAGAAACCAATATAATCATTTACAGATTTAACAAGTACATTCACGGTTCATAAGAAAACCAACTGCAGAACTACGATACAGTAATTTTCAGTTTCATTTCCCCTTCTTTTATCAGCACAAGACGATCTTTGAAGAGTGATGCATGACTAAAATGTAAAAGCTCTCTAACACCATAAACCCCCGCCCTTTTATTGTTGTTAGCATGTGCAGCAGTGCATCAGTCCAATCTTAGTAGTTACTACAACCGCATCCAATCCAGGTAAGCCAATTAGACAAGCAATCAGATCCCCCTCACTCTCTCACACACACAGACGTCAGACTTTACAACCACTCGCACCACAAAACCGACCTGTCAGTAACCAAACGAAGAGAAAAGGAGCAGACCACTAAAAAAGCAGGCTTTAAAAAAAACCCAAGACAAAGTTTGCAGAGAATTCCAAACTCCGGAATCATGTTTATAGAATCTTATCTAAGTAACCTAAAAAAGTTAACAGTAAAAACAAATCACTCATTCATTCTTCACTTAACACTGTAATATACGAAAAAAATTGCAAGTACTAACACTTCTAAGAAACCATCAACTGATAAAATTAAAACCATCCATAGACCCAAAAAAAACTAAAATCACAGTGAAACCAACCCTCCCAATCTTATATCAGTCACATACAGTACAATCTGTGTACTAATTTCAAAATCATCGAGACCGTAACACTGCTGATCAGTCCAAACGAGGTGAAACCAAAAAAAAGAGTTTCTAAAACACTAATAAAACCGACCACCGATCTCCTCCAATCAAAACGACGCCACGAATTCAACGGAGGGCGAAAATAACAGAGTGGGACAAACTAAAAAAACGCACGATACATCGCGCCGAATCAGACAGGGGGAGTCGTCGCACGCCACAACATCACACACACACACATCAAACGCGTAGGCGTAGCATCCGTCGGCTCGATTGAAGCCGATTCGCCCGTTATTACGCGACACGGATCGGAAATTCTCCCTACTCTCTGACTCTCTCTACTAGTACTAGCTACTGGATAAGGGGGGGTGGGCTTACAGGTGAACTGGAGCTCGCGGGGGTGGATCTCGGCGAGGTCCTGGCCCATCTCCGCCGCCGGCCTTCACACCACCACCACCACCACCAGCAGTAGAGACACAGCACAGCGAGACTCCAATCTGCGTCGCCTCGATGCGTCCTCCGGGGGGGCCTTTGACCAGGAAGGGCGGCGTCTCGGGCGGGCGCGGGAGGGGAGCGAGAGGCGGCGATGGATTCGAGAGGGTGGGGAGGTGGAGGAGGAGTTGGAGTGAAGTCGAAGACGACGACGGGAAGGCCACCACCGCACCAAGAGAGAGGAGAGGGTGAGTGTTTTGTTTTGTTGACGAGGAGGAGAATTTGAGGGGGTTGTGACTCTCGGGGACGCGGAGCGGAGGAGGCGAGCTTTTCCAGGGTCGGGATGGGGACCCGCCTTTTTATTGGAGCGGGCCAGACCCGGCAGATGTGTAGTCCCGTTTTTGCGTCTTAGCCCCTGCCTTTTTATTGGGTTTGCAAACTCAAGTTTTATAGTGCAAACTCAAACTTAAATTGTTACGATATTAAGGTAAGGCTTAGACCCGGTATTGATAGAGAAGAAATTAGAAGAAAACATGTACTCTCTGGTCATAAATATATGACGTTGGTTAGCTTATTTTTGAGTCAACCATAAAAAAGAAGAATGGAGGGAGCACTATATGGGGATCAAACCTAGGCGAACGTATGCTCCTGGTAGCATCCTACCAGCCGAGCTACGTGTTGTTTTCCTGTAAATATAATCTTAGGTTTTTTCAAGGGGATAAGGATTAAGAGATAACTTATGCTGAATAAATTAACTAAATGGCAAGTTTTTAATAATGATTAAACTATAAACAACACCATTGGTTCATTAATCACTTTGCATTGGATTAGTTGCAGCCCATACAATGAGCAGATTGGCTTCGACCGAACATCCACAACCCAAACAACAAACAAATGAAACCTAGGTTTTCTTATTACTAAATAACATGATTCTCGGATATAATGTGAATTAGTGAGTAGGATCCACTTGGAATCCCTTATTTTGTACTACCACATGTTTTTGAACATTTGATCCCTTACTATCATTTTTTACATATTATGAGAATCTATAGCTACATGATTTAGAAAATAAACTACCCATCCAAAAGCTTGGTTCCGAGCTTCCTCTTGTTCTCTCCAGTTAAATCCTTGCTTATCAAAATCTCGCACCTTGAATAGAGGGAGTAATATTACTTACTTTGAGACTTCTTTGACATTATGCGAAACTTTGGGCTCTTGGACGGAAATGTTCAGTTTGGTTTGCGAAGCGTATGACATGTGGGCCCGAAGCTTTACCCTCCTTGTCGGCAGTGACGTGGCAGGTGCAGGTCCGCTGCCACACGGCACATGCTCGGAAATAGACGGCGTGATTCCGCTCAAGTCATACAGTACACAGCCGCAGAGTCGCGGTATCAACAGAATCGTCAAATGGTACGGTTTGGTCCAATGGCGTGCCGCCACGTGGAATGTCCCAGTTGGTTTACTGCTACCGAGATCCAGGGGACATTGACTGTAGATTTCCACGTGGATGCAGAGGGTGTGGCATCATAGTCTCGTTCATCAATACTGTAGCAGTGGATGCTCCTACTGTTCATTCACTCCCTGCAGTTGAGTGAAGTTGATGGTTTGATTTTTGGATGAATCACTTGGTGAGGTTATCTGTAGCTTGCGAGATACAGATGGTCTAACTAAGCACTTGCTCTAGAATCATTTATTCGATTCTCTGTATTGTTTGTATTTTTTTATTAACTGCCTTTGTCCCTTACGTGGAAAGTGTGAATAAGATTAAGAAATCAAGAAAAGGTTCAGTTGTTTGGAGTATATGCATGTCTTTTTTCTTCATGTTCATACAACTATACAGGGAATGCTTTAGTTTTAAGAAAGAAAATAACTTTTATAGTACATTGTTTAACAGATTGGAAGTACACTAGGGTAGACAACTTTGTTAAATTGCTATTACACGATGAAAAAAAAGAGCGAAAAGAATTCTTAACAAATCAAGCTAGGATAGGCAACTTTGTTAATGTATTGTTACAAAATGATAAAAGAAGAAAAGAAGTCTCAATAAAGAAAATCCTTTCCGCCCAATGATTCAATTGGCCTGACAATCATGATTTTTTAAGCTGCCTGATTTCTAAAACAAATCTTTTCCTAAAAGTTAGCAATATGATCTTACTTTTCCAATTATACAGTGTTCTAAATTTATATTTCTGTTTGTGTATAGGCTTTTATTACTCTACAATCATTTGACCTTATTGTGATTTAATAATTACTTTGTTTGGGAATATCTTTTCAAGGCTATTGATGCTTTTATAATGCTCTTTTTTTGGGGTGGGAATTTAATTTACATCGCAATGACAAACATTAACGCCGTAAAATAATGCAATATGTTATGACAATTGCTTATACTAAAAGAGTAGCAAGGACTATCAAAACTAAATACCAACCACAACAGGCCACATGTCCCCAACTAGTATTTTGCTATCAAATATTTCTCACCAGCATCTTGCTCATTTCTAATTTAATTAAATGTATTCATAAATTAGTAGTAGTGATCAGCTATTCACTATGATTTTTTTAAAAAGAAAAACTGCATGATCGTGTAATCGTCCTGTCCTCTTTGGGACTTGATTTCCTTCAAAGGTACGCAGGTTTTCTTCTACGGTGGTTGAGGTTTCACTCTCCAACCGACCGCCAGCAATTCCTATTTTCTAGCTAGAAATACTAGCTCAGCGTCCTTTTCCTGCCAAACCGCTCCTTGAAAATGAGAGATTTCTGGACGCTCCACCGCCAGTGGCCAGTGGCCATCACACACTTATCGACAAAACTGTGGATTGGAATAGTGGCAGTTATGTTCTCTCTAATCACCATCCACTGCTCTGTTCTTTTCCCAGCATCAGCTTGGATGTTAGTGCTGAATTTGTGTCTGTCCGATGATTAGAAAGAAGAGAGAAAAGAAGATGTGGCTTTAGCAATGTTGCCTTTGTTTTTCACTCCTCTCTTTTTCCTTGGATCTATCCATAGATCGATCGATGGAATGAATGCTCAAGGAAAGGAAAGGTCTGAAAAAACTCTGAATTCTGATAATGAGATGCAGACGCTGACATGGTGCATAGCTCAGGGTCAGAGATACTGGTATCTTTGAGTGGGTCCACCGTGGGCTTGTGTTTGTCGAGCGATTGCCATTTCACAAGCAGAATTCCAGCCCATGATCATCGGATCAATGGGCTCAAAAGTACCTGACTGCGTCGATGCGTTTCGGCCCAAAAGAACTCATTAGTTCATAAGAAATTCAGAGAGTTCAGCTTCAGATCGAGCGCTTGACACCATTGCCATTCTACCGAACAGCTGATGCAACGCGAAGGTTGAAGTATAGATTAACTGGTTAGACTCTAAGAAAATACCGTTTACCGAATTAAATCTTAGATTTGACACGGATGAATATATTTACGGCTAATTTTTTTTGGGTAGATGACGTATCCGTCGATAACAAGATATATATGGTGATTTTATCAATCTCAACATATGCCGCCCAATGTTTCAATGTGCTTGTGTAGTTATATGAGGTATACATATGTGTTTATAGGAACGAGTGTCCACGTGTTTGTGGGCGATTGTATTGTAATGTGTTTTAAGAAAAGACAGCTGATGCAACTAATAAAACCTGGAAATACATGTACTAAATTCAAATCAAGCTGACAAACGACACTTTTTATTCTTCAATTTCGAACCAGCACAGACAGTAGGAGTAGTAGGTTATTTTGAACTGGCCGGAACGTCGATGCTGCATACTAATTACCAGAGACGGATGGACGACGACAATATAAACTTAAGGAGATAGTGAGGTTTATCATCACCTCATCAGAGTACACCTGAACTAATTAACCGACACGTGTTGGAACATCAAGAACACACGTACGTGTCGTTCTCAGATCGATTTTTTTGTTCATACTCTGCTCCACAGTCAGTGGCTGCCCATGCTGAAGTCGAAGTTGCCACACCTAGTCATGGTGCCAAGAAGCAAACCACTGTACCCAAACTGCCACTTCTCCAGATCAAACACCACCAGGTTATCCTCCATCTGATGCCCGCCGATGATCACCGCCGGCGACTGATCCACCGCCGGACTCGCGTTCCCCATCTCGACGAACGCGAAGCACACCGCGTCCTGGCCCACATCGACAACGGCGCTGGCGCCGACGACCGTGAAGTTCTCGCCGCCGGCGAGCATCAGGTCGACGCTCGCCGTGTACGGCCCGATCCTCGTCGACGGCAGCGCCGATTTCTGGTAGCAAATCTCGAACGGCGCCGGCGCCGGCGACGCCGCCCGCGGGACGCTCGCCGTCGCCGCCGCGAACGCGTCGCGCAATGGGCGGTAGATGTCGGTGCGCAGCGCGGTGTACGGCGTCGCAGTGCTCAGCGCGACGCCGCCCGTGCCGCGCCGCGCGCTGAGCGACAGCGCGCCGGGGGGGAGCGGCACGGCGGCGCCGTTGACCGCGACGCCCGTGACGCCGATGTAGTAGGCGCTGTTCCTTGGGTTCTTGAGGAGGGGTGTGTATCGCAGACGGTCGCTCACCTGCTGCGGCGGCGCCGCCTGTAGCCAGAACGGCCCGCCTCCGATAATCGCCGCGCCGTCCTCGCCGGTAGCCGGTAGGCAAATCGCGAACTTTTTTTCCACCTTTAGCCTTCCGGCGACCTGCGTCGGCAGCGAGAGCAGCGCGCGTGAGAAGCCCGCGACGCCGGCGGCGGCGGAGGGGAGGGAACGGAGAAGCTGCGGCGGCGCGCATGACGCGACGGCGGCGAACGTCACCGGGTAGAGCGGGTTCTTCCCGTCGGTGGCGTTCGCTGACAGGTGGGCCGTGGTGAGGTCACCGTAGCCGCACTGGCCGTTCGCCGGGTTGTACGCGGTGGCGGAGCAAGCGCAGTGGTCGCCGGAGTTGCCGGTGACGGCGGTGTACGGGCAATTTTCACGGTGGTTGCGGTTGGCGACGGCGCAGACGCCGGCGTGGCAGGGGATATTCCGGTGCTGAGGTGGACACTTCGTCGTCCAGATGAGTGGGCCGGCGAGGTCGAGGACCATCTGCCCGCCGGCGCCGTTGTTGACGGCGGCGGTGTAGAGGTTCGTGGCGGGGTCCTTGGCGAGGCGGGTAAGTATCGGCCTCGACGGCGGCGACTGCTCGCCATTGCCGGCGCCGGCGGCGAGCGAGAAGAGGAGCGGCGCCGCGAGAAGGGAGAGAAGGAGTGTGATCTTGTAGCTTGATGACATGGCTGAGTATATTTTGTTGGTGACTCACTGATAAAACCTTGTGCTTATTTATATATAGTGACGCGTCTACGTGGATGGGTTTCATGTTGACTGGAATTTTATATTTTTTCTTAGCATATATTGGAACTTTAACTTGGCGTGTATATGAAGTCTACGAAGTACATCTGCACATGCTCTTTGTGCTGATTAGCTTGCGACAATAACCTCGTGGATGGTTATATATGGGATTTTCATAATACTAAAGTCTTGAGGTTCGCGTACGCCACTTGAACGAATTCACAGGTATCTGGGAAGGATATGATAATCCACTATTCTTGTTAGTTGTGACAGTGCTCACAAGTTTCGATTCTCTGCACCTCTCGCTAGTTAATCACGTTTCTCACGAACACTCGTCGGCCATCTGATTATTTGGCTAACTGTAATCTCTGTCAGTGACGAGAACGTCACTGTCTCGGATACAACCAAGTCTACAAGCATGATTGAACCAAAGGTGAATTCATTCTGTTTAATATTTACTTATAGATTTGAGCAAATGATGCTACACCATGAATTTTGCTTCTTATCATTTTCAGGTGTATTTGCACGGATCAAGAAGGAAGAAAGACGTTTAAGGAAGATGTGCATGATGAATAAAGTTGATTGGGACCAAGTCAAGCACTTCTCCAAGTAGTTGCGTGAAAGCCAGTTCGGCCACCTGATGCAACACTAACTTCTAACGGTCGCCAAATCATCATGCAAACTCCGTTTTTGGCCCGTGAGTACTTGATGGAAAGGTTTCGGAGTCCTCTTTCCAACGGATCCAATCTCATAGCAAAATTCCATTCGAATCAACGGGAATCGCGAAAACAAGACGTTGCATCGCCAATAATGAGCCTATGGGCCTCTAACTTTGTCTAGGACCCTGGTCCAAGAGGGGCCAGGGGGCTGCGCCCCAAACACGTGGAGGACGCCCCTATGACCTCCTCCACCCCTTTAAATAGCTAGTTACCCCTTTAGGGTTATTTGGGTTTTGTTAATTGTAAGTTTAGCCATTGCTACTTCGCTTGCAGCGCACGTGTCGACTAGACCGTCCGTCTGTTTGTTCAAAACCTCATCTTATCGTGTATCGATCTATCTTTGAGCGTCTTTTTTTTATCTAGCAATTCAGTTGCTTTTATCTTGTTCTTATTTGTTCTCAATTGCTTGCAGGAATAGGGTTGATCTGTACCGGCAAGATCAACAAACCCTAGGAGAGGTGTATCGATCGCTAAGGCGCAACACAACAACGTCTCATACGGTTGTAGTCGGATCATCAACATTTCTCCAAATCGTAGTTATCAGCACTCACCGAAAGATCGGGTCACCCCGGTGCACATCGGTCAGTCACTCTGTCATATGCATGTGTGCAGTGGTCCCATTAGAGGATTTGTCACGTCACGTTGATTGTTGAAGTAATGAAGTCGAAGATGCTGCACGTAGCCATGGGACACATTTGGCGCCATAAACTTCTCCCGGTCGAACCCGCACGTGATCAGGGTGATTTCAGTCCATTTTTGAAGGTGGGCCTCCAAAGATCCGACTGAAATTTGATCCAATTTCCTTCCAAGCAGTGTGTGCTTTGGAGGCGGCCCATTATTCTTCTCAGGCCAGCGAGGAGGGTAGTCCACAAGAACCAATGCAAATTGGATCATCGAGGTAGCGCGGTAGTAATCAAAGTTGCAGTGGTTCATGTGCCTGTAGATGGAGTGCATGGCTTAAATATAATCTGGAGTGCAGGTGAAGTTTACTCAATTCCATTTTCCTCGTGCCTAGTATATTATTTGAATTTTAATTGCTCTCGGTCAGGAAGCCATGCTAACTTTGAAGTGTTTGAGTAGATCGCATTGTGCACGGATACCACGGAAGAACTCACCGACCCCTGGAAATAAACTGTCAGCCCTGTAATTGTTTCAAAGTGCATTGCACAAATGCATGCTGATCTATAGTGTCTCTAGTTACTGTGTCAATGAACCTTTTCCCTAGTTTCAGCTTGTAATCGACTTGATTTGTCCTACAAATTTCCAGATACCCAGTCTATTCATGTCTCCAATATTTCATTGCACTGAAATGAGCGATAAAATATTTGTGTGCTCAATGGTTTTGGTATACTAGTACGTTCAAGAAACAATACAAGCCAGTAATAATAATAGTTCGCTAATCAGGGCGAATGTGACAACATTTTTTTTCCATTGCCATTACTAACTCACAAACCAACAACAAGTGCGTTACACTTACACACGCCTGAATTACTAAAACGAAATGGAAGTACAGGACAATACAAACTCAGCTTAATTACATTGTACCACTACACTCAGCTTAAGAACTTCCCATGGTGAAGTTGAAAGCGCTGCATCCGGTACGAATCCCAGACAGCAGCGAGCTAATCCCCAGCGTCCCTTTCTCCAGATCAAACAGCAGCAAGTTATTCTCCATCTGGAAACCACCAATCACAACCGCCGGCGAGCCAGCCACCGTCGCCGGCGGCGACATCGAGCCCCCAATCTCGACGAACGCGAAGCACACAGTCCTCTCGTCCACCTGCACCAGCGAGCTCCCGCCGGGAAACGTCCAGTTACCACTCCGGCCGCCGTCGAGCACCAGGTCGATGTTCGCCACGGCGAAGCCCAGCCGCGTCGTGCTGAGCGCCGACGCCTCGTAGCACATCTCGAAATGCCTCGCCGGCGCCGGCGCCGGCGCCCGCGGGATGCCGGAGGTCGCCGCGTCGAACGCATTGAGGAGAGAGCGGTAGATGTCGGTGCGGAGAGCGGTGTACGGCGTGACGGTGCTCAGCGTCACGCCGCCCACGCCGCGGCGGGCGTCGAGGTCGAGTGATTTGGGTGGGATTGGGATGGATTTGAGGTTGACGGCGATGTCGGTGACGCGGAGGTAGTAGCCGCCGCCGCCGCCGTTCTTGGGGCTCTTGATGAGAGGAACGGGGTTTTCACGGAGGCCGGCGGCGAGCTCTATCGACGGCCCGGGGTGCCGGCGGGGAGGCTCGCGGCGAGGGACGGCGGCGCGCACGGGCCGAACGTCGTGAACGACACCGGGAACAGCGGGTTCTCGCCGTCGGTGGCGTTCGCCGCGAGCGGCAGGGCGGTGACGTCGCCGCGTTCACACCTACCGCTCACCGGGTTGTACGGGTACGCCGCGCAGGCACACCGATTCCTCTCGCCGCCGCCGCCGCCGGCGTACGGACAGCCGGGCGGGTGGTTCCGGTTGGCGATCGTGCACACGCTCGAGGTGCGGGGGATCGTGCGGTGAGGGGACGACGACGAGCACGCCGTCGTCGACCAGAGCAGCGCGCCGGCGAGGTCGACGACTAGCGGCGCGGCGCCGTTGCCGCTGATGGAGATGGTGTAGAGTGACGTGGCGGGGTCCTTGCCGAGACGCGTCACGATCGGCTTGGATTTGGATGGCGAGTGGTGGGGATTGGTGGCCGTTGCGATCGGAGACGGTGAGAGTGAGACGAGGAGAAGCTGAATGAGTAGAATCCATGGGAGCACGCGTGCGTTGCTGCTGCGTTGTGACGACGACGACATTGTAGACGTGTCGGTGCTTTGCTGGGAATGGGTTTGATCAACGCTGGTGTGCATGCTACTGCTGTATATAGACAGATTGCGTGTTATTCGTGCCGGATTCCCTTGCTAGGGAGGGTCAACTTAGGCGCGAGTTTTGGGAACAGTGGAGCTGCGAATTGCGAGTTTGCGACCACGAACGCTCTTCCCAGTGGATAAGCATTGATCATGGCATGTGGTTTTTGGGGCATGTAATCGTGGGTCATCGTTTCCAAGCTTCGGAGCCGGCAAACATGGTTGCTATGGCAAACAATTTCCCAATTTTTTTTTCAAACTTCCAACTTTTCCATCACATCAATCTATCATACACACAACCTTTCAACCACATCATTCCAATTTTACAACCAAACTTTCAAAAACAACCAAACTAAACACACCCTATATCAAAATAGTCGAGGATGAGACAGATCGTCAGCGACTTCGTGTCAAGTCTAGCAGTGGTGACGTAGAGAGTCAAAGGTCTTCTAGTTGGACCGAAGGTAGGGTGACACCTAGAGGCCCAAGTCTAATACCTTTTGTAGGCTTGTAAGGGACGTGAGGCAATGATGGTCATCTACTATCATTATTATACTGCAGGATAAAAGAAGAAAGAGTGACCGTTTCATTTTCAGCTCAATTTCACTCTTGATGATCAAACTCTAGTATACGGTAGCACTGTAGCAGTATATATGAAATGGGTAACATAAATAGAGCAATCAATTTTTTAGCACTTCAGTTTTATTCTTTTCTTATTAAACCTAAGTTCTTACTAGACGGCAGACCACAGTGACACGTGGTACAATCAAAGTATCGATCTCTACGGAAACCAGCATGAGCTAGTACACAGTAGTAACACGGACTATCTAGTCAGGCCAGCATTGGCAGCGAGAGTGAAGTTGAAGTTGTTGCAGGTAGTCTGCATCCCAAAGAGAAGCCCACTGAATCCAAGCTGCCGTTTCTCCTCATCGAACACCACAAGATTGTGCTCCATCTGGTACCCACCGATCACCACCGCCGGCGAATCACCACCGTACCCTACCCACTCCGCCTCCTTCTGCTTCATCTCTACGAACGCGAAACACACCGTGTTGTCGTCCACCTGCACGAGCAAGTTTTTAATAATGAAAATGATTTACATTTTCGGTCTCTGCTATAAGGCTTACAACCGATAATTTTGTTGTATTTTTTTTAAAAAAATAAGGTTATACCTGCACGAGCGAGTTGCCGCCGAATATGTACCACGTCGCGCCGTCCTCCAGCTCGATCTCGATGTCCGGCACGGCGTACCCCAACCGGTTCGAGCTCAGCGTCCGGCTCTCGTAGCAGACCTCGAACGGCGATGACACCGACGCCGGCCGCGCCACCTTCTTCGGCCACGCCACGACGTCGTTCCACGCCTTGAGGAAAACCCCGTACACGTCGTGCCGGAGCTCGGTGTACGCCACCGTTGTGCTCAGCTGCACGACGAGTGAATCACCACCGAGGTTGCTGGTCAGCGGCAGCCTCTGCTGGTTCACGGTGATCCCCTTCGCCGTGATGTAGTACCCTCCCTCGCCGCCGATCTCCGGTTTACGGCGGAGCGCGGTGTAGGAGAGCGATGCGGTGATGTCGGGACGGTTGTAAGGGAAGATGAGGACGAACGGGCCTCCGCCGAAGACGGCGACGCTGGGGAGGCACAGCGCGAATTTCCTCGACACGCGCTGCGTGGCGGCGACCTGGGAGTGGAGCGCGAGGCTGGAGCCGCGGCCGAGCCCGGCGACGCCGGCGGCGGAGGAGGGGAGAGAGGCGAGGAGGGAGCTCGGCGCGCAGGCGGCGACGGCCGGGAACGCGACGCGGTACAGCGGGTTGCTGCCGTCGGTGGAGTCCGCGGCGAGCGTCGTGCGCGTCAGGTCGCCCGCCGCGCACGCCCCGCTCACGCCGTTGTACGGACGCGCCGTGCACTTGTTGCCGTAGCTGTATCCGGCGTCGCCGCCGGTGGCGGCGGCGGCGAAGTGGGACCAGCAGCGCGGCGGCGTGAGGCGGTTGGCGTCGATGCATTCGCGCTCGTAGGGGAGGATGACGGTGGGGTGGGATGCGGCGGCGCAGGTTGACCAGACGAGTTGGCCGGAGAGGTCGACGGCGAGAGGGCGGCCGTCGTCGGTGACGGAGATGGTGTAGAGCTTGGTGGCGTCGTCCTTGGTGACGGCCGTGACGAGGGGCTTGCCGCCGTTGCCGGCGTCGTTTGCTGACGTGTACCGAGGTAGTAGTAGTAGCACGGAGAGGATCATGGTGATGGACATCACCAGGAGGGGCTTGGATTTGGCCTGGTGTGACATGGTGTAAATACGTGGGTTATGTTTTGGCTAATCGTGATTAGTGTGATGATCTTTTGTGATTTTGATGGGTGCATGGTTGCTCTTTATATAGACAAAGCTAGTGGTGGCAGTGAACTGGAGTTGTACCCTTTGCCTGTATTTTTTGTGACTTCACTTGGCGTGTCATTGATCGAAGTCGAACAGATAGAACCTGTCAGGTACTACATTTGAATCTAAACTGGACTACGTATTATTTTGCACTTTAGTGCATCGTTTGGAAGCTTCTATGTGCAATTCTACACGTGCTTGTATGGGCTAAGTTTGGTTTGAAGAGGGCGTGACGGTGCAATACACGTGCTTGTTGGAAGGCAACGTGAGTACGTGACCGATCGCAGCAAATACAGAAAGGAGCATAGCTAGCGGCAGAGAAGTGAGCCATACTGTTGCACGGTGCTTTACATCGGAGTCGGCGAAACGAAATTGACCCGTGGCAATTGGCACGTGGTTGGGCTCGATCGAGATTCGGGAAGCCTAGTACTCAGCGAAACTGGCGTTTGTACACGCGCTATCCAACATGTGAATCACACATCTCGGCCATCTGTCAGGTGTACACACAAAATAGTTTTCCATGCCTCTCGCTCATTTTTGACCTTTTTCTGGACAGGACTCCTCTATCTTTACACAGTAAAGTCACACTGTGACTTTACTTCATCCCTACCATCCAAACTGATCCAATGGACACAATTCTCTCCTTTTACTTCTCCAATCAAATAAGTGTACACATCTAGCATGTTAATTGGCCCATGTACAATTTGGCATTCAAGGAATATATTTTAGCCTATATATCGTGGAACTAATATGCATAATAAGCAAATATCAAAATTCATCTATTGCCACAATAATATTGTAACAATCGGTACATTGTAATAATAATTTATAGTACATTATATTGTTACTGTAATTTTAAATTATATTGCAATTAGCAATCTTTTATCGACACGACATAATGTTATGGTGATATTTCATAATCCCTTTACAACAAAAAAATTAGTTACCGTAACAAAAATATTTAAATATAGAAAGCTATATCGCCACGAATTTATTTTTCTAGCAAATAGTATTCTATGTTGCCACGATACACAATTGTTGTACCACTTCATAATTTGTTGGCCATATAAAAAGGTTATCCCCAAAGAAAAATAGTTTGTTGTAAAATTTTATTGCAAGCTATACTTGCAATTGCTTGGAGAAATAGACGCCCTGTTCGGCTGGCTGGCTGGCTCCAGCCAGCTCTTAAGAAAAATCCATTCAGCCCAATCAACTCTTATACAAAAATCCATTCAGCCCAGCCATTTTCAGCCCAGTTTAGCCAGCCGAACAGGGCCAGAAGGAGAGAATCTTACCCATTGGATCAATGTGGACGGCACTGTGACTTTACTGAGCAAAGTAGAGGAGCCGTGTCCAACTGTAAGCCCATGCTGGGTCCGGTGCATTCTCCTACTTGTGTAGGACTGGTGGTGCGCTACTGAGCATAAATAAAATTTTTGCTCCCTTCTTTTATTTTGCCCTTGTATTCCCTCTGTCCCAATAATAGAATTTTTTTATACATATGATTCTAAACATGAGCTGTATGCATATTCATATATCAACTTGTCTTTTATAGGAATCTAAAGATGAGCTATATGCATATTCATATATGAAACTTGTCTTTTTTCTGGGAGGGTGTAGGCATGTTTCATGTGTACCCAGTTACCTACAAAATATAAGCAACTCTCCACAAACATCTGCCAGTTGGGCTAGAAATGGAATGGTCTCTTGTTTGTTTTTGTTTTTTTAGAAGACAAGCCCGGTCCGTCGCTGCCTCAACAGGTTTGAGCGAACAAAAGCCCAATAGGGCCCATCATTGTTATATAATCCTAATTTCAGCCCAACTGGAAACCCTTTCAGTTGGCCGGCCCAACTGAAGTACACGTTTTTAGTACCGTACTGCTTAATCACCTTATGGCCAACCGGTTTTAATAGTGCCGCGTGTAGCTATTAAATCGTCAAGCAGTGACGAAAAAACACCAGCGCTGGATGCGTGACATTTTTTTTTTTCACTTTCCGAGTCCGTAACAAATCTATGGATGCGTGACATGCGTCGATCACCTTCAGGCTTCAGCAATGCATTGATCACAAAATCACAATTCACGGCTTACAAGTCCGTGGCAAATGACAAATCTCTGGTATTCTTCTCTATTATTCAGCGAGATATATTTGTAACAAATCATGATTCACAAGCTCATAACAATGCAAAAATTACATGCATGCACATCTGACGCAATCAAGTAAAAATCGATCTAGGCGGCGAGAGTGAAATTGAAATTACTGCAGGTGGTCTGCCTCCCCCAGAGCAACCCACTGAACCCAAGCCGCTGCTTCTCCTCATCAAACACCACCAAATTATTCTCCATCTGGAAACCTCCGATCACCACCGCCGGCGGATTCCCCTTCTCCCCCTTCATCCTCACCACCGCCAGGCACGCAACGTCGCCGCTCACCTGCGCCATGGAGTTGCCGCCGAACACCGTCCAGTTCTTGCCTCCGTCGAGCACCAGTTCGATCTGCGGCACGGCGTACCCGACCCGCGTCGACCCCAGCTCACGCGAGTCGTAGCACAGCTCGAACCCCGCCGCCGTCGCCGTCGCCGGCGCCGGCGAGACGCGCTTCCTTCCGGTCGTCGCCTTGTCGAACGCATCGATCAAGGCCCGGTACACGTCCGGCCGGAGCTCAGTGTAGGGGATCCTCGTGCTTAGCTCGATCAGGAGGGGATCGTTGCTGTAGAGGTTGATTTGTTGTTGGTTCACGGCGATCTTGGTCGCCGAGATGAAGTACCCGGGGGAGAAATTGTCTTTGCTCCGGCGAAGCGGCGTCTCGCCGGCGAGTGTCGCCGTCACGTCGGGTCTTCCCGGCGGGAGGAGGAACAGTGGGCCGCCGCCGAAGATCGCCACGCCGGCGTCGCCGGCGCCGGCGCCGCCGGGGAGGCAGAGGGCGAACTTGTTCGCAACCTTCTGCGACCTTGCCACCTGCGCCTGGAGGGCCAGCCTGGTGCGGCCGACGCCGGCGACACCGACGGCACCGGCGGGGAGCTTCACCGTCATGGAATCCGGCGCGCAGGAGGCGACGGCGGTGAATTTCACCGGGAACAGAGGGTTCTTCCCGTCGGTGGCGTTCGCCGAGAGAGTCGTACGCGTCAGGTCGGCGGTGGCGGAGTCGCCGGAGAAAGGGTTGTACGGGTGGGCGGTGCACTTGCATCGGAACGGGTCGCCGGCGTCGGCGCGGCCGTAGCCGTTGTGGGGGCAGTTTGGTGGGTGGTAGCTGTGCGCGTGCATGCAGTAGTGGTGGTGGCACTCCAGCGTCGCGTTGCCGCCGGCGGCGTCGCAGGCCGTCGTCCACACCAGCGCGCCGGCGAGGTCGAGGACGAGCGGGTGGCCGTCCTTGATTGGGATTGTGTAGAGTGATGTCGCCGCGTCCTTGGTGATCGCCGTGACAAGCGGCTTGCCGTTGCTGGCGCCGCTAGCTGCGGCGCATGCGCATGGCGGCGAGAACGCCAAGACGGCGGCGCAGAGCGCGACGGCGAGAAGCAGATGGCGCTCGGCTCGCGACATCTTTGATCTTTCGTTTTGGCTCTGTGTGACTAGCTACTTCTAGCACTGTGCATTTGATGTTTCGAGTGTGATTGCTTTTGCTTATATACGTCGAGGCAGGGTGGAAATTGGTGCCCTGCAGTAGAATGCGTGTGACATTTCCCTGCTATAGCTGGGGATCCAGATTTGTTGTTTTCTAAATTATCAACAGTTTTTGTTTATATATATATCCAGGCTCCAGCTCGCCATCACAGTGGCATCTAGTTAGCCATCTTGGCTAGTTTATTGTGCTGGGGGTAATTAAGCTGTCAACTCTAACATGTTCATTAATTGTCACTCTGTTCGTTCACATGGGTAATTAACTGCACGAAATAACCATGGAAGTGTGAGCATCCCAATGTCGGTGATCGCATTTTCAGCTAGCTAGATTAATTTCGTCAAGCACATAGTATGATAATAATATTACCAAAGTGGTGGTGCGCATGACTCGTTACCCACACATAAACCATGAGTGCAAGTGAAGGTTGCTTGAGAGGCCAAAAAAACTTGCCAAGTCGCGACAGGTTTCTATTGAAAACAACGAGATCGGGCATTGTTTAGTTGGTGCCAGTAGCATACAAATTGGATCTTGGTCAATGCGCGCTAGCTGTGGACCATTTAGATCGGCTCCTCCAACCCAGCAAGTCAAATGTGTACATGGGTTCGAGAAATTCCACCCCGTTCGAGATCCATCCACTGCGGCGCGATGCCGTCCAAGAAATCACATGTTTTCGTGTAGGACTCACGTTGAAATTGTAGAGATCAGCGTGCTCTCCTCTCCGGTGCGCGCGGCCGCGTGTTTCTCTCGCGGATTTTGAACGTGATAAACCAAACTGGGCTCCAGGTGGACTCTATTGGGCCAAAGGACCAAAACAAGCAGACCTGTGAACCACAGGTTCAGGGCCCAAGATGAACCATTGATTTTTCAGTGTTTTTATTTTTAATGTGAGATCACTTTCAGTATATTCATCACGTGGGACATTTCCAATCATCTAGAACGTTTCATTATACTGTAGACGGTAGACGGATGAGTATATTAAACCAAGGTTATTAAACTTATTAAATGGGTGACAGATACGGGCATATGGCATGCCGATTGCCGAGTTAGCGATCAACACCGACATATCCCATTACATTGCGAAAGATACTAAGATATCACTACAGTATTATTTACTGAGCCTTGGTGAAATTGAAGTTACTGCAGGAGGTAAAATACGGCAGCCGAACGAACCCAAGCCGCTTCTTCTCCAAGTCGAACTGCAGCAACATGTTCTCCATCTGGAACCCACCGAGGATCACCGCCGGCGAGCTCGCGTCGCCGGCGTTTACCCCCTTCATCTCCACGAACGCCAGGCACGCCGTCTCCCGGTTCACGTCCACCATCGAGTTGGTCCCCGTCATCGTATAATTGCTCCCGCCGGCGAGCACCAGCCTCACCGCCGGCACGAAGTACCCGATCCGCGTGTTCCACAGCGACGCCGACCTGTAGCAAAGCTCGAACGGCGCCACGGCCGCGACCCTCGCGTCACTCCGGTTCAGCCCCGCCTCGAACGCGCGCACCAACGGCCGGTACACGTCGCGGCGGAGCGAGCCGTACGGCGAGCTCGTCGACATCGCCACGGCGATCGCGCCGGGGCGGAGGGGAAGCCTCGCGTCGTCGAGCGCGATCGCGTTCGCGGTGACGTGGTAGGCGGCGCTGCCGTTTTTGGTGACGAGCGGCGTGTGATCCAGCGTCGAGGCGAAATCGGGTAGGCCTTCGTCGAGGTAGAACGGGCCGCCGCTGCCGAGGATGGCGACGCCGGGATTGTACCCGAGGCGAGGGAGGCAGAGGAGGAATTTGGCCGCGGCGCGCTGCGACGACGCGACCTGGGCCGGGAGCGCGAGGCCCGTGGCGGCGAGGCCCGCGACGCCGGTGGCGCGGGCGGGGAAGCCGCGGCGAGACGAGAGCAGGCTACGTGGCGCGCAGGCGGCGATGGCCTTGACCGAGGCCTGGGTCAACGGGCGCTTGCCGTCGGTGGTGTTGGCGATGAACCGCGTGTGGACCAGCTTCCCGGAGGCGCATTGACCGGTCACCGGGTTGTACGGATACGCCGTGCAGACCTTCTCGTCGGCGGCGGTGGCGCAGCCGCCGGTGGTCGTCGGCTTGCAGGATGGGGAAGGGAAGGCGTTGGCGAGGAGGCAGGTGGGGTCGTGGCAGGAGATGGAAGCGGGGAGATGGTCGTCGGCGCAGGTTGACCAGATGAGTGGGCCCGAGAGGTCGACGACCAGGTCGTCGTAGTATCTCACCGGGATCGTGTAGAGGGATGTGGCTGGGTCTTTCGTCACCGGCACCACCACGGCGCGTGGCGGCGGCGCGAGGGCGGTGCACGAGGGTGGTGGTGCTACGGCCAGCAGTAGCACGAGCAGCGTGCATGCGAGGGTGCCGTGTCGTGACATGTTGGGCGGACGAGTTGGGTGGAATGGTATGGAGATGGATGGGTTTTGGTGCTCTATTTATACTACACGCGGGTGATTAGCACGCAACAAGGCTGGGTTCCACGAGGGGAACGTACTGCGACGTCGGGTTGTCTCGTCGCGTGGTGAGCATGGAGAGTTCAATTTGGTCAGGAAGCAGATGTCGTTTATCCGTTTTTGCTTGTGGATTTTGGGTTTTTTTTTGGCTGGTGGGGATGGGTACGAACAGTGGGGCGTTTCTTGGTCAGGGACGTCTCCTTTGGTTGGATTCAAGTTCAGCGATGGTTTTTAGTTAGGGTGCGGCAGTTTGTCGTAGGAAGTTAGTGGAAGCAGCCTGAATTTGACGCTAAGAGTAGGGATCGGTCAGAATTGCAGGGGCAGCAGATGGAATTTGACACTGATGAAGTTCGGTTCAGGGCCTCCCGGCCTGGTTGTAATAAATGTACACTGGAAATATGCCTTCAAAACAGGCAGGCAGCCCGGATTTTCCTGATCTAAAGAATGTACAACGAAGCAGATTGTTCTGATCTCAATGAACGTCATAATGCAGGCATCTACTAGTAGGAACGGATCTCGATCTCTCTCCACAACAGTAGTGCAATCTGCATCAACGGCAAAAATCTGTACTACATTGATTAAATGGGGTTCAGACTTCAAACTGCTACCTTGTCGGATCTTGATGTGGAGTGCCGAGCAAGTTGCGGAACAGTCAACGGCGAGAACGCACATATCATCACAAGATCATTAAATCCTTATCGATCTTATGCAATCATCTCCATCTTCTAGCACAGGAACAGACAGTGCCATGCCGACAAAGAGTGTTCATCCCAAACACGTACGCTATGGACCATCAACCTTATCATCTCACTTAAGCCAGCCCAGATAAAGAAAAAAACATGTATTATGGTTTAGTTTGACTTAAAAGAAAATACTCCCTCCGTTCCAAAATAGTTGTGACCATTCGTCTTATTTAAAAAAAATTCAGTACAAAAAAATAATAAGTCACACATATAATACTTTTGATAATAAAGCAAATTACAAGCAAAACAAATAACAATTCTAAATTTTTTTGAATAAGACGAGTGATCAAACCTTACAAAACAAAAACCTAAAACGACAAGTATTTTAGGACGGAGATAATAATATTAAGTGTTAGTAGAACAGAACGCATTCACGAGCATTCGAGATGGATAGTTCTAGTTGGTCCCCAACATTGTACAATCGTACTGCATATGCTGCTAGCCTACTCTCTTCGTCTGAAAAAAAAAACTAACCTAGGATTAGATGTGACATTTTCTAGTATCATGAATTATAATACTATGAGATATCAAATCTCATCATAGATTGATTCTTTTTGGGACGGAGGGAGTACAAAGATCAACAATGTCCCTGCTTATTTAAAGCTACAAATGGCCAGTAGAAAGTGATTCGAGAATTACAGTAGGGGCCTGATCGTTTGGCCTAACGACACAAATGCAGATTTTGTGTTTTCACAATTAAAAATTCATTTATGCATATAACTTTTGTTGATGGATTATTTACAGTTTAAATGACAAAATTGGAAGAAACTACGGTGAAACTTCTAAAATCTATCTTAAAATTAAGTTTAAAATTTTAAATTTTGGCTTCGGATTATAGTCCGTAAGCAAAAACAATGAGACCCTAGCACAATCAAAGCGACACATGTTCACGGAATCACGGCGATGTATGCAGCTGGTAACCTGGCACCAACCGAGAAATCAATGGGCCTAAACACTAGGCTAAACCAGGCTTGCCAAACAAAGCCCATTTGATCCAAAGGCACGGGGTTCCTGTTCCCCAAGACCCAACACAACTAGACCTAACCCTAAGATACATCCATACCAAATTAGGGACGGATTGGAGAGGTAGGCTTTTATTAAGACCGAAGACTACCCTCTAATTTTTTTTAAATAAAAATTATATAGGTATCATATATTTGAAAACATATCTTATACACATAATCTTTACATGTATATGCCGTACACACAGACTAATAAACATCACAAAAATTTTAGAAAAAATTGTACATGTATGTGTAATAGTACAACACATATCTGCGAAGTTTCATAAAAAAAATTCGTTATATTTTAGGCAAAAAGAAAGATGAAAAATCTGACAGCTTTTTAAGTAAAACTTGTTAGAATCTTGTAAATTTTATTTCTCTTTGCACGTAATGAATTTTGAGATAAAATTTTGTGGATATATGAAATGCTATTGGAAGTACATGTACAAACTTTTTTTGGGTTATATTTGTTTGTTGATGTGCACGAACTATACACGAGAAGCTTGTGTGTACAGGACATGTTTCCCATATATTTCATCATAGATTAAGTTGGAGAGAAAGCCACATTCTTGTTCGTTCCTCTCTTGCCGACTTCCCCAGGCGGTGGCGCAGTCTGATCGGCTGATCAAGCTTTAAATTTTGAGATCCATTCCCTGAGGAATCTACCGAGAAATCAACAGAATGGCCCTCTCGCGGTGGTTTCTGAATCTGATCGTGCAAAACAGCATCACCGGATCCAAATCGCTGCGCCGGATCGACCTCACGCTCCACAATTTCTTCGACGCAAACGAATGTTACGTATCACACAAGAACACCATGGACACGATTCATCAGCTTCCAAGCCCAATCTTCAAACTCGACGACGAGCAGAAGAAGATGAACTGCTTCCCCCTCGCCGATGGAAAGGTGATCTGTGCGGACCATCTGGAACGAAGCTTCCTCTTCGACGCGGACACTCGCCGCGTGGTTACCCTTCCCCATCTCCACGCGCCCAAGTCGAAGCCCATCTCGCTCTTCGCCGACGGCGACGGCGACGTCAGCAGTCGCCTCTACATCATGGAGAGGAGACCAGAATGGGGGGGTGTTGGGGAACAATCAGATGGAGGCATTCGTCAACTTCAACCTCGAAAAAAGCATCATCAAGAAGTCATGGGAAATCCAGCTCCTCCCGCCGCCGCCATTTGTGTACGATTTAGCGTGCTCGCTCCACGCGCCGTGCTTGGAGATCGATTCCTATGTTAATTTGATTGGTGATCGCATCTGCATATCTGTCGATTTCGCCGGCGCATACTGCCTCGACATGGGGAGCCTCACATGGAGCAAGCTCGGTCGGTGGCAAGGTACGTTGAGTATGTGGATGAGCTCAAGCTCTGGGTTGGGATTTCCAAGGACTATAAGGAATTTGTTGCTGCCGATCTCTCATCGATGGCTTATTCATAGCCGCCACATGCTACTAGTTGTGGTAAGGAGTTTGATCCGCCAATCGGATGAACTCATCACGAGCATCCACACCTGGTCAACCTCGGCTCGGGCAAGTTCTGCATTGCGAGGTTCTTTCGAACGTGGAGTCCAACTGGCCGACCGAAGAATGTTGCTGTCTTGTCCGGTGTGGAGGGTGTGCGGTCTGATGCTTGTGGCATTGGCAGCAGTAGTGGGAAAGTGAAACTCCAAATGATCACTCGCAAATCGATATGTTATGCTTCTGATAATGATAGCGACACCTTCCAGACAATGTTTTGAAACATATTCTTCGGGCGCCCTTTGTCACGGTTTCAAGTACTACGTAGTAAGATAGTACTGTAGCATCTAAAATATTTTATCCGAGACAACTTGGTGTCTAGCTTGTCGGACAAATTCTCTTGTGCTGTCCATTTCATACTTCGATGTAGCAGTAATGTAGTACTCCCTCTTTTCTTTTTTATTTGATGTTGGTTAGTGTAATTTTGCACTAATCAACGTCACATTAAAAAATAGAGGGAGTATTTCAATAGTCTCCTCTGCAGTGTTTGAGTCCTGCTTACCATTGGCAGTGTTACTATATCTCCTTGGATGGACGGTATATTTGGATTTGTATTTGGTGTTCTCTATTACTTATTTATTGGATCACATATTTGGTCATTCTTCTGTAGTACACTCTTTCTATATATGTCGTCTCCTACTCCCTCCGTCCCATATTATAATAAATTTTGATTTTCTGCTTGCAAAGTTTGACTACTCGTTTTATTCAAAAAAATTTAGAAGTATTTTTTATTATTTGCTTTATTATAAAAAATAGTTTAAGCATTACTTAGAAATTTTTTATTTACACTAAATTTTTAAATAAGATGAATAGTCAAAGATTACAAATGAATAGTCACAAATCTCGTATATTATGGGACAAAAGGAAGTAGATGTTTTGTTTCCTGAGTTGGTCCGGAATAAAAAAATGGTAATATAAGGTTTATACTGATTTACCTATTCAAAGTTACCAATGGTCACGATAATGAAGAGATAAATTACAGTACCGGCATATTATTGTTCGCCCATCTAAACCACAGACAGAAACAATTTAAGTTCAGTTGGCACAAGTCGTCCTGATGATGAACAATATAATAGGGGTAAATTCACCGATCCAGCCCAAGCCAAATTCGCCACGATAGCAGGCCGGGTTTCTCTCCCTTACGGCGATACCCCCTGCCACAGGCCGATTAACGGGCAAGGTTGATTATGTGGATGAGTTCAAGCTCTGGGTTGGGAGTAACACCCAGGAATTTGCTGCTGCTGATCTCTCATCGATGGTTTATTCATCCTCACAGCCGCCACATGCTACTCGTTGCGGTAAGGAGTTTGATCCGCCAAAGGGATGTAGTCATCTCAAGGATCCACAGATCATCAACCTTGGATCGGGCAAGTTCTGCATTTCGAGGTTCTTTCGCACGTGGACCAACTGGGAAATCTGGTGGATTTTTGGCGCCGAAGAATGTAGGTTGTGCTGTGATGCTGATGCTGGTGGCAATGGCAGCAGTGGTTGGTGGGAAAGTGGAACTCCAAATGATCACTCACCAATCGAGATGTTTTGCTTCTGATAATGGCAGCGATACCATCCAGACAGTGTTCTGAGTGTTGTTTTGTTCTCAATTGATGACGATCGATGGCACTCCCGCGGAGGTTTCCGAATCAGATCGTCGAAAACCGCATCCCCGGACTGAAATCGCTGCGCTGCATCAACCTCAAGCTCCAAAATTTCTTCAATGCTACTGATGCCATCTGTATCGACAAGAACAATGATGATCAAGCAGCAGAATCATCATCAGCAGCCTTGAAAAAAATGGATCGGATCCATCTTCCAAGCCCCATCTTCAACCTAGGAGCTGCAAATCTGGACAAATGCTTGTCCATCACCTGCTTCCCACTTTCAGGCCGCGAGCTGCTCTGCGTCGATCAGGACGGGCGTACAATCCTCTTCGACGCCGACGATCGAAGCGTGGTTACAATGGCAGATCTCAATAAGCCCAAGCGATGGCCAATCTCAATCTTCATCCCAAATCATAGCAGCAGCAGCAGCGGCGGATCAGGCAGTCTCTTCATCATGGAAACTATCGTTAGATCGGAGCGCCACTACAGCGATCATCAGTTTGAGGAATTTGTGTACCAAAAGCCAAGCTTGATATCTCTCTCCCTCTGCCGCCATTCGTCCGTGACCCGAATTTCTCCCAAATCCGAACCAACATCATCTCCTACGCGGTGGTCAGTGGTGGATCGGAGATTTGCATATCGGTGAACAAGGCTGGAACCTACTGCTTCCACACGGTGAATCATACATGGAGGCATGTCGGCGATTGGGCATTGCCATTTCATGGCAAGGTTGAGTATGTTCCTGAGCTGAAGCTTTGGTTTGGCCTTTCTGACAAGACCAACCATTTGGCTGCTGCTGATCTCTCCATCATGGAAGACGGCGACGACGGCGGCGGCCGGAGCTAGTGAAGACTTGGATGGAGCTTTCCCCGCGTGAAAATTGGCTGGATTGGTGTGGTTCTCATCTTGTCAGCCTGGGATCTGGCAGGTTCTGCATTGCTAGGTTCTTCTACACTCGGCGTTACACGGGCTACTATAACGATGATATAATTGATAATCATTTTGCTGTCTTGACTGGTGTGGATGTTGTGCCGTGTGTCGATGATCGTAGCAGTGGTAGTGCGAATGGTAGCAGCAGCATTGGAGAAGTCCAGGTCCGGATGATCAGGTATAAATCTAAACTTCACCAGTTTACTGACAGCGGTGAGATCGAGACAGTGTTCTGAATAATTCGTCGGATCTTGTACTACTATTTTTATGTACTACTCCCTTCGTCTCCATATATTTGATGTTAACGATCAAATAAAAAGGGAAAGAGGTTGGACGTCTGGATAACTTTGGGACTAGGGGTGTAAAGGGCATCCGAGTATATTTTCGTAGCTGTCGCATTAGGAACAGACAGTGCATATCATTACTGTCATCACAATATCTTATGCATATCATCACAAGATGATTATATCCAATCCATATCGATCTTATGCATTCATCTCCATCTACTTCTCGCACAGGAACAGACAGTGCCACACCGACGAAAAGTCTTCATCCCCAAACACGCCATGGACCTTCAGCCTCGTCATTTCACTTAGCCAAGAAAAAAAAATAGATATATTATGGTTTAGTTTGACTAAAAAAAGAAAGACAATATTACATGTTACAACAAAACGCATTCACGAGCATTCAATTTGGTCTCAGCATTGTACAATCGTATATAGTACGGCAAGATACCAAAAATGCCCTGCCAATATCAAAGTCGCAAATGGTCACGACAGCAAGTGAGAATTACAGTATCATAAAGAGTGAGCTCTTATTCAAAGTTATATTCACGACGACGAGTGAGTATTAAACTACAGCATATGATCGATTCATCCATCCAAAATCACACAATTTAACTTCTGAATCCAAAATCACACAATTTAACTTCTGGCGAAGTTGAAGCTGGCACAGGTAGTCCTGACGAACAAGGGGGTGCCACTGAACCCGAGCCTGGACGCGGTCTCATCGAACAGCAACAAGTTCTCCATCTGGACAAGCTTACAGTGGACAATAGCCAATCCGTTTTAAGATCATCTCGTTCTCGGCACGGCAAGGAGCAAGGCCTGTCCGAATTCGATGCCACACAAGGCCATCTGGTGCGTCACCTGGAAAAAAACCGTTACAATTTATTTGCATCTTATTCCAACATAGATAGCACATTTGAATCATCAGGCGAATCTATTCTGTTCTATATTTCTCGTGGTGAAGTGGACTGTTGTAGAACTCAATGCAACAAGAACAGAAAATTAAAACTTTAGTGAACCTACCCCAATAGCCAGTACTGGAGAGAAGAGAGATACAAAAATGTGCTATAATATACATATCTAGCAAGTGGAAAATGACAGGACAGAACATGGTTTAAAACAAAGTGAACCAACAATCATTCTGTTTGTAAACGACAAAAGAACCAAAGAAACACAGTACAGGGTTGCGGCATAGCTACCTTTAAACGAAAACATATTCAGAAATAACAAGAATAGACATGCAGAGTTGTTCATCGTCTCCCCTCCTAAATATCCTGTCCTGAGCAGAATGGCCCTCACTCTGCCTTAGTTCTGCAGAAATTATGACATATTACTCACACATTGTAGTGAAAGAAAAAAACCTGACAATTCAAAAGAATGCACGGCTAGCGAGGGATCCATTAATCTCCGTTAACACAAAGTATTCGCAAATTAAGCAGAACTCAAACAAGGCACATCAACCTCACATCACACTAACTTGGTATGCAACAGAACTGAACTGATTGCAAAATCAAGAGAAATAGATATATGAGAGAAATAATTATTCCTTGGCTTTTGAAGGTTTCATACCTCTGATCCTTCCATTGCTTGTCCCGGTATGAATCTTTCGTTATCTAATATAACCCTAGGGATGTGAGATATCTTGTTGGCATCCTCCCCTTGGCACCACTCAATTAGTCTTGGACAGCACCAAATGTATAGTTCCTTCAAGGTGGTAAGGTTCTGTATGCTCTCTGGCAAAGATGTCATGTTGGGGGAATCAAAGATGTTAATTTCTTTCAGATAAATGAACTGCCCTATCCATTCCGGTATGTTATTGAACCCTCCCAACCATAGCTTTTCCAGGGCATAAGATTCTTCATGCTTTCAGGCAAATATGTCAACTTGGGACAACCTTGGATATTAATGCATTTTAGGGAAGTGAGGTGTCCAAACAATTCTGGCAATATATCTAGTCCTTCGCAGCCCCTCAACTGCAATTTTGTAAGAGTTGTTAGGCTCTTCATGCCTGAAACATGAAACATATTATTACGATTTCATTGCATATTAATTAATAGCACGGTTGAATCATTAGGCGAATGGTGGACTGGACATGCAACGTATAAGGTATAACACAATGCAACAGGAACGGATGATAGCAAGCAACTCGATTAGCCATTGCTGGAGAGATGAAAAATATGCTTATCACATATGTGCAGCAACTAAAATGTGACAGGACAGAACATGGTTTAAAACATAAGCAGCAAATAGTTATTACTACTTGGGTCGTCATGAGTTTTAATGTAAAGATCAGAGCTTGCTTATCGATGTAAGTATGGTTGATTTTAATAGTGATCTGGTGTTTTGGACAAGATCTGTTCAGTGTTTCGCTGTACAGAGATAGTAGTTCTAGTTCCCCGTTATGCAGTCAGTTGTATTTGCCTATTTGACCATTCTGATTACCTGAAGTTATATATACATGGATATGTTCATTTAAACATCATAATTTGCTCATCGTTTTTTGAAGTTATATACACGGATTGCATGTGTACAACTCTACAGAGTAAGTCATATAATTTGGTACGATATGCATGAATTAGGACAGACTTACAGTGGACAATTAGACCATGGCCAAACCATTTTAAGCCTTTGGTTCTCGGCACAGCCCAGAACAAGGCCAGTTTGACTCTATTGACTCACATAACCCACCAGCGGCGTCACCTGAAATAAATTGCTATGGTTGCTTTGCATCTTATTCCAACATAGATAGATTGATTTGATAGCAAAGTTGAATCATCACACAAAAATGTTCTGTTCTATGCTCCTTGTGGTTAACAGAAAATTAGATCTTCGACAGCTGATCTAGCGAGCGGGAAAAAATGACAAGACTCAACATGGTTTAAAACAGAAAGGGCCAATAATCAAAGTTTTCAGTTGCGCAGGCCTTGAATAATCAGTTAATCACCGCTGGGTTAGGGATCTTCAAGGGCCCTAACCTTGTGAGCTTTGGAGGACTATCTATCAGATGGAAGCTCTAACGATGGTACATTCTCAGTTAAGTCAGCCTATAGTATGTTTTTCATGGCCAGTACAACCTGCCAGTATGGTGAGCTCATTTGGTCCACTAAAGCTCCTTCCCGAGTGAGATTTTTTATTTGGTTTATGGCCAAAGGAAGATGCTCAACGGCTGATAATCTAAGAACAAAAGGGTGGCCTCACTTCCCCATATGGCCATATGCTTACTTTGTTAAACTGAAGAAGAAGATGGACAACATCTGTTTGCAGGTTGCACCTTCACCAACAGAGTATGGCAACTGCTGCGGGGGTCTGGGAGCAAGTTTTCAGCCTTCCAGGCAAGACAGCCAACAACATTGCCGATTGGTGGCTGAAGGTGAGACTCAAGATTCATAAGCAGCACAGAGAAGCCTTCGATTCATCCTTTATGTTGAACTGTTGGACTATTTGGAGAGAGAGAAATTCAAGAATTTTTCAACACATTTTCAGAACAGTGGAAAACCTCATTGCAGACATTAAGGAGGAGTTTTTTCAGTGGAAATCAGCTGGACGTGATCAGAGACACTGGCTAATCCTCGCTCAGGCTTTTTATTTTCTTTATCGGTTTATTTTCACTGATGTAAGGCTTGGTCTTGGATCAAAATCGACAGCTTTCTATCGAGAATTGTAACCAATACTTTTCTTCCAAAATCTTAATAAAATTGGTCGGCCGAACCTTTCGGCCGACCCGGCTAAAAAAAATAATCACTCTGTTCGTAATGAGAGGACGACCAAAGAAAAACAGTGCAGGTTGCCAACATAATTACCTTAACATGAAACCATATTCAGAAATCAGAAGTCGCTGAATTGGACATATACGGAGTATAATTTTTCTTCATCTTGTTTCCTCAACCTCTACATCTATCCTGGGAAGAATGACCCTTACTCTGATTCACTCGAATAAAAATGTAACTCTGATTCACTATGAAAAAATATGGACATGTTAACCATACTTTGAGCTGAAAATACCGCACGCTGAAAAAAATAGAACTGACAATTTCGAAATCATGCACAGCTAGTGAGGGATCCATTAATCTCCATAAAAAAAAGTATCCGTTCACTACGTATGACTCGAATCATCCATCACATGCTCACAGCACACAAACATGGAGTAATTGCAAAATCAAGAGATAGCACATAAGAATAAGAGAATAGTTACCATATGGAAGAAGATATTATTTCCAAGCGCTGAAGCAAATGCAAATTAAGCTATACTAAATACTAGTACATATAAAATAAAAAGATTAATTACTACTTGATTTTAGGAGGTTTCATACCTCTGATCCTTCTATAGCTTGTCCTGGTATGAACCTTTCGCCATCGAATATAACCCTAGGGATGTGAGATATCTTGTTGGCATCCTCCCCTTGGCACCTCTCAATTAGTCTTGGACAGCACCAAATGTATAGTTCCTTCAAGGTGGTAAGGTTCCGTATGCTCTCTGGCAAAGATGTCATGTTGGGGGAATCAAAGATGTTAATTTCTTTCAGATAAATGAACTGCCCTATCCATTCCTGTATGTTATTGAACCCTCCCAACCATAGCTGTTCCAGGGCAGTAAGATTCTTCATGCTTTCAGGCAAATATGTCAACTTGGGACAACCTTGGATGCAAATGTATTTTAGGGAAGCAAGGTTTCCAACCGAATCTGGCACTATTTCTAGCCCTTCGCAGCCCCTCAACTGCAATTTTGTAAGAGTTGTTAGGCTCTTCATGCTTTCAGGCAGAAGAGTCAGCTTGGGACAATCTTCAATGACAAGCATTTCCAGGGAAATGGGCAGCCCTTCTGGTAGTGTCTCTAGACCCTTGCATCCCTCCAACCGCAGTTCTCCTAACGCGGCAAGGTTCTTCATGCTTGTAGGCAGAGATGTCAGCTTGGGGCAATCTTCGAGGACAAGCTCTTTCAGGGAAATGGGCAGCTGCCCTTCTGGTATGCTTTTAGGTAGAGATGTCAGCTTGGGGCAATTGATGATGTTAATGTTTTCTAGGTAAACGAGCTGCCCCAGCCATTCTGGCAATATTTCCAGGTCCTCACACGACTTCAAAATTAGCACCCTCATTAAGACAAAGCATTGAATGGTGTCAGGTAAGGTCCGCAAGCCACTGCATCCTTCAACTTTAAAGTATTCGAGGGTGGCAAGGTGCTGAAGTCCGCCCCACCTATCAGAGGAAAAGTTGCAGTTCTTGATGACCACACTAGATGGAAGAGTGGAAGTCGCAAGGCAGCCAAATCCTCTTTCTGGCAACACCTTGTCACTACCGTCCAAGAACCACTCCATACTTCTTGGGGGATATGGTAGAAAACTCAACTTTGGGCAGTTAATTGTCACCAAAAGATGCAGATTTGGGATTAAGAACTCTTCATCCTACGCACCGGACCTTGTTGTCCACCATTCTTCTAAGTTATACATTCGTTCCAACCAAATAACTCTTAATTTCTTACAATTCCCTTGCTCTCCGTAGAATTCCTTACCAATTCTACTAATGCTGGGCATGTCCTCCATACCAAAAAATCTTAGGTTTGGCAACTGCCCAAATGCAGGAAGAGAATCACATGCTGCTAAGTTATATAGCTCAAGCCTTATGAGATAAGGGAGATAGGAGGATATGCTAGACACCCAGTTTGGAAAATCCTTGCACATGTACCCATCCAATCTAAACTTTTCAAGAGTCCGAGGAGGTATGAGGTTCTCCAACACCAATTTATCCTTGTCCACATTTCTCGTGACACCAAGCTGCCATGAGAGTCGAAGGTACCAAAGCTCTATCATATCACGCAAATTAGCTCTCCTTGCATCTTCCACCTGCTCAACATTTTCAAGATGTCTAACTTTCAGTTCACGACAACGCAGTCTCCCAAGTTCCACTATACTGCTAAAATCACCACTTTCCATCTCGTGTACATCATGTTTTACAACGTCAAGCAAACTTAGATGTTCTTTAATGGTTTGGACCTTATCGAACACATCTGCTACTCCCGAAGCATAGCTAAACATGGTGAGACTAGTCATCTCACTGATACTATCTGGCAAGTCAAACAGATTATAACAACCAGAAAGATTCAAGGCTCGAAGCTGAAGGTCACCAAATGAAGATAGAAGATCTTGAAATCTAATACAATATGACAAATTGAGATGCTTCAAGTTATGTATCTTGCATAATGACTGAGGCAATAATTGTAACTTGGAACAACTTGTGAGGTTTAAAGACTGGATCTCAGAAAGATCTCCAAAGTTTCCAGGGAGTTGTTTAAGTCCATGGCAGTCCGAAAGATTAAGGTCTTTCAAATGCTTAAGATGGCAAAAGGTTTCTGGTAGCACATCAATCTTGTAGCAATCAGACATGTCCAAAACCTCAAGTCTACAAATATTGCCAAAATCTTCAGGTAGCTCTTCTAGTTCATGGCAGTTTGAGAGGTTTATATGCTCTAGAGACTCAAGGTTAAGACAGTTTGGTAGTTTGGTTAACTTCGAACAATTTGACAAGTTTAGAAATGAGAGTTTAGGAAGGCTACCAAAATTATCAGGGAGCTTTTGAAGAGCACAACAACCTGACATGTCTATTTGCTGTAAGCATTTAAGGTTGTGAATTGATTCAGGTAACTCTTCAAGTTTAGCACACCCAGATAGGTTGAGAAGAGAAAGGTTGAGAAGGTTTTCAAATGATGTCGGAAGTTTAGTGAGATCACTATTCCCTGATAAGTCCAGACAACAAAGCTTGTAAAGGTTACCGATATTAGCAGGCAAGGTTTCAAGAGAGCAATTGGATAAAATTAGAGTTTGCATATTCTGAAGCATATGGAAAAATTTAGGAAGTGCTACTAGTGGCAAGCCTGAGACATCAAGATATGCTAGCATCATCAGTCGACGAATGGAAGATGGTAGCATTATTCTATTTGCAGATTGCCCTTCAAGGGAACATCCACTCAGGTCCAAGATTCTTATGTACTTTGCTTGAGAGAATGCCTTTGGGGGAAGCTGCATTCCAGTGCACTCCCTAAAATGGATGGTTCTAGCTTTGCTTGGTAGATCTTTGAAAACCTTGGATTGCTTGTGGTAATTGATCAACTGTGTATGTCGGCAATAACGCTTATTATTAGCTTTATTCCAGGTACTTGGTACAGTAGCATCCATAATGAGGAACTCATCGGTAGCAATTATTGTCGCGAGATCATGCATCCTGAGATTTCTTGGAGCTTTGCTGTGCACTGGACTAACCTGCAGGAGTAGTTGCTATCAAAACAGAGTTGCAAAATAAAATGCAAATAGTGTTTTGCCATGAACAGCTGTTTAAGTTGTTGTTTTTTCTCTTTGAACAGGCCATTACCTAAAATTGGCTACAGCGCTATGTGGCTTTTCTAATCTTCTTAGTCAAATGAGCATTACTGCCATGTTTCCTTTTCGAAAACAAAATGTAAATTTCACAGAAAAATATTGAGTATTATCAATACGTTTTTCAACATCATTAATTAATCTATATTCATATACCTTATAAAGTTGATCTCATCTAAGTATTGTGTATTGATAATTCTCTCCCCCCTCAAAGTACCACATCATCTCAATTATTTCTAGCCTATATATGGCGGATCTAAGGTGTAGGTTAGATGTAGTTTTATCTTAAGTGAACTTACACTATTTTAATTATTTTAACATTTGTTAGTTATTCTAAGGTACAAATTGGATAGAGTCATGTGCAGTCCCTATAGGGGTTGCAACTTAAGCAGTTCGAATATTTGACCACCGTTGGGTCGAGTGAGCCAATAGTTACAGCTGCTGCTACCGTACTCTCTGCAGGTCCTGTGTTACAGTGATAGTTACAGGGTTCATGAGAGACCTGAACAACTGCTTTTTGATCCAACTGTCACTACGATACAACAAAAGTTGATCGAAGTGTAGATTGGACGGTCATGCTACCTATAGCATTTTATTATTTGTAGCATTTATATAGTTGTTCTAACTTCTAGGGTACAAATTACGCAAAGTCATAAAGCCAAACTACCTAACCTAAACTTAAGCAAATTGACCTTGATCCTAATGTTTCATCATACAAGTTTAACATCAAAACGTGTGGGGTTTACAACTTTCCATTTGATTGAAAATGTGTGTGGCAGTCTCTTACTCTTAGTCTTGCATACCCTATTCACATTAGCAATTTTTTAAGATACTGCAAAATCAAAGAAATATAAGACAAAAGACATGCCTACCTCTGTTCATGTAGGAGAAAATTCTTTATTTACCCTCACAAAACTGCCTCTCAAATGAAAAGACAGGGAGTATTTGCACAATGAAATTTTCTCTTATAAAATATTATATGCAATGCTGCATCATTCTGGCTACTCATTTTTTAATTAGATTCTCGTAGTGTTAATTTTTTGTAAATAAAATTATATGAGAAAGATTCCAGTGAACTTTTCAGAAGTTATCCTATTATTTCCTGATACTCTTTTGTATTTCCAAATGGTCAAACATCACGACACGATGAAAAATTGGAAGGAATGGCAAAAGCAAAATGCATGCAGTAGAAGAGTATCAAGGACAAAATGTGCAAAAGGAAGAATGGGGAAACCCCAGCTTTGCATATATCTCCAATATGATGAACATTCGTTACAAATAGTCAATGGATTCTGTCTATATTTTGAAATACGTAATTTGTCATGTAATTATAGAAAAAAATAGATATCAAATAATCTCGAACAAAACAAGGTATCATAACCTAAAGCATAACTGTAAAAAAAGCTGGGGATACTCAATCCATACAGGTTATTAGTCGTAGGCAGTATTTAATTCGGCTACTCAATCATAACGAAATACGCCCTATAAATTGGGTCCGAGGGAGTATTTAATTCGGATATTGAAACATATTGTCATTAATTTCAAATTAAAAACTATAAGATAAAAAATAAATATTGGACTAGCTGAGGATACTCAATCCATACAGGTTACTAGTCGTGACATATTTATTTTACTTCCAATTATGGTTCAAACTTCTGAGGAAGCATACCATAGATCAATATACAGTGCATCCAAGACAGGAGCCATAGAAAAGGTATTCAATACTTACCCACCAAGACCTAGAAATCTGAAGAAAGGACATCCCCAAAAGATAGTTGATACACCTTTCACCATTATCACTTGCTTCAATAGTTGATACACCTTTCACCATTATCACTTGCTTCAATGTATCCAAGGGCTTTCAATTGTTGGATTAAGCGATCAGTGTCCATGGCAAAGCCCTTCGAGAAGGCTGCCAAATATGTAAAGCACATTTTGAATTCTCGCTTCATGTAGTAATAACTCAACATTAGGCGCTCTAGAGTGTCGCGTTGATGATCAGCTTTCAAATCCAAAGCAATCTTTCTGTCTCTAATATTTGTCCATGCCACAATAGTCTTGTGCTCAGACATTACTTGCCCAAGAGCATTTGCCACCAGTGGTAGTCCCCCGCACCTCTTGGCAATTTGCCTTCCAATTTCCTCTAAGCCACTTTGCTCATCATAAGGCCCAAATACTCTTCTTTTCATCACCCTCCAACAGTCATCAGGTGATAAAACACCCAAATTGATATGGTCTGGCTCAGGCACAGGACATACTTTCTGTTCGTTTGCAAGATAACCAGTGTGCAGTACTTGCACTACACTTCCACTACGTGTAGTTACTATAATCTTGCTGCCCTTGCCGCCATGCTGTAACATCTGCTTCAACTTTTCCAAATTTTCTCCATATTCTTCCCAAAGGTCATCTAGAACAATCAAGTATCTTCTGTTGGCAAGTTCTTTTTTCAGATTATCTTGTACAATCTGCAAATTGCAGTTGTCCAGATTGATACTTTTGTTTGCTCCTCTGATGACAGCTTTTCCAATCTTGAGCAAATCAAACTCCTTAGAAACATAAACCCAGATTCGCATATCAAAGACATTGACCCTTTTGTAAACAAAAACCACTTGGGCTAAGGTAGTCTTACCTAGTCCACCAAGCCCAACAATTGGAATTATTGAGATATCCTCCTTAGCTTCAGTGTTCAAAAGAAGGCTGACTAATTTTTCTGTTTCAACATCCCTTCCTAGCATTCCAATGTCCATGTCATCCTCAACCACAAAAGTTTCATTGCCTCTACTCCCTTCTGCCAGTGGTTCATGGCGCACAAGATTGAGCTTCTTGAAGTCTTTTTCTAATGTGACTATTTTCTCCCTCAAGTTCTTCATGTTGTGGGCTATGGTCAGCTTCCGGAGGAGTGGATTGTTCCGGGAAAGGAATAACTTGAGCTGGGAAACAAATGAAGTTGACATCGCTATGTTTTAGTTTCCTTTTTAGATCAATTTTCATATACTCACGCTAATCTCTGATAGTCTTATATGAAATGGCAATGGTACGTTCTGTCGATTGTGATTAGAAAGAAAATAATCCAACACACATGTGGTAGCAAAATGGGAGTGTTTCCACTCTTGAGTGAAGTTCACCATTTAGTCTAACAGCAAATCTCTAGAAATGTATTTATAGTGGAAAAGACAACTTTCATTTTTATTTTAGGAAATTAATTGGGCTGGCACAATGCAAAAGAAAAAAGCACCAAGAAAATCAAGCATGTTACAGCAAGTAATTGATCATTAAACTCGAGGCAAAGAACCTTTATTCGAACATAGCAACATGCCAACATGTGGAAGCAAGTACCTTGGTTTGATGGTTCTTGATGAGCTGAGCACCATCGAGCTCATCCAGCACATCCTCAATGTCATAGGCCACAGACTTGAGTTTAGTGAGCCACCGCCGCTCTCCTGCTCCCTCTTTTCCTCCCTGGCGTGCCTTGTCGTCAGCGTCTTGCATCACAGCTTCCAGATCTCTCATCTTCTCCTTCATGTTGTCCACGTCGTCTTTGAATCTCCACAGAAGAGAGGACTCCTCCACCACAAGGTCGCCAAGCCTGCTGGCGACCCGTTTCGCCACAGAACTCGCAATCATCTCTCCAACCCCGCTCATGGCCTCGCCGCTACCAGCCCAGCTAGCACCTGCACAAGAATGTATGTTGCTTGTTTGTGAAAAGCTCTCCCCACAAGTGTGCCCCGTCCCTTTGCTTTAAGGATGAGCCCCTACCACACTCGTTCATAAGCATACAAAGTTATTCTTTGCCATGGACATGTTCCACTTCCATGTTGCCTGCTTTGCCTTCCAAATAGATTTTCGGTGCACACACTTCACATCTCTCTTTTTCTTGCTCGACAGCTTTTGTACTGATACCTGAAGTGCAGTGTAGTTCAGTGCTTTCTATTATAGTTATCATCTAAAGGCAAAGTGTCTTGATTCTGATAAAGCTTCACGTTTTGCAAGTCTCAGCATTTGAAGAAAGGAATATAGTTGAGTCCATCGCTCAGAGCGCTGTTGATGTAGGGTGGCGGCCTCCCTGGAGATCAGGACATACACAAGCAGACTAATTAATTACTAGAAGATAAATGAAAAACGATATGTAAAAGTAGAACAAAGCAATGGTGAAACCTGGATCATCTGTGAAGAAGAAACGAGACTTAAAATGCAGGAGTACCTCACAGGATGCAACGGAGGACCAGAATCACGGAGCTCCAACTTGCTTGCCACTGCCTGCGTCAGCAAACAACAAGAGGGCGTTCGTCGCATTCCCAAATCGTGGGTCGAATAGAGAACTCAACAAACCGCAGCAGGAGAGGCGCCGCCAGCCAGCCACTGCCCTTCCCCATCCCCGCCGCCTCCCTGCCGACCCGCGCGGCTGGAAATTTCTCCCGGGGGAGGGTGCGTGCTGCTTGCTCGAGCTCGATCCGTCGATCCGGCGGCGGGGACGAGACGACGTGCGGCCGCCCCCGTCCCGCTCAATCGCCTCCTCCAGTCCAGTCCAGCCCCTTCGCCGCCTCGCCGCCGGTGGCTTTGCTTCGCCCTCATTGCCGCCGGACTCACGGGATGAGGTGAGTCGCCGCCGCCGCCGCCGCCGCTGGCCTCTTGCCATAGCTGACGTCACGGTCTCGGTTTAGGCGAGACAGTCTCGGCCTTGGGCTCATACTCCATCGGCCCATCCAAACATAAGCTCCTTTTAGGCCCAAATTAATCGCAGGCCCGAACGGCCCACATAAGAGAACCGCAACGCAAGATTCTACTGTGGCTGGTCTCCGTCCGTACAGATGTGGTTTTGTTGCACTGGCGGTCTGGCACCAATAAAACCTGGTCAACCCCATCGCCATTCGCCATCCCGAATCACGATTTACGAGGAGAAGCGAATGGTCAGGTCAACTGAGGCCGCGATTTGGTTCCAAAATTTAGAAACTCAAAAACATCACATTAATATCGTATCAATCTTTGAATACATATCTAAAGTATTAAACGTAGATTAATAATAAAACAAATTACATATTCGGACTGTGACGAATTTTTTAAACATAATTAATTCGTCATTACCACATGTTGGTTACTGTAACACTTATAACTAATTATGACATAATTAGATTTAAAAGATTCGTCTCGCAGTGTATAATCCAAATATGTAATTTGTTTTGTTATTAGTATACGTTTAATCCAAATATTGATGTGACACTTTTGACCAAACTTTTTACACGAACTAAACGCAGCCTGAGCCGATGAGCCCGAAGTTTGCACATATCCAAGCGGATTGTAGATCAGAGCTCCTAGGTTCCTAGCGTTGATCATCGTCGATCTACTGATGGCAATGACATAATTACCAGTAACGACTAGAATACTAGATCCATGTTTTTGTTTCTGTTCACCATGGTACATCCCACTGATTCACAAAATGTACGTGTATAGGTCAGCGCTTAACACTGCTAGAAGCTGTATAAATATACGGAAAAGGCCATCTACTCATCCTAATCAGTTCGATCATTAGCTAGCTACGCCTGCTCGTTCAGCGAACACATAAGACGTCATGTCTCGTGCACCTGAACCTTCCTATGTACTGCCTCTTATTGCCATCTCCCTAGTGTTCTTGCAGTCCACAGCACAAGCAGCAATCGAGAAGCCCCTAATCTCAAGAATCACCAAGGACTACAACACCTCACTCTACACAATCTCCATCATCACCACCACCACCAACGGCGCCCCCGCCGCCGCGCCGCTCGTCGTCGACCTCGCCGGCTCACTCGTCTGGTCAACGTGCCGGTCAACGCACACCACCGTACGTGCCGTGCAACTCCGCCACGTGCAGCACGGCCAACCAGCAGCAGCAGCAGCCGCGTCGCTGCCGCTACGTGGACGGCGGCCTGTTCTGGTCCGGCCGCGAACCGGGTTCGCATTGCTCGTGCATCGCCCACCCGGTCAACCCTGTCAACGGCGAGTGCTCCACCGGCGATCTGACGAGATTCTCCATGTCAGCCAACACGACGAACGGCACCGACGTTCTGTACCCGGAGACCTTCGCCGCCGTCGGCGCGTGCGCGCCGGAAAGGCTGGTGCCCGCGAACGCCGTCGCCGTCGGCGTCGCGGGGTTCTCGCACCGGCCGCTGTCGCTGCCGTCGCAGATCGCCGGCGGCGGCAAGTTCTCGCTGTGCCTTCCCGTGTTCGCGACGTTCGGCAACACGCCGGTGTACCTGCCGAACGACAACCCGAACGGGCCATTCGACTACACGAGGATGACCGGGCAAACCCCGTTCCTGACGAACACAAGAAGAAACGATGGCTACTACCTACCCGTGAAACGCATCTCCGTGTCGTGGAGCGGACCCGATGCCGTCCCGGTGTCCCTGCCCGCCGGCGCGCTGGAGCTCGACGCCCGAACTGGCCGTGGCGGCGTCATGCATGCTCAGCACCACGACGTGGTACGCCGTCATGCGCCCCGACGTGTTCCGTGCCTTCGCCAAGGCATTCGACACGGTCGTTGCAAGGTATTATCTCTGTTTCATAATGTATATTAATGTGAAATGTTTTAATTTCTGTTTGCGATGTTTGATCATTCATATTATTTAGAAAATTATAGAAATATAATTTATTTTGTTGTGATTCACTTTATTATAAATAAACGTAAAAGTATAACTTATTTTTTATATGTGTACTTAAATTTTTTAAAAAGATGATCAAACATAATAAAAAATGTCAAAACATCTACATTAAGAAGTGGAGCGAGTACAAACAATGAGTCCTACCAGCCAACGGACATCTGTTGCAATAGACTGGTATCCTAGTGGTACCAGATTTTTTGGTACCCGGGGTATCAGATTTTTTTGGTATCCCCGCTATCAGATTTTTTTACCCTGAGGTATCGGGTTTGGTACCTAGGTACCAGATCTGTTACCCCGGATACCGGATCTGGTACCCCACTACAACAACACAAAGGGATACCTGTTTTCTTCCACCTCTCCACCCGCCGCTGTCGAGCCACCGGCCCGCCACCACAGATCTGGCCGCTCCCTCCCCCTTAGCGGCACCGCCCCTGTCGTCCGTCGTCGAGGCGGCGGCGGCGGCGCCAAATCTGGGCCGCCGTCGCCGCCACTCGTCGTAGCCGTCGTAAGATCTGGACCGCCGTCGCCGTCGAAGCCATCATCATGGTTGTTGTCATGGTCGAAGCCGTCGTTGGGGAGCTGGGGGGTGCCACCCGGTGCGTGGCCGGTCGGCGGCGCGTCGCCACGGCGGCGTAGGGAGGAAGACGAAGGGACAGGTCCATTCCGACGGGTGCCTGTCCCGTAGTCTTTCTCACAAACAATTTAATTACGCAATGGCAATTGGCAAAATGTTCTAAACGGATGGTATCTTTGAACTCTGCTCGATGTGTTACTTGTGCAGGGACAGGTATAGCGCCGTGGCGCGCGTGGCCGGCGAGAAGCCGTTCCAGCTCTGCTACGGCGGCAAAGGCAGTTTCCCGTTGATGAAGCGATTCGGCTACGACGCGCCGGCGATCACGCTGGAGCTCGCCGGCGGAGCAACGGGGAACTGGACGATACGCAACGGCAACGTGGCACCTGCGTTGGGATCGTGGAGATGGGTCCGGAGGGGATGCCGGTGGACGGCGAGCCGGCGGTGGTGATCGGAGGGATGAAGCTAGAGAACAACCTGCTCGTGTTTGATCTGGACAAGCGTATGCTCGGATTCACCGGGCTGTTGGAATGGGACTTGACGAATTGTCACAGCGCAACCATGTTTCGGTATAAACTCCCCACGACTTAGTCTTGAGTTGTGTAAATCTTTGAACAGAATAAGCTGGTATTTACTACGGTGCCAGCCTTGATGAATCATGGAACGGTTAACGTTTTCTTGATGATGAAGCTCAAAAGTAATTGATTGAAACTTGTTTAGTTGCAATCTGTGGATACTTATTTCGAGTCGAGATATGAATGGTCCTCAAACTCAGAAGCGTGCTCTACTCACTGGATTGAGCTGGACAACGTGGTAGTGAAAATTTCTGAATTTTTGAAAAAAAAAATGAAGCTCCGTTACTACTTGTCTACTTGATGATACGTGAAACTTGAACTTTGAAGGTTGCTTAAGGGCAATGGTGTTCCATATTTGAGTAAATTTCAGGGAAAATAGCATGAATAACAAAGCACCTTGAAACATTACACTCTGACCATCTCCCAACTTGTTGTTTAAATGTTTCTGCTTGAAGTTCAGAAACTTGGTGTCGAAAATATCATCAGAAATCATTCATACATCGGGAGAAGGTCGCCCATAGAGGATGCTTCTTCACACTTCTAAACTCCTATGTACTTGATATAACCCTCAGAACATTGGTTTGAGATAGTTCAGACTTCAGAGAATAATCCAGCCCAATGTTTAGACTCCAGAGCCGAGCCGGATTGTCAGACAAAACCCAACAGGCATTTCAACTACCATTATTTGATCTCATATTCTTATGTGATGTGTACTAGTACTTTTGAAATGCAGCTACTGCATATAGACATATAGCTAAGTGATCCTTATCTAGGTTCCTTGACTTCTAAAATTTAGATTGTTAATGCTAATCAACAATGTACTGAGAGTATTTTGATCATTGTATTGAAAAAAACTGAGGTATTTTGATACTTATCGAAAAGGTTGTCGATCATCAACTCCTCGACATGATCACCCTATAAATTTTGGATGGTCATATGCCCATATCCCACTCCGTCCCCGTCAAGCCAACTAAACACACCCTTAAAAGTGCCAAAACTTGGATTCCTGTTGCGGCTGATCACCTTGGTTTGGCAAATGGTACTACCCCTTCAGTTCTATAATACTTGTCGCTTTAGATAAGATCAAAATTAAACTTTAAAACTCTGATTACAAATAATTTTGTAAGTTATTGGTTTAAAATGAAAGCCATACATATATACTTTTCTTGAAAAAAATTTCGATATAATTATTTATTTATTGATATTTCTATATATATTAATATAAAAAAATATAATCAAATGTGTTTTTAACACTGTGCGCATGTCAAATACATATACATATGTAACAAAGTGGGTCAAAATACCTCTCGGACCTGCAGCCACGAGGGGAACACCTGCTGTCAACTCCTGAAGTCAGCTGAACCAAAAACGGGATGCATGTTTCGAGAGCTCCTATGTTCACCATTGATCTCATCCACATGGCCACAGCCCACAGGATTTGATTCATAGAATTCTTGAATTCACCGTCTGTACCTCATTAATTGGCAGCACCCAGTTAATTGATACTGCATCTAAGGTGTACGGGTCAACGTTGACACTGCTAATTGCAGCAGCCCGATTGCCATCTCTGTTTTGAAAAGGAGGAAAACCGCTAACACAGCTAGCTGCATGCATAGATGAATATACATGAAACAAAACCATTGGTCTCCATCCTAGCTATAGTACTCCACTTACTAATCACTTGGAGCGCTACGTTAATTAGCTCAGAAACACAAAGATGTCACCACTACACTTGTTCGCCCTTGCCATCTTCGCCCAGTGCACTAGTACTGCACAAGCCGCAAGCGAGAAGCCACTGGTCGCAAGAATCACCCAGGATTACGTCCACTCCTCCCTCTACACCATCTCCATCAACAACAACAGCGCGCCGCTCGTCGTCGACCTCGCCGGCTCACTTGTCTGGTCAACCTGCCCGTCGACGCACGCCACCGTGCCGTGCAACTCCGCGACGTGCGGCACGGCCAACCAGCAGCAGCCACGCCGCTGCCGCTACGTCGACGGCGGCCGGTTCTGGGCCGGCCGCGAACCGGGTTCGCATTGCTCATGCATCGCCCACCCGTTCAACCCGCTCACCGGCGAATGCTCCACCGGCGATCTCACCAGTTTCTCCATGTCAGCCAACACGACGAACGGCACCGACGTGCTGTACACGGAGACGTTCAACATCGTCGGCTCGTGCTCGCCGGAGCGGCTACTGACCTCGACGACGTCGTTGCCGCTGCCTCCGGGTGTCACCGGCGTCGCGGGGTTCTCCCATCAGCCGCTGTCGCTGCCGTCGCAGCTCGCTGGCGGCGGCAAGTTCTCGCTGTGCCTTCCCGTGTTCGCGACGTTTGGCGACACGCCGGTGTACCTGCCCAACTACAACCTGAACGGGCCATTCGACTACACGAGGATGACCAGCCAAACCCCGTTCCTGGTTAACCCGAGGAACGGCGGCTACTACCTCCCCGTGAAACGCATCTCCGTGTGGTGGGCGCCGGGCGGGCCCGATGTCCCGGTGTCCCTGCCCGCCGGCGCGCTGGAGCTCGACGCCCGCACCGGCCGCGGCGGCGTCGTGCTCAGCACCACGACGCCGTACGCCCCGACGTGTTCCGCGCCTTCGCCAACGCGTTCGACACGGTCGTAGCCAAGTACAAGCAACTTACTATCTCTGTCTTTAAATACTTGTCACCGTTAACTTCTCGACACACTTTTGACAGTTTGTTTTATTCAAAACTTTTATGAAATACGTAAAGTTATATATGTACATAAAGGTATATTTAACAATAAATTAAATGATAGAAAATTAATTAATAATTATGTATATATTTCTTTAATAAGACGAACGGTCAAACGTATTTAAAAAAAACAACGGCGTCAAATATTTAAGTACAGAGGAGGAGTAATTATGCAATGGCAATTGGCAAAATGTTCTAGGCTGATGGTATCTCTATGAACTCTGATCGATCGATTAATTACTTGTGCAGGTACTCGGGAGGCAGATTGGGGCGGGTGGCAGGCTACAAACAGTTCGAGCTTTGTTACGGCGGCGCCAACTACGCCACGTTTCCGTTGATAAAGCGGGTGGGCTTCGACGCGCCGGCGATTACCCTGGAACTCGCCGGCGGAGCCACGGGTAACTGGACCATACTCAACAGCAGTTACTTGCGAGGACCGTGCGTTAGGATCGTCGAGATGGGGCCGGAGGGGATGCCGGTGGACGGCGAGCCGGCGATGGTGATCGGCGGCATGCAGCTGGAGAACATCTTGATGGTGTTTGATCTGGACAAGCGCGTGCTAGGATTCAGTCGGCTCTTGGACTGGGACTTGACGTCCTGTTACAGCGCAACAATGTTATACAAACGCCATGCAACTTAATCTTGAGTCGTCTCGATCTCGGGCATTTCTTGTTTACATGCACTGCATCGCGCACTTTTCCAGCGCTTGTTGTCGTTGTAGAGTGTAGCATTGGTACATAATAAGCTGGCCCTTACCGGCCTTTGAAGAATCCTTCATAAGGTGTATGATTTTTTTTGTTCAAATGTGATAAAGCATTGGAACTGAAGTTAAATGTAAGCGATTGAAAATCGATGTAACATTTGAATATCATCCAATAAACGAGTGAATGTACACTCAGGTGATAAAAAGAGTTTCCCACCATAGTATGGGTAGTAGAATTTTGCAGGGGTAAATTTGGAGCGAAATATACAATAATACAATAAATCCACATGTCATGTTCCATGTTAAAATAGATGGATTGGTAAAAATCTACCTTGCCAAAGTTTCCAATAAAATATTTTAAGCACTCATAAAAAATATAATTAGATTAAGATTGCCGCTTGCAAATCAAGATCATCTGACGTGAGCCATTGACATGTGGGCCCATGACCGATGCATGGGGCCCAGATGTAAGTGGCAATGGTTCTCTAACTTCGCGTTAGAGACCTAGTCCATGTTTACATAAAAAAACAGTACAATAAAATTGCCCTTAAATCTATTCATTCCTGCTGCAGCCCGTCACCAGGGTTATGCTTGATTGGGTTTCTCTAACGTTGTCTCCTCCTTGACGTGGTGGCTGACATGTAGAGCCCCACCAAGGTTATGCTTGATTCGGTTTGGCCACTGAGTACTTCCCCCGATTCCATAATGTTTGATATTTTGGATAAGTTTTAAGTCAAACTTTTAAAAGTTTGGTTGTAAATAACTTTTAAAATATTTAATTTAAAAACTTAAAAACTATATACATGGATTAATATTAAAAATATTTTTTTAGATATTTATTTATATTCTATTAGAAAGCCACTATATTTTAAAGATTGTGTCGTTATCTAAAATATAAAAAAATATGAACCGGAGTGTCGTTATCTAAAATATAAAAAAAAATATGAACCGGAGAAAGTAACGAAGTGGATCAAATACCTCCCGGGCCCGTAGACTGCATCGACGAGGGGAACACCTGCGGTCGATCCCGTATGCATTTGGCATTTCTTACCAGTTCTTACTACCTCTGTCCCAAAATAATTATCGTTTTGGGTTTTTATTTTACGACGTTTGATCACTCATCTTATTCAAAAAATTATAGAATTATTATTTATTTTATTTATGATTTGTTTTATCTTTACCTATTATAAAAGTCAACATGAAATGTCATCTTTTTGCGCAGCCCTTTTTCGTCCGCCGCCGATGTCAGCACGTCCGTTTCGCTGAAGTCGTCATGACGTCATGCTGTCGTCAGTGGCCGTATGTTGAAGGACTCGCAACGCGCTGGCACTTGAACACAGCGTGATTCAGTCTTGGCCAATTAAACATGAGCGGAAAGATGAAATCCAATCCAGGAGAGAACAACCACACACCCATATATATGAAAACACATCCACCTCAGACCAAAACAAAACCTTCGACGATGAAAAGTTGCCGGCACATCTCAAAAGGTTTTTTTTATTAAAGCGGATCAGGCCCACCAACGGGGGAGCGATGACGGGCAAGAGGCACCGAGCTCGCCGCGCCGTCAGATCCGGGTGGCCGCCCCTGCTAGGCGCCACGGTGGGCCCGCCACGGCCGGATCTGGGCTTGAAGAGACTGCCGCCGCCGGATCCACGCCGCAGCTCCGGGAGCGGCGCACGGTGAGGACGAGCGTCGCGGCAGTTGGGAGCGGCGCGCCGGCGAGGAGGAGCGTCGCGATGACGGTATGGAGCAGCGCGCCGGTGAGCACTAGAGAGGTGCCGGCGAGGACGAGCGTCGCGGCGGCGGTCTGAAGCGGCCGCCGGCAAGGACAAGCGGTGCGCCGGTGCTGGAGCGATGCGCTCGCAGTCTCGCGGAATAGCTGTTGAAGAGAAAATATTTGCGGCGTTGGTGGAGTGGGAACGAGAGTTTTGGATAGGGTTAGGTCAATACCATTTTATATGGTGTGGAATTGTCTCTAGAAATTGGGCTTTTGGGCCTTGTTGGGCTACGCCTCCGCCGATGCCAGCCGCTGCAGCAGCCGCCGCGTGCGCTGCAGATCGGGGGATATTACCCCAAGCGTGCGCGCTAGCTAACGAAGTAGCGTGCGTTTTGTCTTTTTTCCGTTCACATGACAACCCCACCGATTCCGCGTTTTTCGTTTTCAACCCCACCGATTCTGTTTGTCCTTCGCAGCACAACTGGACTAATCCGTTTCACGCTAACGACATAGTTGCATGATTGAGTTTGTTGATTATATTCATTAGTGTTAATTTTTGTTAATCAAAATTGATCAATTCAAAATTTTCTTAATAAAATTGTTTCCAATTTTTGTTGAAAATTTTAACTTTTGGTGGAAGATTAAAATTTGATTGGAATTTTTCCAAATATCCGGTAGAAACTTTTGAAAATTGATTAGAGAGTTGAGAAATTTGAGTTGGATGGTTTAAAATATTTAAAACCTTGAATTCAATTTTTTTAAAAAAAAATCATTTCAAATTTTAAAAACTTTCAACTAAAAAATGTTGAAACTTCTGAGTTTAATTTTTAAAAATTTTAAAACTCACAATTCAAATTTTACAAAATTCTACTTAAAATAATTGAGTTGAAAATTTTAAAAATTGATTTGAAAAGTTTCAATATTAAGTTCAAAACTGAATTTTTTTTAAAAAAATTAATTTAAAACTTCCAACCCAATATTTTTTAAAATTCCATCTGAACTACTAAAAAATTTAACCAAACTTTAAAATTTTTAAATCATTTATTTATTACTATAAACGATGACCAATTAATAAATAATTGAGATTAGCACTAATCATTATCATTAGCTGCCACCGCTGCCTGTAACGGATGTCCCGAGATTATGGGTCAATATGATAAGCCGTATGCATGCAATGCAACGGCGTATGCGTACGAGATTTTCACATGTGCGACAAAAGTGCGACAAAAAAAAACGCGTTATACTTTAAAAAAAGGAAATAAATCCCGATTTCTAATCACGGAAGAGGGTGCGCGCTCGGAGAGCATACGCTCGAATTAGCGCCGGCCCTGCGGATTTGGGTGACGGCGGCGCCAGGGAAGGAGAGGGGGCGGCGGCGGCGGCAGTTGGAAGGGGAGAGAGTGGCGGCGACGGCCGGCCGGGAGGGGAGATGGAGGGAGGCAGCATGCGGGAGTGGCCGGAGGGGAAAGGGGGGCTTCTAGGGTTAGGGTTAGGGCGGGGGGTGGATTTTGTCCCCTCCACCCCGGCCGTCCGATCAGGAACCCTATGTTCGGACGGCCGGGATAGACAGGACCGAATCGACCTAGAAAAAAGGCCATGGGCCTATCGGGCAGGCGAAGAAGTCTATTTTATGTCGCTCGGCCAAATAAACAAGTGTGATTTTCATCCTTTGTTTTTCCAGAAACGGTTATAATTCATATTAATTGAATATGTTAATTTTTACCAGTTATTTTGCCCGTTGCAGCGCACGGGCACATTTGACTACCGAGCAAAAGCGGGTTGCGTATTTCGCGGAGCTCCCAGGTTTATAATGTTGGATCTCATCCACTAATGGCCACAGGATTTGATCCATAGAATTCTTGAGTCCACTGTCCACCGTTTTTACCTCATTAATTGGCAGAATTATTTGACTGATACTCGCAGTACATATAGGTGTACGACGGGCCAACGTTGACATTGCTAATTGCCGCGGCCCGATTGTCATCTCTGTTTTGAAAACGGGGGAAACTTCTAACACTGCGGCACGTATTATAAATTTACACATGGAACAAACCAACCAGTCTCCATCCTAGCTACTAGTACCACCTGCTAATTAATCACTTGGCCGGGGCGCTACGTTAATTAGTTCAAAAACACAAATTAAGATGTCACCGCTACACTTGTTCGCCCTTGCCATCTCAGTCCTAGCGTTCGTCCACTGCACTAGTGCACAAGCGGCAACTGAGAAGCCACTGGTCGCCAGAATCACACACGACTACGTCCACTCCTCCCTCTACACCATCTCCATCAACAACAACGGCGCGCCGCTCGTCGTCGACCTCGCCGGCTCACTCGTCTGGTCAACCTGCCCGTCGACGCACGCCACCGTGCCGTGCAACTCCGCGACGTGCGGCACGGCCAACCAGCAGCAGCCGCGCCGCTGTCGCTACGTCGACGGCGGCTCGTTCTGGACCGGCCGCGAACCGAGTTCGCATTGCTCATGCATCGCCCACCCGTTCAACCCGCTCACCGGCGAATGCTCCACCGGCGATCTCACCAGTTTCTCCATGTCAGCCAACACGACAAACGGCAGAGACGTGCTGTACCCCGAGACGTTCACCGTCGTCGGCTCGTGCGCGCCGGAGCGGCTACTGCCCGCAAACGCCGCCGGCGTCGCGGGGTTCTCGCACCGGGCGATGTCGCTGCCGTCGCAGCTCGCCGCGCGGCGAGGATTCGGGAACAAGTTCTCGCTGTGCATGCCGGGGTTCGCCACGTTCGGCGACACGCCGGTGTACATGGCGACGCCCAACCCGAACGGGCCCTTCGACTTCACCAAGCTCATCCCGTACACCCCGTTCCTCACGAACCCGAGGAGCGGCGGCGGCGGCGGATACTACCTCCCCGTGAAACGCATCTCCGTGTCGTGGCGCGGACCCGATGCCGTCCCGGTTTCCCTGCCCGCCGGCGCGCTGGAGCTCGACGCCCGAACCGGGCGCGGCGGCGTCGTGCTCAGCACGGTGACGCCGTACGCGATCATGCGACCCGACGTGTTCCGCGCCTTCGCGCAGGCATTCGACACGGTCGTAGCCAGGTACGTACAGGTGTACAATCAACACGTAGGACACATGACATGACACATTGAGACGTGCGTTTGTAAACCTTAACTAAAAGAAAAGAGTAAATTACACTTTGCACCATACAAAATTTATCTGTTTCATTTTGTAACGGGTTTAGCGTATATCTTTACTTTACATCGGATGCATAATCTTTTTTTACTTTGCACTGGGTTATATCGTACAAGTGAAGTTTAAAAAATAGTTTGAATTTGAGCTATGTTTTATGAGTTTGTTTCAGAATATAAAATTCAATAATTTTTTTGTAAAGTTAATGACTTATCCTTAAGTTTATTTTGAAGAACCCTGATGTAAATTAAAAGTATCCGCTAACTTCGCTGCAAAGTAAAACAATGTAGTAACAATTTTATTCCAATGAAAATGTTCAATTTTTCAGGGACAGGTATAGTAGCGTGGCGCGTGTGGCCGGTGAAGAACCGTTCGAGCTGTGCTACGGAGGCAAAGGCGGGTTTGCGCTGACGAGGATTGGCTACGACGCGCCGAGGATTCACCTGGAATTGGCCGGAGCAACGGGTAATTGGACGATAATGACTGGTAATTACCTGGTAAGAGGGACGTGCGTTGGGATCTTGCAGATGGGACCGGAAGGGATGCCGGTGGACGGCGAGCCGGCGGTTGTGATCGGCCTGAAGCAGCTGGAGGATAACCTGTTGGTGTTTGATCTTGACAAACGTGTGATCGGTTTTAGTATGCTGTTAGAGTCGGAGCTTATGAGTTGTCACAGCGCAACCTTTTTAAGATAAAAACTCGTCACGACTCAAAATTGAGTGGCCTCTCGGGCATTTCCCAAATTTTCTTTTTGAAGGGAGACAGAAGATTTGTCGTTTTAAATCGTACGTGCTAGTTTCGGTGCTTGTAGAATGTTAGTACGCGACGAACAGAATAAGCTGTCCTGTACCAGCCTTGATGTATCATCCTGCGAGGATTTAACGTGTTTGTTGCTGAAGCTCAAAAGTGATTGATCAGAACGTTTACGTGTCCGATCGTAACGTCTGAATCATTTCTGTTTTTTTTTGGTCCAAATATGAATGATCCTCATAACTAACAATTTAAGCGAGCTCACCGGATTGAACTCTAGTACAGCGCTTCTCCCCAGTTCTAGAACCCTGCATGCTTAACATAAATCCTGTGAATTATAATCATGTCAGGTTCAGAAAACCCTTAATTAGTACTTGCTCGGACCATTGGTTTGAGATGGTTCAGACTTCAGAGAATAATCCAGCCCAATGTTTAGACTCCAGAACCGAGTCGGATTGTCAGACAAAATCCAACAGGAATTTTCCACTAGCATTATCTGATCTCATATTCTCATGTGATTTATACTACTTTTGAAATGCAGCTACTGCAGATAGACATATAGCTAAGTGATCCGTATCTAGGTTCCTTGACTTCTACAAATTAGATTGTTAATGCTAATCAACAGTGTACTGAGATACAGTAGTTTGATACTCAATGAAAAGGATGTCGATCGTCAACTCCTCGACCTCGATACGATGAACCGGTGACATATTGACCCTAATTTTTTTTTAAAAAAAAGGAAAATGGAAGAAGAACACAAGTATTACATATACATGCCAGTTCTGTCCCCATCCAATCACCTTCCCAAATCCAACAGATTATCTGAAATTCTGAACACATACACAACATGCCTAACAATCACATCAAGCGCTTGGTCCCTCGTACAATTGCGTCACTCGTGTCACTAGTTCTGCTGCTGCTCCCATGCATGGTGGCAACAGCTGATCAGCAGCCACCGTACAAACCCCTCGTCGTCCCTCTTGTCAGGGAAAGCAAAACCTCAACCTCCTTGTACACTATCCCCATCAAGAACGACGAGTCGCTCGTCGTCGACCTCGCCGGCTCACTCGTCTGGTCAACATGCCGGTCAACGCACACCACCGTGCCGTGCAACTCCGCCACGTGCAGCACGGCCAACCAGCAGCAGCCACGTCGCTGCCGCTACGTCGACGGCGGCTCGTTCTGGACCGGCCGCGAACCGGGTTCGCATTGTTCATGCATCGCCCACCCATTCAACCCGGTCACCGGCGAGTGTTCGACCGGTGATCTGACAACCTTCTCCATGTCAGCCAATTCCACCATCAACGGCACCATGCAACTGCACCCAGAGACATTCACCGCCGTCGGCACATGCGCGCCGGATCGTCTGCTGGCGTCGCTTCCGGCAAGCGTCACCGGCATCGCGGGGTTCTCAAATCGGCCGCTGTCGCTGCCGTCACAGCTCGCCACGCAGCGCGGATTCGGCAAAAAATTCGCGCTGTGCATGTCCCAATTCGTGGCGTTCGGCGAAATGCCAGTGTACCTGGCCATGGAGGGGAGACGATTCGTGGACTACAGGGACATCCTCCCCTACACCCCGATCCTGACGAACCCAAGAAGAAGAAACGATGGCTACTACCTCCCCGTGAAACGCATCTCCGTGTCGTGGAGCGAGCCGGAGACGCCGGCTTCCCTCCCCGCCGGCGCGCTCGCCATCGACGCCCGCACGGGCCTCGGCGGCGTCGTGCTCAGCACCACGACGCCGTACACGGTGATGCGCCACGACGTGTTCCGCGCGTTCGCGGAGGCGTTCGACACGGCCATTGTGAGGAGGAGCAAGTACGACTTCTCCAACGTGACGCGGCACCCGCCCGTGGGGGAGTTCAAGCTGTGCTACAACGGCGCGTTCCCGATGAGGAAGCGGCCGGCGAGCATGGACATCCCGACGATCCACCTAGAGATGGAGGGCGCCACCGGGACGTGGTCGTGGTACAACGACAACTACCTTGTGTTCGTGCCGGGGGCGATTTGCGTCGGGGTGCTCGAGATGGGGCAAGACGGCATGCCGGTCGACGGCGAGCCGGCGATGGTGGTCGGCGTCAAGCAGCTGGATTGGAACCTGCTGGTGTTCGACCTCGAGAAGATGGTGATGTGGTTCAGCGGCGATCTGTCATTTCGTTTGGCGGGTTGTTCATATTCCTCTCAAATCGGGATTTGAACGACTGGGGATTATTTATGTTTCAGTTCAGTACTACTTCAGTACCCCGTCTTTTTTTTTTCTTTCGACCAAAGTTCAGTACCCTATGTTGAATATGCTTTCGGTAGCAAACAGTTTTATTTCGTTCTGAGTCTAAAGCCATGCAAAGCATCCAACCAAGGTAATGCAGTGTGCACATGCACCCCTTTGATTATCTGTCTATCTAAACAGTGTAAGAGGCTAAGCGCTGGCTACTTCACGGGTTCATGGGCCGAAAACTTTAATTTCAGATCATTCTGGGCCTTATTGTAATGGGCTAATTTCTGGACCATTGGCATAGTATTGGACATCAATTTGGCCCTTCAAATAATGACAAGATGTTGCTTTTATGAAACTACGTGCATTTGCACCTAGGACGATATTTATTCTGTTATTTTTTTATAATTTATGGACATCCAGATTTTGAAACGCATCCAACAGGCATATGCACGTCTGACCATAATGAGCCTAAGTGCAAATCCGAGGCACACAATACTAACCCTGGCCTATTAAGGTCAGCCGCCATGCAACATGTGCCTTGAGTTGATTGGTGAGCCTGGACAAGAAACCACTGCGGTAATGACGGTATTGTCACGAGTAATTTTATAGAATTTGAATACCGAGGGATACCAAGATTTTAGTGTAAAAATCGATAACTCCCAGTACCTAAGATACCGAGAAGTACCAATTTTATATTAGAAAAAGTAGTATATCTTGAAACCTTCTCAAATACTGTAAAATTTACTCCATCTACTGTGATATATGCATGACGCATGTGTTTCTTAAAAATACATATGTTTGGCACGAATCTACATTCAAGAATTTTTATTTAACATTCTGGTGTTTGGTATGGCTCTAGACTCATAAAGATAGTTTCTAGTCCGCAATGCTTTTTACTAGGGTGCTATACAACTGTCGGGCTCTGGGTCAGCTGACCTGATTAATTTTTTTTAGCCGGGTCGGCCGAAAGATTCGGTCGACCAATTTTATTAAGATTTTGGGAGAAAAGTATCGGTTACAATTCTCGACAGAAAGCTGTCGATTTCGATGTCAAGCCTTACATCAGTGAAGATAAACCGATAGAAAATAAAAGATACGATCTGTTCATAGCTCAGGAATTAGCCATTGTCTCTGATTAGTCCGGCAGATTTCCACTGGAAGAACTCCTCTTTAATGTCAGCAGTCAGGGTGTCCACTGTTCTGAAAATGTGTTGAAAAATTCTTGCATTTCTCTCTCTCCAAATGGTCCAGCAGGTCAACATAAAGAAAGAATCAAAAGCTTCTCTGTGTTGTTTGTGTATTTTGATTCTAACCTTCAGCCACCAGTCAGCAATGCTGTTAGTTGCCTCACTTGGAAGATTAAAATTCACTCCCAGCC
>CM002476.1:31246823-31310712 GCA_000325765.3 Leersia perrieri
ACTTCTAGCTTTGTCGGCTTCCTTGTAGAGAGAGAAAGACCAAGGTACTTGATTGACCTGATTAATCTCCGGTGAAATCTATCTATGGTGAAATTACTTGCTAATGGATATAACACTATATATCAAATTGGATTAGAGCATTTTGACACCGATAATCTTTGCTGATTCTCAATTTTCTAGCCCCGTCCCTGCCTGTTCCGAACCATTTGTTGAGATAATTCAGACTTCAGAAGCATACCCCGGCCCAATGTTTAGACCCCAGAACCGAGACACTCTTGGATCAACCCAAACGGGCATTTTCTTTTCCTTTATCGTTGATCTCATGTGATGTGTAATTTGTGTATTGCTTCGGATAGACATACAGCCAATAGATCCTTATCTAGGTTGCTTGACACTAAAATTCAGACTGACGATGCTTGATAATCAACAGTGTACTGATATTAGCTCTTACCCATTTAAAAGGCCATCGTCAACTCCTCGATATGCATGCTGAATCGGTGGCATCTTGTTCTTGACCCTACAATGTTGACCAAGAAGTAGCAGTACAAAAAGATCAGATTGTCTGAAATTCTGCCTCCATCCAATCACCATCCCAATCCATCAGATTATCTGAAATTCTGAATACACAACATGCATAACAACACTCGTATCAAGTGCTTGCTCTCCCCAGCAATCCTATCACTAGCTCTTCTGCTCCAATGCATTTTGACAACAGCCGATCAGCCACCGTCCAAACCCCTAATCCTCCCTCTTGTCAGAGACACCAAGACCTCCTTGTACACGATCTCCATCAACAAAGACGATTCCCCTCTCGTCGTCGACCTCGCCGGCACGCTCGTCTGGTCAACATGCCGATCAACGCACACCACCGTGCCGTGCAACTCCGCCACGTGCGGCACGGCCAACCAGCAGCAGCCACGTCGCTGCCGCTACGTCGACGGCGGCTCGTTCTGGACCGGCCGCGAACCGGGTTCGCATTGCTCATGCATCGCCCACCCGTTCAACCCGCTCACCGGCGAGTGCTCCACCGGCGATCTGACAACCTTCTCCATGTCAGCCAACTCCACCACCAACGGCACCAAGCCACTTTACCCAGAGGAATTCACCGCCGTCGGCACGTGCGCGCCGGATCGTCTGCTGGCGTCACTTCCGGCGAGCGCCACCGGCGTCGCGGGGTTCTCGAATCGGCCGCTGTCGCTGCCGTCGCAGCTCGCCACGCAGCGCGGATTCGGCAAAAAATTCGCGCTGTGCATGTCCCAATTCGTAGTGTTCGGCGAAATGCCAGTGGGCCTAGGCATGGAGGGGAGAGGATTCGTCGACTACAGAGACACCCTCCCCTACACACCGATCCTGACGAACCCGAGGAATCCCAATGGCGGATACTACCTCCCCGTGGAAGGCATCACCGTGCTGTGGCACGGCGCGAGCGCCGCGGCGTCGCTGCCGCGCGTCGCGCTGCAGATCGACGCGCGCACGGGCCGCGGCGGCGTCGTGCTCAGCACCACGACGCCGTACGCCGCGATGCGTCACGACGTGTTCCGGGCGTTCGCGGAGGCGTTCGACGCCGCCGTCGAGAAGGGGAGGTACACGACCTACGGCGACGTGAGGCGCGTTCCGGCGGTGGAGCCGTTCAAGCTGTGCTACGGCGGCCCGTTCCCGTTCCTGAAGCGGCCGGCGACGTGGGACGTTCCGGCGATCTACCTCGAGCTCGCCGGCGGCGCCACGGGCGCGTGGCCGCTGTTCAATGAGAACTACATGGTTCAGACTCCTCATGGGATGTGCGTTGGGATCCTCGAGATGGGGCAAGATGACGACGGCGGCGGCGCGCCGGTCATCGACGGCGAGCCGGCGATTGTGCTCGGGCTGAAGCAGCTTGACATGAACCTGCTGGTGTTTGATCTCGACAAGATGTTGCTCTGGTTCAGCGGCGAGCTGTCGTTTCGCTTGGCGAGCTGTGTGTCGCCCTTTTGGTGAGCGGTGACTCCCTGAACTGAACGGAGGTGTCTGTTTTGGTTCGGTTGAGATCTTGAATAAGCTTTTCCGTAGTGTTGATAGTGCTTCACTGAAGCACTAAAAATGCTGTTTTGTTCAAAAGATGGGTGAATAAATAAGGTTGTTACTTCTATGTAAGTTTCGGTCATAAGATTAAACCAGCATGAGGTAACAAAGTAAAACACGCAGGCGCGCAGCTGAATAAGGTTTTGTAGAGTGGAGATTGTTTATAGGGAGGTGGTGGTGTCTCTGACAAGAGGGAGAATTAGGGGTTTGGAGTTTGGACGGTGGCTGATCCTGATCACCAGTGGCCACCATGCAATGGAGCAGTATAGATAGTGACAGGATTGCTGGGGGATAACAAGCGCTTGATAGGTGTGTTGTTATGCATGCTGTGTATTCAGAAATTTTCAGGTAATCTGATGGATTGTGGAAGGTGATTGGATGGAGACAGAATTTCGGATAATATGATGTATTTGTACTACTACAGTACGACTTCTGGAGTCATTTAGTTAGCTTGTGGTCAACATCGTAGGGTCAAGATGCCACCGATTCATCATGCATATCGAGGAGTTGACGATGTCCTTTTAAACCTGTACTTAAGAACTAAATATCTTAATCAGTACACTGTTGATAGCACTCATCAGACTCAGTTTCAGAAGTCAAGCGATTTTAAGGATCTGTTGGCTGTTTGCCTGTTTGTCTATCCAAGGCATTACTAGTTCGCAGTTTTGTCTTGTTCAGTTGGCTGAAATTAGTTGGGCTGAATGATTTTCTCTATAAAAGTTAGTTAGACTGAATCAATTTTTTTAGTGGCTGTCTGGAGCGGCCAGACAGCCCGAAAAGGCCCACAGTGAGGCCGGAAGAGCTAGCTTCTTCACGGGTCGCCAAATTTGCCGTCGAGCCATTTTTGGCCTCTCTAAATAACAGTTAATCCACATAATATGGGCCGAACTATATGCCCATCAAAAGCCCATCATACCCCGCGCAACTACTACTGGCCCAATACGGGAATGCCGCCATGCAACATGTGCCTTTGGGCCCACTCCGTCCCCACCCCGACCAAACCCCAAAACCCGAGACCACACATGACACCACACCACCACTCCAAACTCCACTTCTCCCCTCTCACGCAAGCACACGCAAGCCTACAGCTACAACCCTCTACACCGCCGCGCGCGCCATACAAATCGTCGACCCGAGCTAGCAAATCCACCTCGCTCTCGCCGCCCACCCACACACACACGGACACACCCACACCCACCCACCAATGGCGAGAGCCCCCGCGCGCGGCGGGCGACAAGCCATCCTCCTCTTCGCATCACTCCTCCTCCTACTCCTCCACGCGTCCTTCGCCGCCGCGCTTCGGACGTCGGCCATCTCCGCCGCGCCGGAGTACCCGCCTCACCCGCGTCTCCCCACCGCCGGTGGCCACGGCGGCGGGAGGCACGCCGCCGCGCCGGTGTTCCCGCCCGTCGCGGCTGCGTTCCCGCCCGTGGCGGCGCTGTCGCCGGACATAATGCCGCTGCTCCCCTCCCCAGGCCCCGATTCCGACGGCGCCGCGCAGGCGCCGTCGGACGCCATGCCCACAATCCCCTCCAGCCCAAGCCCGCCCAACCCCGATGCGCTCGAGCCCGACTCCGCACTCGCCCCCTTCGGCTCCGCCCCCGCCGTCGCCGCCCAATCCGCCGCGCCACCGACGGCGCCGCCGCGCGCGCTCGCCGTGGCATTCTGGCTAGTCGCCGCCGCCATGTGGTTGGTGTAGTGGTGGGCGACAGCGACTGCAGTTGCAGACTTGCAGAGGCAGCAGCCTTCGGGTTGGGTTCAGGCGTGCGTGCAGGAGGAAAAAAGTTGGCCGTTGGTTGGCCGGTTCGGTTGGCTTTGCATTCTTGGCAGGGAAAAACTGTGAAGAAATTGTTGGCTCGTTTCACTACATTTTTTTAGGTTTCTCTTGTAAATTTATCAGTCAAATTACGCAATTGGTTGCTATAGTTTTCTGTTTTGTGATTGTTGTTATGAAGGGGGATTAATTACTTGGTTCGTTGCCGTAATAAAACTGGAGAGGATACTAGTACTTTGTTTGTTCCTATCACTTCTCACTGACAGAAAAATTCAAGTTGCAATTCGATATTCTTCTTTCATGTTCATGCTCTACACTTCTACGTCAACAGTTGAATGAATAGTTGACACATGAGCCAATTGTTCTGGGTTTGATGGGCCCACAAGCCAGTCAAATGAGCGGTGAGACTGCGTTTGGTAATAATGGTATTTATGATTGTTTTAGTGCTCATGTTATTTGATGCCCATTAAATCATTCGGTGTACAAAGCTAGGAATTATCTATTCCTTCTCTTTCTATAACTGCGCGTAACCTGAAAAAAGTTTGGCTTTATGAATTACAAAGGAATTGAAAAATTTAAAAGAGGCCATCATAATTCACCAGAAAGTGCACTATGCAACTGGAACTCCATTCATCAAAATTCTATATTCTCTCTTTCCAGTTTCTTTAGGTTGATCATCACCTCATGATTACCATAAAGCTTCTGGCATTGCCACTCTGCCAAGAAATTAGTAACCTTTTAGGACATGATCAACTGCAGGCATGTGATCTCATAGTTTAATTCATAGTAAGAGAAGCTCACGTGGTCTCTGAACAATGCATCTACCAAAGAACATCGACTGTTGTTTCTGGAAACCGGCTGATAAAAAAATTGAAAGTTACTAATCAGATTATCAGAGTATGCCGTTGGACCAGTATACATGTCAAGAATATTTTGTTTGTATTAGCAATTTGCAGTAGTTTTTTTGAAACAACTACATTGTTTTTAATAGTTATTTCTCTGCTCTCTCGGAGAAGTTTATTCAGGATAATTGGACGAGCTAAGGTTAATCTAATCCAATAAAAGTTTGAAGATAAGGATGAGTATGCTATGCAAGACTGGTGGTTCCAAATAAGGATCAGTAGCAAGACCAGCTCCAGCTGTGCATTGTTGTCCACTTGTCCTGACATGTCATGGACAAATGACAAAGAACAAAAATGTTCTACTGTTTTACCTATTCACATATTACTGTTTCACTGTCAACCTGGCAGGACAAAGGTTGGCACCCAAAGTAATAAGTTCGCGTGCATGATTGTTGGCTGTTGCCACATTTTCATAGCTCCATTTGAGTGTGAAGCAGAAACATTCAGACAGCAACTCTCACCAATACCCCTGAATATAAATCGACAGAGTTGAAATTTAGTAAAACGGCATACACGAACATGTGAAGTGAGAAAGGAAGCTGGTGAATAGCCGCAAACACAAAAGGGCATCCAATGATAGGAAAAGGACATCCGTGAACTTGAACATTATCAAGATGGGATCGGTCGATCGTGTCTTACCTGACCTGCAGGCCTCTTCACGTGTAGTGCCCGTTTGCCATTTCGACTCTGTTACTGTTTACCTAATGATTAATCTGTAAGTGAGCATCTAAACCAACCACTGTTCCAGTAATTATTAAACTGGATTACAGTAAAATTAATTTTAACATACTATCCGGCTCAGCATCCAACGCAATATGCACAGTGAAGTTTACTGCTCGATGTCGAGGTAAAACAAGACTGAACATTTGACAAGACTTTTGGGTATGAGCGAAGCTGCGCAAGAACAAAAGAACACGGACCCATCAGAAGACTTTGAAGATGTTGGTGTGGTGAAATATATACTGAAATGGTGATGCGAAAGCATGTGAGTGTGTCATAGAGAAGATTCGCCTGGTTCTTGTAGTGAGAAGAGGCCAATGGATTGTTATTATTAAGCTGGCTGTCACGTGAATGTCCTAGCTGCTCTCATCCAGGGAGGCTGATTGGAAGAATCCCCATCTCAATGAGTCCATTGTTTGCGCCGTGCCGTCTTGTAGTTCAGGATGGAATGCTGTCCTGCCAACAAACTTTCAGCAGAGAGAGCGAGAGTAGCTTAATAACATCATTGGAACATTAAGCTAGGTTGTTTAGTTACTGTGGTGCATGGTCTAGCTAGGTGAATATAATAGGCCTAAACAAGATAGGAGAGCATTAAGCACTTGATTGAGCAGTGTTGTTGATTAGACTGGGAGTATATGGCTTGCTAGAACTTTATCAGTAGGGTCTAGCTATGTTCTTTTTTTTTTACGTGGAAGCTATGGTTAATCTGTATGGGTTGACCTGGTTACATAATTGGCGCAATTATCAACTAATTTTGAAAAATTTGTAAAATCGAAAAATGGGACCACTTCTATTGAAGAACTTTAGGGGCAGCTTTGAACTGAAAAATGTACTACTCAAAAAAGGAAAAATGAACTAGTTCAGCCTGAAACTGGACGAAATCAATCTTCCAGATGGGCTTTGAAACAGCTTTCAGCCCAAAATTCGGATGGTTTTCGAGCTGAAATTGCCGTATCCCACATGGGCTCAAACCCTCGTGGTGGAGTGGGCCAAATTTTTGTTTGTTTTGGGCCATAGAGTCCTGTCCTTCTGCATCTCGGCAATCCACATCGAACCTTCTGATTTTTTGAAGCCTGATGTCTGATGCGGCGATCGCATATTCGCATAGCAGCAGCTAACGCCTGCGGCGGCGGCGCGGCGGTGGCGCGCTGCGGCGAGCCGGCGGTGGATGCTACGCCGGAATCCCAGGCTACTCGCCGCCGTGAATCCCACCACCACGTTCCCCTCCAAACCCGCGGTTGTCCAGGCCGCCTCCCATTTCTTCTTCCACCATGCACCGGCCGGTGCCCACAACCTGCTCGACGAAACGCTGCGCCGAGCCGGCCCCATCGTGCGCGCTCTCAGGGGCGCGTCCCTCGAAGGGGCGGACGCCGTGGCGTCCCTCCACTGCGCGGCTCTCAAGTCGGGCGTCGTGCTCGACCCGCCCGTGCGCACGTCTGTCCTCACGGCCTATGCCAGGGCACACGACGCGGGCTCCGCCCTGCAGGTGTTCGACGAGGCTGCCGCACCGGACTTGATACTGTGGAATGCCGCGATCAGCGCGTTGACGGTGAACGGCTGTTATGGTGATGCTGTGGCCCTTTTCCGGCGGATGTTGGACGTGCTGGGGGTGTTTGATTCGACGTCGATGGTCATCATGCTGTCGGGGGCGTCCCGGGCAAGGAGCTTGGAGCATGGGATTGCCCTCCATGGAATGGGGATGACGAGATGCGTAGGCAGCGATCTGAGCCTTTGGAATGCTCTCATTGACATGTATGCAAAGTGTGGGGATTTTTACTCTTCTGAAGCTGTGTTTCGGAGGATGCCATATAGGGATACTGCCTCATGGAATTCTATGATAAGTGGAGGATTGTTTAATGGACTTGCAGAGATTTCAGCATGTTACTTCAAGGAAATGGTCTGTTCAAGTTTTCAGGCTGACGAGGTGAGCATCTCTTGTGTCCTTTCTGCCTGTTCTCGTCTCGAGAATCTTTTCTCCTTTGGGGAGTCTGTCCATAGTTCTGTTATCAAACTCGGTTATGAAGACACCGCTTCTTGTTCAGTGGCAAATTCCCTTATAACATTCTACTCTGAGCTTGGGTTTCCGAAGGCTGCAGAGGAGGTCTTTATAAGCACTTCCAACAAAAATTTGGTGACATGGAATGCTATGATCAAGGGGCTGGTAGACAATGAAAGAGTTTATGAAGCCATGTGTGTGTTCCAAGAAATGAGATCAAAGAACCAGCCAGATGTTGCCACTTTAGTGACTATAATTTCAGCTTGTGGCAACCAAGGCCTACTTCCTGAAGGGAAAGAAGTTCATGGGTACATAATCAAAAAAGGACATCTTTATGAAGAGTCTTCTGTAGGAAATAGTTTGCTTGATTTTTATATGAAATGCAATGACCCATCTACTGCACGGTTTTTGTTCAGGACAATGCCAATCAGAGACTTGATCTCATGGAACACAGTGATTTCTGGTTACTCAAGAAATGATGCACGGGGAGAAGAGGCTAAAGCTATGTTTAAAGGACTACTATCTGAAGGTCTGAGCTGCACCTTGACCACTGTTCTAGCTGTTATACCTTCATGCTCTTGTCCACAAGACCTTAACTTTGGCAAATCTGTTCACTCTTTCGTCCTGAAGTATGGGTTTCTGAGTGGAGTTTCAGTTGCTAACTCTTTGATACACATGTACATATGCTGTGGTGACTCTCTGGCTGCCTTTTCACTGCTGCAAAGTATAACACCCATGTCAGATATTATTTCATGGAATACAGCAATTGCGGGCTGTGTACAAAATGGACTCTACAGAGATGCATTAGAAGCCTTCCGGTATATGCGTTCAAACTTAACACAAATTCCTGAAGCGTTACATTAGTTAGTGTTTTATCAGCATGTGGAAACCTTAAATTGCAGTCCCTTGGGAAGTCCATACACTGCATGGCGCTCAAGCACTTGATTGCGTTCAACTTAAGGGTAAAGAATGCCCTGCTTACCATGTACTTCCGGTTTGCAGATACTGAAAGTGCCGAGTTAATTTTCTCTAATCTTGGAGATAGAAATCTGTGCTCCTGGAATTGTATGATATCTGGTTTTGCACAGAATGACCAAGGCTGGAGGGCATTGCAATTCTATAGGAATATGGAGGATTTTGAACCTAATGAAATATCTATAGTCAGTATTATATGTGCTTGCACTCAACTTGGGGACCTTAGGCAAGGAAAGAACATTCATGGTCATGTTGTCAGGTTTGGTCTGCAAACTAACATTTTTATTTCAGCGTCACTTGTCGATATGTATAGTAAGTGTGGAAGACTGGACATTTCTATCAAATTATTTGAATCTTCTGCTGAAAAATCCATTGCTTGCTGGAATTCCATGATATCAGCTCTTGGAGTTCATGGGCTTGGGTTGAAATCTATTGAAATTTTCTGGAAGATGAATAGTTCTGGAATGAAAGCTACAAGAAGTACTTTTATTGCTCTTTTGTCAGCTTGCAGTCACTCTGGACTTATTAACGAAGGATGGAAGTATTACCATCTTATGACAGAACATTTTGGGATTATCCCAACCCCAGAACACCATGTATGTATTGTAGACATGCTTGGACGTGCTGGTCGGCTGCAGGAAGCACACGAGTTTGTGGAGAGTTTACCATCCAAACAAGCACATGGAGTATGGGGTGCATTGCTAAGTGCTTGCAGCAATAAATTTGAACTGAAGATGGGTGAATCCATTACTAAGCACTTGCTCTGTCTGGAGCCTGAAAACAGTGGATATTATGTGACCATGTCTAACCTGTATGCGTATCAAGATATGTGGAGCAGTGCAGTGCAAGTCAGGGACATTTTGCAAGATAAAGGATTGATGAAGCCCCGTGGCCGCAGCATCGTTCGTTAAAGTGTGTGTTCAAACAACACAGAAGCTATGTAGCCGTTTCAGGCACAGGTCCAGAAGGACCCGCTAATGTGTAAAGTGTAATGGTCTTTTTAGACAACACATACTTGCCGCATGCCCGAGCCTTATGCAGCATGGTACATGTATTGACTGTATATTTCTACCCTCTGTTTATAAATTTTTTAAAGGACTCTGTTTATAATTTTTGGCTATTACAGAAACAAATTAATTTAGCCCACTCTGGATGCTCCTATTTTTTTGATGTTTTAGTTCAAACTAAAGTCTTTTGATGCTACTTAAGTTTTTTCATGATCATTTTTAAGCTAATTATGTGATTATATATTAACTTCTGCTAATAAAATTCAATTTATTCTATTACAGTGCAACTTACACATCTAAATTGTACTAGTACTATTAAGAAAGTGTGGAGAAGGATATACATGCAAATACTAAATTCCTTAGAGATGGCATCAAAAAGCAGTTATAAGAGAGTACTGACCAGAAGGATGGATGGATGGATGGCTCTCTTTGGGACACACCACCACCCAATCGCTCTCTGCATTCTCCTCCCTCTCTGCACCACTCAAACCCCTAGCTCCCTCTGCATTTCACCCCTCCTCTCCTTCCTTCTTGGCGCTCATCCACCTTCTTCTCCAAGAGCCAACAAACTGCAGGATGGCTGCTGTGATGAGAGCTCTCGCCGTTGCATCGCCGGTCTCGGCACGAGCACAGCCCCGTCGATGCCCCACAGGTATGTCTGCTTCTCTCTGAAGCTGCATTCCGATTTCTTTCAAGTAGCGATATAACATGCGTGTTGATGTACTTGTATATTCCTGGGGTTCGTTCTTGCTTTGGTAGGTCAGAATTGATATGTGAAGCTATGTTAGTTCTGTTGCACCATGCTTGCTATTATACTAACAAAGAATGAAATTTTCCTTGGAGTAACATCATATAAAGATAAGGTTTTGTATGTAATATAGCTCTGGTTGCTGAGCACATAGCCACTTATTATTTGATCACTAAACTGTGGTTCAGAGTTCAGGCCTTAGACTGTACTCCCAACTCTGTAGCGGTAGAGCTAATAACTTGGCTTATATTTCACATTCATAGTAGTTGCCTTGTCTGAAAAGCATTTTTCCAGTAAATGAAATCTATTTGAAGAAAAAGTATGTCTAGTATAAAGTTTTAGTGATTACCATCTTAGAGATACCTGCAAAAGAATTAACTTGATACACAGAAATTAGGATTGGGACATGGAGTTTGTTGTTTTATTGAGGACTGAAATGGAGACAAAAATTCCCTCAAAAAAAAAAGAAAGAAATGGAGACAAATTGTTCCATACACCATTTTTCAATTGTAGTGTAATCAACGCAACTCATCAGATTAATGAAAACATTTTAGAAACAAAGAACATTATCTGACTTGGAATGCAGAGCCAGAGATTGACCCATTACAATCACCCAGATTACAAGAGTATGGCGAAGTAGTTAAACTTCTCAATCCATGATCAAACATTTTATTATGTAGTCCTGATCGTTAAGCACCAAATAATCCCTGCACCATATTAATTTACCTGTAAAACTGCCAAAGCGATACTACTACTACACATCAGTCTCTTTTTGTTTGAAAATAGGTTAAAAGTTTTGCCTCGTATATATTGATAGAGCAAGAGAAAAATACATGCTTATTTACAGGGTTTGCCAAAGTGCGCACCTGCAAATACAGGGTTATTTACAACACATCAGTCTATTTACTGCTATGCATCTTGACAATTTTCAGGTTCGTCAGGTGGCCCTAGCCAAACCCTGCAGTCATCGTTCGGTGGCGTCTCCCTGCAGTGCCGGCGCACGAAGCCGACCATACACCGGAGAGAATGCCTCTCCCGGCCATCGATGCAGGTGGTGATGATGGCAAAGCCGGCGATCCAGTTCATCCAGGGCACTGACGAGCAGACTATCCCGGACGTCCGCCTGACAAAGTCCCGGGACGGCACCAACGGCGTGGCCATCTTCGCCTTCGACCAGCCGTCTGTGTTCGACTCGTCGGCTGAGCTCGGCGACATCACAGGCTTCTACATGATCGACGACGAGGGAGTACTCCAGTCGGTCGACGTCAGCGCCAAGTTCGTCAACGGCAAGCCGGCGCGAATCGAGGCCAAGTACGTGATGCGCACGCCGCGAGAGTGGGACAGGTTCATGCGGTTCATGGAGAGGTATTCCCAGGCCAATGGCCTGCAGTTTGTCAAGAAGTGATCCAAGTTTTTTTTTTCTTTTTTGCATGACACTGCCTTGAGCATGTCTGTGCTCTTTTCAGTGTAAATACTTCTGAATTCTGATCGTCATAAGCGCGATATATATTGAGTTGTGTGATGTGTGCATTGGTTGCGTTTCTTCTGTCTTCTGATGTTTGAAATTTTGTATGCTCTCTCTATCCACAAATAAATATGTAAGTTTTAACAGAGATTAAGGTCAAAGTGAAATTAGTTTGATGTCTCTGGAAGATGATCATCTAACTCAAGGTTAGACGAATTTCACCACTGATATATGGGCATCGTCGTTCCTGGACCCATATGTTGTAAATGACAGTCTCCGACAGTTTATCTAGTTGGGAGCTGATTGGAATAGGAAAATAGTTTTTTAGAAATGTTTTGCATTTATGACAAAACTGAAAAGTAAGAAGCGTTCCCGGAGAAAGTAATTTGAGCTGGTTGGTCGTATACAGATGAATGTACTGTCATCTGCTGCAGCTGCCTACTTTGTCCTGTCAGATGGAGTCAATTAAGCAATTAAGTGGGTAAGTTAGCTTAGCTGCAAAGAGGAACAATCAGAAACAGATTGGGTGGTGTCCGGTAGTAGTATTAAGTTGACTCACCTGGTTAATTCTACTACTAAGCAATCTCGCAGCCATTCGGCTCGCTGCATCACGGGCTGGCTTGGCTGTTCCTGTCCTAAATGGGTCGCAGCGACAGTCACCAGACACAACGCATGTGGCTGCACTGGAAGCCAGCCTAGATTACACCCTCTTTGCGCCCCTTTTTTAACAACTGCAATTTGATGCTGGGATCTCTCTCCTCCCTCCATCTGTAATAAGTGTAGTATAAATGCTTGTCGGTTTGTTCACACACCTGACCGTCCTTTCCTGGTAACTTTTGCTTCCTGCTCTTCATCAGTATATCTAGTACTCCAGTATTGTTCATAGTTCTGAAAAAAGGTATTTTTCATCAGTTCTTGAGGAAGTTTGGCACTCTGTTTCTGTTTGTGGCCTTAGATTGGCACTCTATTGTTTACATTCGTTCAGATTCAGAGTTAGAAATACTTATACGTAAGAATGGATGGAGACAGTACATCTCTATTATAGCAGCTGTGTGATCACTGATCAGATCAGTGATCCTGCCTGGTTCCTGCCCTATATGGGGCTGTAGTTAGGATTAGTAGTACAGTATTAAAAGAGTAAAGACATCTGCTTTCTAAAAAGGTTATGGCTGGATTCTGGAGTCTGGGCAGAGCAGAATGTGTGCCACTGTCTGCAGGTTTCTTTTCCTCGCAAAGCAGAAAGTTGCAGTTTGGATCATTACTGCTACAAAGCACAGAACAGATTGCAATTAATCATGCATAATATTGGATGCTGCCGAAGTTAACCTGAAGGAGATGCATATAAATGCTCATTAGGGGTATGGGTGAATCTTTAATTACAGCGATGGAGTACACTAAATGGGTAAGAGAATTTAAATTCTGATTTATTTCTGAAGTGCCTGAGATATCCGACACTAAACACAGTTTTCGGCTTTGTTAAAGATCAGGAGGCATCATCCAAGGGAGAGCTTTGGATTTCACCAGTGCCCCAAATCATTCAGACACATCTGCATCCTGTTTCATGGGGCCTCCCATCATTAAAAGTGGATCAAGAGCTTAGCAGCATATCATAGCTCCTAATCTCTGTCCTCTTTCTTTCTTTTTTCTACTTTTTATTTTGCAGTCAAGTGGTCATGAATCATTGCATTAATACTCATAACCTTTTAGTACTCATGTTAAGCCAATCCCCACACTAGACATCTGAGAAGATTAATAGGGAGCCACAAATCATAGAATGGTTTGATGTAAACATCGTCCAATTCTACCCTGACAGGTATGACAAGTTTACAACCGTGAGGATTAGATTGATCCATTTATCAGCCTTACAGATGTTTATGCATTTATTAACAATTACACGATATAGATTCTATAAGTACGTACACAGATTTTCCTAAGCAAGCTAATTATTCCCTTTCTGAGACAGACTTGTTCAGAGGAGCAAGCTGCAATCAAACATGCCAGCTCTCTTTTAGAAGGATTGACAATGAGAGTTCCGATTGTCATGTAGCCTTTATGTCCCTGTCCAACATTCCTCAGATCCATGGCTGGCATTTACTTTCATTTGAAACCAATCTAGCAATCCATGCATGCATGGTGGAATCCAATCTCAGCAAAATTGATACTGCTTGTGTTAGGATTCAATAAAAATTTTAAAAGAACTCGCCACCATATATGTTTTTTCACCTACTCTTGCATGATCCATTTAATTCAATATTTATCAACAACTTAAACCGCTATCACGGTATAGACATAGCATATTTCTGTATTGCTGATACCATCTCACAGTTGAAATAGTCTGTGTATATATTCCCATATATTAGCTCCATTCATGTATTACAGACGTTTATACAAGTTGCAGCACACAAAATGGCCGTATAAATTTTGAATTTTGAAGTGGTCCATGAGTTGACATACCCTCCATTATCTTGAGCTCGTCAAACTCAAGCCACGATGCGTGATTGATTAGCTGTCTAACCTAACCTTCATTCCATGACAAACTATCATTATCTTCCCTCACCCATGAAAACTAAAATTTTCATATTCAGACTAACACGCATGGTAAAAATAAAATTCAGCACTAGTCATACTTACTGATAATTGTGACCTCATGATGGAGACAAGATAGAAATAAAATGCAAAACCATATTTCTTATTAATCCTCCTAAAAAAGAATTGAAATCCTATAGTGTTGACAAATATATAGTATAAGTCATGATCAATAACTTAAAAATTCAGACATAATCTACCTCTAGGCCTTGTTTAGTTTCTAAGTTTTTTTTTCAAACTTCCAACTTTTTTATCACATCAACTTATCATACACACAACCTTTTAATCACATCATTCCAATTTTACAATCAAACTTCCAAAAACAATCAAACTAAACACACTCCTAGTCCAAGATATTATAATCTGAGCAGTCGCAGAACAGAAACAATATTTTTTTAAGAAAAAAGTGAGAATTTTTAGGAAACAAAAAAGGAAGCTGCAAGAAAACCGTTATAACAACAGAAGAAGGAGATCACAAGGACAGCCTCCATTGTCTTCTCAACCCCCACGAAAAAACAACTCATCCTAGAGAGAGAAAAAAAATGTAGAGAGAGAGAATTGATGGAGAGAGAAAGAGAGTCACAGTAGTATTACAACTGCATGCATATCCATTAGCAATTATTAATTGCTCCCAACTCCTCCATCTCCATCATCTCCACCACCTAAACCCACAAAAACAAAACACACCAAAAAAAAAATAAAACTTGGTAACCGCAAGCGCCGAGGCGGAGAGGAAACCAAACCAGCTCGAGGCGAGCGGCGACAAGCTCCTCTCTCTCTCTCACCGGCGAAAAACCCTAGCTTTCGAGGCGGCGGCGGCGGCCAATGGCGGAGGAGGGAGACAAGGCGACGGCGGCGGCGGCGGCGGCGGAGGAGGAGAACGTGAAGCTGTTCGTGGGGCAGGTGCCGAAGCACATGACGGAGGCGGAGCTGCTCGCCATGTTCCAGGAGGTGGCCATCGTCGACGAGGTCACCGTCATCAAGGACAAGGCGACCAAAGCGTCCCGAGGTGCGGATCCGTACGCTTGGATCTGGGTGCGGGGCTGATTCGGGGAGAGATTTTTGGGGGCAATGCCGGAGAGGGGAATTCGAGCTCTCTGTAGCGGTGTTCCCTCGCGTCAATGTGTTTGTTCCCCTTTGCTTTCGTGTGGGGTTTTTTTTGGGTGGCGATTTTTCCGCGTAATGCCGTTGGAGGAATTCGAGCGTTTTTTGGGTGGATTTTTTAGTGATTTATGGTTTAGTTGTGCTCCAATGCTGGAGCGAGATCTCCAATGCCGAGGTCTGAATTATCTGGTTGGTGGGGGCGTGGTGTGGATTTTGAGCTTGAATTTTGAGTTCTATCGGTCTGAATTTGCGTTTTATTTGCAGATTTTCTCCAATGCCGTGGGTAATTTCATCCTTCTGCTTTGCTATTAAAAAATGCGGTTTTATCGGGAACGTTTGTGTTCGTTTTTTTTGGGTGCGTGGCTTGAGCTTGTTTTGGAGCAACAATGCTGCCGTAGATGCGCTTTCTTCGCGTAGAAATCAGGGCACTTGTTTTCTCCTGCAAGTAATTTTGACACTTCTTACCCGAACTTTGGAGCATGGACCTTCGATTCTAGTTCGTTTGAAAAATCTCAAAATGAGCTTCGCTTGGACTTATGTTTGGCCATTTGGCTCCATAGGTTTTAACATCCGATGTTTGCGCAGGATGGTCATGCATGTTTTGCATTTTTAATTATGAGACATGATAAATTATGTTGTTCAAGGATTTATTGCAATTGAGTGAAGCAAAAATTTGATCTTTTTTTTTTGTGATATTTCAGTTACTAGATTCGTTTGAACTCGTGTTGGCGCAAGGAACCGGCGGTTTTTATTTTTATTAGCATTGTGTTCCTAAGGATCTGCTACAAGTGGAAATTTAGTTGGAGCAGGCATTGCTGCAAAACTAGAAGGAATGCTTCCTGCTTGTTATTTTGGGAGATTGACAAACCAGATTTCCTCTGCTAGTGCTTTATTTCTCTGTCTTTGTTCCCCTGCCACCTGATAGCATTTTGGGTCGCTTCACTATGTCTGTCTGCTTCTTAGTTTGATGCTAATTTTGGATATTTTTGAACTCAATGCAGGGTGCTGCTTCCTCATATGCCCCTCGAGGGTGGAGGCTGACAAGGCAGTAAACGCGTACCACAATAAGCAAACACTCCCTGGGGTACGTAATTGTTCTAATATTGCAATTCTAAAATTGCTTTCATGCTGTTTGCTCTAGTTGTATTGTTGCTAATTGATCTCGTGCGCTTTAGCTCTTTATGGAGTGAAAGTTGCATGTGATTTTGAATATTTCGTAATCTGGTCACTAAGAACAGCATTGGAAGCTTGTGCATGTATTTTGCCATCTGGGTGGGGCCAAAATGAAATCTGTAGTGGGACACTGGTGAAATTTGATTTGATTAGGTGATCTAAAATTTTGAATGCCCATGCTAAGTATCTGTGGTGGGTGGTCTAAAAATCACTGAACATGGATTACCCTAATATTTCAGTCAATAAACAACATCTATTATTTTCCTCCATAATTCTGCTGTAAGGCTACTTATATGCATGTATTAGTTTCAGTACGTTTTGGTTCATGGCTAGCATAGTAACAGTACAGCCTCAGGCAGGGCCAAACTTGGAGTCGGAGCGCTATGCCATAAGTAGTGGGTGTGCTTGGTTTTTTACATCAATAAAGTTCAATCTATTGGAAGTTTAACCTGTCAACAACTACACGATGGTATGTCTTACTCAGAGTAGCACACCTAACAAAAGTTAGACCACCAATCTGGCCATCACGCTTTTGTACCCATCCTGTATGGAAATGAACTGATTGTAACTTCAGTTTTGTAGCATACCTAACTGAGGTCCCAACTCCCAACTGATCAGACAATGGACTGAGTGTCATGAGTAGGGTTTGAATAAAAATTTTGACATAGGGGCCAAAATCTCAAACTATGCTCTTATGCATACGCTGGTGGACCAAATTCTTTCTTCAGAATGGAAAAAGGTTCCATGATTCACTAGTTTTAGAAACTTAAAAAGTATATGTAGGTTGGTGGCTTGGTGCTACTTTCATCATTGAGGTGTCTTCATTCAGTTAATCACAGAATAAGACTGGACATCTAATCCGACCCCAATGAGATGGTAATATTGAGACATGAAGCAAAGATGGTGATACAAAAAAAAATAGAAGTCTTGGAAGTTAAGACCTCTGTTCTTTTTTTAGATTACGGAAGCTTTTGTTGATCTCAGTCAATTACATCAATTGTTCTGGGAACTCCCCCTGCCTCCGCATAATTGAGATGCATGCAGCCAAGGCCTCTGTTTTAATGTTTTTTTTTTTACAATGAATGTTGGAAAATATTTAGAATGCATCTGAGTGTGGTAGTTGGCAATCACTGACTTTGAGAGCCAACAGGCACTTTGCCATGACTTTATTTTTCTTTAGTGATAATTGCTACTCTTGTGACACTATCATAAATAGTTGTCCAGTTGCTTCTTTCTTTGACTCCCTGATGACAATCTTCGTTCTCTTCTATCAATTCAGGCATCAAGTCCTTTACAAGTTAAATATGCTGATGGAGAGTTGGAGAGGCTAGGTATAATTCCCCTGTGGAACTGTTCTTTGCCATTGATTTCATGTACGAGTCATCGTTTAAATTTACCTTAACTAATTGCTGGAACCTGGAATGCTTATACTTACTATGAACTCCAGAACACAAGCTTTTTATCGGAATGCTTCCGAAAAATGTGACAGACACTGAATTGACTGAATTGTTCTCCAATTACGGAAATATCAAGGACTTACAGATTCTGAGGGGTTCGCAACAAACAAGTAAAGGTAAGATCTGGTGAAGAAGTTATTTCCCCAACCGTTTAGAGCTAAAAGCATCTGGTCGACTCTGGATTTTTGCCATGTCTAATTTTTAAACTGACTCTGTTATTGCAGCTGGATGTGCATTCCTTAAATATGAAACAAAGGAGCAGGCAATAGCAGCTATTGAGGCTCTAAACGGCAAGCACAAAATAGAGGTTACAACAACTCTTAGTAACTTAGTTGTTATTGAAATTTACGGCATATCACACGGAACATGATCCATAGCACTAATTAGTCACGAGTCATTATGCACATAAACTGTCAACCTAAAGACACTCTCTGCTGTTGCCTTTATTTGATACCTTAGGTTGCTTTGTATAACTAGCTACAATTATTTCAAACAAATTATAATTTCTTGTGATCTGTTTGTTAGGGTTCTAGTGTGCCGTTGGTTGTCAAATGGGCTGATACAGAAAAGGAAAGGCAGGCCCGCAAAGCACAAAAGGCTCAGTTGCAATCATCTAATATGCCTAGTGCTAGTCCTATGCAACAATCTTCAGTATTTGGGGCTTTGCAGATGGGATATATGCCTCAATATAATGGATTTAGTTACCAGGTAACTTGTGCCTTTCTCTTATTATTTTTCATATCATATACTATCGTATCATATCATATATTTTTCAATACTTAGTACAAGATCTATACTAATCATATTTTTCTTCAAAATTATTATTTTGTCACTGAAAACATTATCAGGATATGCCTCAAGAATAATTTAAACAACCTTATCAGCCGTGGTTCATATAGATTCATTGCCATTGTTTAGCACTGCTGCACACATAAATGGCAGCTCTTGAATGTGTGAAAGAACACTTCTCCATACTTCTGAAATATATCAGCTTTGTTCTTTATTATATAGTTGGTACTTTCTCACACAAAAACATTATCAGGATATGCCTCAAGAATAATTTAAACAACCTTATCAGCCTTGGTTCATATAAATTCATGGCCATTGTTTGGTACTGCCACACACATAAATGGCAGCTCTTGAATGTGTAAAAGAACACTTCTCCATACTTCTGAAATATATCAGCTTTGTTCTTTATTATATAGTTGGTACTTTCTCACACAAAAAATCATGTTAAATCAAACCCTAGTGTGTAGCTTCAAGAGACTGTTAAAGATATATTATTTAACACGCACATATTTTGCTTGGAGTACAAGTCTGATTTTGTTTTCCTTTGCAGCCACCAGGGACATACGGAGTTATGCAGTACCCTTTATCTCCTATGCAGAATCAAGCCACATTCCCAAACATGGTTCAACCAGTTAATCAAGGAAACTCTATACGAGGAGTCAACCCTGAACTATCCCCTAATTCAGTTCCTAGGTCATTCAACGCAATGCAGCTAAGCAGCCCTTATACACCTGTTCCTGGTGTGCAGTATGCTGGATCCTACCCTGGCGGTCTCATGAATAGTCGTCCTTTTGGGAATTCTTTCGGTTCAATTAAAGTTCCAAGTCCGAATGCACATTCTCCTGCATCTTCTAGTCCCAGTAGCAATGCTGGAGGTCAAATAGAAGGTTAGCTGCATTCAATACTTGCACCTTAAACCATTGTGCTGGGTAAAAACACCATACTCTTCCAAGATGTTAGCTGGATAGCTGCACCACTTAGTAATACTGTCCCCATGCCAACGTACATCATCCTGAAATGTTTATAATGTGCCTCTGTACATGCTGAATCCAAATGCATATAAGGACATCAGAGTTCGGGAGATAAAGAAAAAACCAATAAACGTTGAAGAATGATTATTAGCTACCTGGTTATACTAACTACTCCCTCCAGATTTCTTTCTTTGACATTGGCTAGCTCAATTTTGATCTAACCAACATCAACTATTGAAAACCAGAGGGGGTAATAAATATCCCGGCTCTCTTTCTGAATATATGTTAAACTGTCAGTATGTAGTAAAGACTAGTCTTCATGCTTACAGGTCCTCCTGGAGCCAATCTATTTATTTATCATATCCCACAAGAATTTACGGACCAAGACCTTTCCGGTGCATTCCAGAGGTTCGGTAGAGTACTAAGTGCTAAGGTTTATGTAGACAAAGCAACGGGTCACAGCAAATGTTTCGGTAAATCTCTCTCTCCCTTTCTCTCCACACAAACACACATTGTGCTTATAGTGTGCTAATTGGTTTATAATGGTTGCAGGTTTTGTAAGCTACGATTCTCCTGCTTCCGCACAGGCAGCCATCGGCGCAATGAATGGTTACCAATTAGGCAGTAAAAAACTCAAAGTACAACTCAAGAGAGACAACCCCAAGCACAGTAAACCCTTTTGATGAAAACTGTGATGACCACACGATCGGATTCCTGGTACATATTTGTCAGATAATTGATCGTAAAATTGTTTGCTCTGGCCGCAGCATGGGGAGCTCGTGTATCTTTGTTCAATTCACATTCTTGAACATTGTTACGTCATGTAATTTACTGCAGCGTAGTCGTAGAATTTGTTTTATCAGACCCTTGTACATCAGAAGTCAAATTCTTTCAATTGTGACATTTTCTCCTGACAAATGATTCCGGTTTCTCATTGAAACGATTCCGGGCTCACCTAAAACTGTTATCTGAACTATCATTGACTTATCATCATGTTTAAATTGCCCATGGATGATGCTTATGGAAAATGCTCGAGTGATCATAGTAAGCTTACTTGTCAGTAGTACTGTGCATCAATTTATTCTTCTGTTGCAACACCGTATGACAAAAAATTCAGAATGTTAAATTTGGTGGGGCATCAGTCTGATGTCCGAGCAGCAGATGCAGATCAGAAATTCAGAACAGGATAAAGCATTGGACCCCATGGCCCCCTGCACTCCATCGTGCAAGTGAGCAACAACTCCAGATTCCAGATGGCCACGCCATGGGCCCAACACAGGTTTCTTTCTAGCTAATGCCAACAACAATTTTGTCCTTTCGTGTGCAAACAGCAGCGACAAAATTAAGATGCAACTGCAATTGCTTGTGGTTATCTTATCCTTAACAAGTAGGGGTGCCACAGCCGAACAGCCCAATAGGTTTGCACTTTGCAGTAGTAATTCATCTGAACTTTCTGAAAAGAGTACTACTACGTATTATTCTCCTTTCTAGTACGCCGCTACCAACATCACCATGGATCGTGCTGTGGATTTTGCTAGTATCGGCTATGATTGTGACAGTGTACTTAATTGCGTGTGTATAACGGGTTATCTGAGTGTGAAGCACCAGCTGTACGTTTATCATTCACGGCTTCATTAGGCATATCTGCATTTTGCACCTAACTCGCTGATTAAGGCATACATGCAGTTTAGGCATGTGATGAATTTGACCTATACTTACCGTACTCCAGATTTAGCTCGCTGAGCATCCATATCCATATGACTATATGAGACTGATATAGCTAACAAGTCATCAGGAAATCAATTGACCTCAACTTTATATTATCTGCTTGAATTGAACATTAATTAATGTAGAAGAAGAGTTTTTTTTTTTGAGCATCAATGTAGAAGAAGAGTTACCCATTTAAGTTTTACGTAGCAAAAGGGTAATATCTATTATTACTCACTTCTATTTGGAGTTTTTTTTTCCGTTTTCTTCAATTAACGTGAGAATTCCTAATAAAAGACGCTAGATTACCTATAGGAAACCTTAAATTTTATGTTTATTCTTTACTCTATTTTCTACAGTCATGATTATTTGTCGAATTGCCCCCTTATATTCGAATCCTGCCTCGCCACTGATGGCAGCTTGTGTGGCAGGCGCGACGCTTCGGTGAATAGGTGATGCACTCCAATAATTCGTAAGTTTACACCCTGACAGAATTTAGGAAATTGAATCTTGTCTGGGTTTGGAAAGAACAAAGTTGATCTTCCAAAGCTTGATGAGATGGAATGAATAAATGGAACCTCGTAATCACATACTCGACTAATTATTTTCACACTTTTGACGGACAATAGCACGGCACGTACGTACGATCATGCACACACTAACAATGCATAAATCACTACAGATGACGATAATGATCCATCGTCCATGAACAAATTAAGTGCATGCCAAACTAATTAAACTTTGTACAGTACACCAGCCGGAGATTGTTGCCACTCGTAATTCTTGCCGCCGCCGCCGGCGGCGATCATCCCAACCTGGTGGTGGTAAGGCACGACGGCGATGCCCTTCTTTCCGCCGGCGACGGCGATGGCCGGCGTCGGCGAAGGGGTTACCTGCATGAACATGTAGTTGCCGGCGAAGAGGTCACCGATGTAAGGGCTCCCTTCCTTGAGCCGATTCACCACCTTCGCCACCGACGCCCTCATCGCGCCGCCCACCGCCGCCGCCTTCCTCCGAATCAACCTCGTCAGCCTCGAGATCCTCACCCGCGGCCTCCTCCTCCTCCTCCTCCCTCCACCTCCCAACGACCTCCACGTCGTCACCCTCCTCCCCCCAATGCCGCCGCCGTGATAATTTTGCGCGGCGGCGGCGGCGGTGATGGCCGCGTAATACTGCTCCTGCAGCTGATGCTGAGCAGCAGCATCATCATCATCCGACGGCGGCGGGAGCTTCTTGAGCTTGCGGTAGGAGAACCTTCTGCTCATGAGCATTGCCGGCGAATTGGCGATCGACGGCGAGCGAAAAGACGAAAATTCAGGCGATCGAGTTTTTTTTGGATGTGGGTGGGGTGATTGGGGGGAGAAGAGTATGGTGGAGAAGATTAAAGAGGAGGGGGAGTGGGGACGCGAATTGTGGTTGGGGGAATGGCAGATTTGGGAGGGGAGGTGGATGTGTGCGTGCATTGAAGATTTTGGAGGCGAGACCGGTGAGCACTGTGGATCAGTTAGTGATAAGTACACTGCCAGCAGTTTGTTTACTTGGTCCGTCGTACTGGTACATGCAAACAAGGCAGCAGAAATTATGGAAATCTCCCATCCTTAACTAGGATGCCAATTCCACCGCCGGACCAAGCTCATCTGACATATGGGTCGATGGTGGTGGGGCCCACATGTCAACTGGAGTAGTAGCACGTTACAGCAGCACCGAACGTCCGAGTTGAGTGGGTTGGGTCACTGACAAGTGGGCCCATGTGGGGCCCCCTCGGACCGCAGTTACCACTTACCAGCCTCCTATGGCAGCAGATTCAGGGCTCATCAGTCCCGGCGAATTTGGGTATTTAACGAATTTGGATTGGATTTGACCAATTTTGATCTCGGGTTGGCTCCAAGTTTGTCGGAAGTTTACTAGGAGTGTGTCAAAAACCTGTTTGAAGTAAGACGTCTGACTCGAATTTCGTTGGGCATTCGAAATTGTAAGCTGCTGGATTTGGTTCACAAATTTGTTGGATACATCAAATCTTGTCGTACAGAATACAGAGGCAGAGCTGTCTCAAACTGCTCGGTTTGGGTCTGATTTCAAACGGATGTTTACAGATTTTCATGAAATTTGTCGTCTCGCTGGCTTCCATTTCAACCCAAAATGAGATTGCAAACACGCTCGCTCGCCTAGTAGCCCTTGTTAGTTGTCACCCAGTGATGGTTCAGAAGCAAATTGATCAGAAACAATCAGTCAGTCATGGACTCATGGTTCAAGAGGAAGCCCTCAAAAAATTATGAGAAATTATAAGTTCAACAGGATAGATGCTCCAGAGCATAGACCAAAAATAGACCTCTGAAAATTGGAGGTAGATTCTATGCCCTCTCATGTAAAAAAAAGTGGTTTTTACATTTGAAGATCCTCTTCTCAACAGCAGCAGTACACAGCAAAACCCGGGCAACATGTGCTCGACAAGGGCCTGCCACCACTGTGGCTTTGACCTAGGCACAGCTGCTGCCCATTTGCCTTATACCACACCCATATTTACATTCACTAACAAGTATAACAGCCCGCCGAGACGGTGTAGGACGCTGTATTGTGCTTGCCCACCCGCCCGGGAGCTGATCGGCCGGCTACAGCCAGACAACAAGAAATGGTTGTGCCTCATCATCTTGAAACCTCCCTAATTTACATCTGGCTAGCCGCGTGTTTCTTCGTCATAGTAGGCTCATTAGAATACACATAAGAGTTACAATATTGACCCAATAAGTGGAACACCGCTGGCTCCGAGTAGCATTTGCTGCAACGGCAGAATGAAAGGTTAAAAAGGTGAAAAGACGCTACATGAGATGAAAAGATCATAACTCTATACGCATAGATTCATCTATGATATAATTAAAATTTTGAAATCTCCATGGCTAGTTATGAAAAAAAAATCCATCAAGCGGTTGATAAAATAAAGCAATGCACTGTTGTAAAAAAAGATTACATGATTCAGATCTAAATATAACCCAGACAGAAACTGCAAAACGAGCAGAAGCCATGAAAAGACAGCATCCATGACTGTTAAAACGACTATATGAGGTTTAGCAGAGGAAATTTCTTATCCAAAATAACTTGCTTAAACTAACTTTTCACCTTACTCACTATCTAGAGTAACTGAACTTTTCTCTTGGCTGACATATTTTGCCTTAGTGCACCTAAATCCTAAGGACTACAAAATTATGCTTTTCTAAGGAGTTGTTTGCCCAGAAGACAAGCTAACAATATTTCTCTCAATCAACTGCGAGCTGAACTAAAACTACATTTTGCTGGCAGAAGTATATCATCAGCAGATAGGCATACTCAACCGTGATCTGGACTTAACAGAAATGTAATCTCAATTCAGCAGTCAGTGTAAAGATCAAATAAAATGGATTTAGCATATTATCCTCAGGAGAAGAAAGAAGTAAAAAAAGTAAGGTCCAAATTCATGATTGGTAGATTATTATAGGGAAAACACTAACTAGCAGTAGTAGTTGAGAGAATGTTAAAAAGATACGGCAAAAAACTTACATGAATAAGGAGCAGGGGCCAGAGACGGCATTCCAGCAGGATCTCTTCTTGATGTATATGGACTTGGAGGATGAGCGTGAGCAAAAGAAACAGTGGGCAAAGGTGGCTCTGGAAGAACCGGAGGGGATGGAATAGGGGACCTACTGTGCACACCAGGATTCCTTGGTGATAGTGAGTGAGGTGGCAAAGCAACTGGTGAAGCAAAATGATGATCATTGGCTGTAGGTTCAGGAGCTGGCGCCACATGAACTTTGTTCTTTGGCTTGTCAGTGCCATATGGACACCTAGATGGAGGTGGAGCTCCATATCTGGGTTCGTGCACAGGGGAATGTACTGGAGCCTGGATTGGAGCTGAATGCCTGTTGTCTTCATGACCATGGTGATGGTGATGATGGTGATGGTGACCATGATGGTGCATGGGTGCTGGGCTAGGTGCTTCAGAACCACCCCCACTATGTAAAGAATGTCTAAGATAGGATGAAAGGCTTATCTGCTTCACTCTGCCAAATACAGTATGGTTCAGACCGAGGTTTCCTGAGGATGAATTAGTAATTGTTTGTGCCAACTGCTTCATCCTTGGTACAGACGGCTGGTGATTCCCAACTTCAAGAAAAATGGAGGTCTCAACAATAGTTGGAGGATCAATTGTTGAACCGTTCAAATTCGCCAACTTGATGTACAGATTCTACAATGCACGCAATAATGTTAAAACCAACAATGAAAACAAGGTAATGCCACAATATAATAATATACACTAATAAACTTTGCCACAATAAAAAGTAAGATCCACAACAGAAATTCATACGATGGCAGACCCTTTCTTCCAGATAATGCCTAACAGACTAGATCAAAAGCATCATTCATTGCTTGTATGTACATAGAATAAAAAGAAAATAAAATGGACACATGTATTATAAAGCAGAAAATGGTACAAGTTCAAGTATGAGAGCTGAAGACAGATAGACACTTAGACAGACTTCCTTGGGTCAATTGTAGGTGCTAATCTTCCACCTCCTTTTCTGTGGTTTTGTGAAAACTTTAAATCAAGATCATATCTCAAAATAACCTGTTGTATCAGTACACGCTCTCTCATGCTTACAAACCTAACTTTGTACACACACGCCTCTGAACTGGGATCGAATGGTAGCACCAGAAATCATGAGGAAGAAATATTACATGCTTTCTACAGGATTGTGTGTAGGTCATATCACATAAGCAAGAGCAAATTAATAATATAAAAAACAACATATATTTAAAAAATGAAGGAAACTTCAAAGGAGGTGACATCAAATGAAGGTGATATAAAGTAGCTAAGCCAGAAAGTAGTACTGACCTCATAGGAATTGAGCAGTAGCCCAGTTTTCATTTGATCCTTTAACTCATCGATTCTGTCTTGCACTTTGTAGATTGGGAAATTCAGAGTGAAGTTAAAAGTTGCATGAGGTTTCTGAGGAAGGAAAGCAGTTTGTGGAGGAATGATTGTTATGCCTCCTGGGAATTTAATCACTTCAAAGGACGTTGAATTCCCAAACAAAGACTCAGTTAACTGGAGTGTCGACTGACGCACGACAAAGTTCATAAAATAAGACCTAAGAATGCTCAACCCTGTTGACGATAAAGTCAAATTCTTTGGATAAGGCACAATACTGAAGATAACATTTGTCCAGTTTGATCCAACTAATTGTTGTAGTGAATTTACTACCACCTGTATAAGTATTCAAGCATCAGGTTGCGAAATGATAAGGAAATGGATAAATAAAAGATGTTTGCAGGGCATACAGTGGAGTTAGGAATGCCAATTTCCTCATAGATGTCCAATTCAAGCCTAGATGCATTTCCATTGAGCTCAGGAACCGTCTTGTGCAACCTAAAGCTTGCCACTATATCAGCTGGGAAAAAATAGGTGTGTAAGACACATGTATTAAAATAAAGTACTTAGAAGGATTGCCATGTTTTATGCAGTTTTAGTACTCCTACAGTCCTACACAACAGAATAGCAAAGCATTCCAATAGTGCAACTTCAGTAAACAGTAAGCAGAGTTTCCAAATTAGACAATTAGTAAAATTCATGAATGTTCACAGGGTATGGAATGGACTGAATTCTGAACTATTGACCAGTAATTTAGTACGATTCAACCCTACATTACAGCCATTGCAAAACTTTGAACAATGCAATAGGGGAAGTGAGCATAAGTGCACAACAACACAAACACCAGTGACAGAACCTCCTACATAGATGTGCAATGCTCACAAAATAACTGGGTCACACTTCACACCAAATTCGGTAAATTGTATAGAACAGCAAGCTGAGAGTGACGGGGTTGCCTCTTTTAGCATCAAATAAACATTTCCCCCAAAATTCTAACTTGCTCATTTCTGCACAACAAGCACCGACACATGGCTAACGCAATACAAATCACATACCAACATCAAATCTAGCAGAAACCAGCTATACGCGAGCAAATTTGCATGGCGTGCTCTCATAAATCGCATAGAGCTGTAAAATAAATCCCTCTTCCCCTCCAAACTAAACAAAAAAACAAATCGCATTGACCAGGGTCCTCACAGCCAGTTCAAATTTCCGTACACCCAGATCCAGAGCTCAGGAACAGTAACTACTCCTCAAATCCGCCGACGAGCTAAACAGAAATCGAACAGCAGATTCCGCTGGTTGGCCATTGCAACAAACGCACCAAACAGAATCAGAAGTAACACGAGATCTCGCAATGCGGCCTCTCACCTTCGAACCCTGCGCCCGGATCCGGCCCCTCCGATCCCCTCCCGTGCCGCGCGAACGGCGGGAGCCAGAACAGCGCCGACAGCAGCACGGCCACCCCGAGCACCAGCGCCGCCACGCATTTCAGCCGCACCACCCCACGCGCGCCGCCGCAGCACCGACGGGCGGCGCTACCTCCCCTTCCCCTTCCTCCTCTTCCGCCTCCGTCTCCGCCGCCGCCCCCTGCCCCGTCCGGCGGCCGCTGCTGGTCCTGCCCCTCGCCGGCCTCCTTCCCCATGCCGCGCGATCTCACGCATCACGGCGCCCCGCAACCGCCGCCGCCGCCGCCTCGCTGGACGCCATTGCCGCCGGTTGGTGGCGCGGGCGCTAGGGTTGGGGCTTCGTTGCTTAAGGAGGAGGAGATGGGGATGGGGATGGAGATGGAGGTGGGCGAGGGAAGGTGAGAGAAAGTGAGAGGTAAACCGCACCGAGAGAAGTGAAAATACTGAAATGAAATGGAAGCGAAGGGAAGAAGAAGACGACGAGCAGCAGCAGCAGTAGCAGCGGTTGGAGTGACCACGGTGAGTATAGTAGACTAGACTGGAGTACTAGTTTAGTGGGGTAAAGCTCACTTGTTAATTGTTGTTAGCTCGGGTGATTATTAAATTAAGGTCGTTAATTTGTTTCTGGTTGTGTTGGTGTGGAATAATTTGTAGGCTACTCTTTTGCCTTTTTTTTAATGGTGTTTTGATTGGTTTGTTTTATGTGTGTTTTATTTTTGCTGAGGATGGTTTGAAGATTTTGAATTTGGATGGGGGCAAAGTGGAGGTGGGATCTTCTATGGTCACTGGACTTTGTGAGTGTGTTGAGTGCTTGGAACCATATGTATGAGTGTTACGGTTTGAGTAGTTTAATTACTACATCCATTCGATTTATTGTGCAATAAACAACTATTTGCACCTTCACCTTTAATTAGAATTATTCTGAAGCAGAAGAATAAACATAATTCCAATGACCATCGAGCGTGATTTGCTTAGGGCATCTTTTGTTTATATTACTCATGAACATTTAGAGTATAATAGAAATAAGTTCACTCCATCAAAATACATTAGTATTATAGTAGAACTAAATTGAAAAATAGTTTGTCCAGATTTATTACACATTAGGACATGTCACATTCTAATCTAAATGATTATATTCCTGAACGGTTGAGTGGGTATTTTATAATAAGCATAATATTGTATTTTTCTGTCGAACAAATACAATTAACATACTTGATCTCTAGTTTAGTTATTGCAAAAAAATAATTCTAATTCTATAAAACAAGAAAGGCTATACAGAGCGAATAAATAATTTCTTAGTGCAAAACAACTCCATATTGTTGACTACAGATATAAATTATCTAAGCAATCAACAAATCTAATATAATTAATGATAACAAACTATGGTATTTATGGATGCCTATGAAAAAAGTAAGGTGAAACATCACACGGACAGAATGTGATTCTTTTGTTCCTCCACATCTCGATCATTCCGGCCTCTCCGCTGTAGTGAAGGCGAATGCTTATCCATCAACCAACCAACCAGTAGTGAAAAAAAAAAAAGAAACGAAGAATGTCGCGAAGGCGATGCGGCAAACCACACAGCCACCACAGGAGATCCGGTCTGGGTTACCGCTGCAGCGGCGGGTGGATCGGCGAGCGACCTCCAGACCAGGAGAGACCCGTGACGTGGGCCCGGGTCCCACCTCACACCCCCCTTCTCCTCTGGCTTTCTCGTGCTCGCTTTCTTTCGCGGAAAGCGACGACTTCTCTTCCCTTCCACGAGCGCGATCCTCGCTGCACCCGGTCCAATGCACCCGCCACCTGATGACCACGACGACGAATCAAGCCTGTCCACTGGACCAGGTGCACGGAGGGATTCATACGTTCCATCCGAGTTGGTCCACGTGGCTTCCGCGTAAATCACGAAGCGTTGCCACCGCCCTCGAGGGCCTCTCTCTCGCTGTCTCGTGGACCCGGGCTCACATGGAAGGACTCGCGTGCACTGTTTCACAAACCCACTGCCACTGACCGCGTGGGCCCACATGAACCAGGAGCACGAACACAGCGGTGATGCGGGGCCCACCTGGAAGTGGGCGTTGGGTGGGTTAGCCGCTCGCTGTCGCCGATGGAGGAGAGGAGACGCCACTTGGACTCTCCGTCTCCATCGCTACAAGGACCATGCACCTACCCAGCCATTGCTGATCGATCAGAGAAATCTGAAATCTCACCTCATCTCTCTAGAAGAGAGTTTGATCAGATATGATGTTCAGATGAACTCGCCGCTTTCAGCGTGATGAAACGTCGGCATCTTTTTCACTGATCCGGCCTTGAAAGGAGTTAAATTGGGGGAAAAGTGGTACGGCGTAAACTATTTGATGTCATACTATGCTTGATGAGTGATTAAGGTTGTTGATTGAATGCACACTGGGTGTACGTACGGCGAGGTACTGCAGCTGAACAGCTGATGGGTTTATTGGAGTAGTATGCTTTACTTTCTTTTCATTCAATGCAATGTCGGTTTGTACTCGTTGTTTATGTTAATTCCTGTGCCGTTTTCCAGCTCGGAGAACTGATGAGCGTGATGGATGATGGATAATGTGAACCAAACTCAGTTTGCAACAATTTAACCAAGAGCTCAAGACACAAACAGATGATTTAAAAGACTTAAGGCATATCTTTAATTTTAATTTTAAGATATAGTAATAACATGGCTCTAATTTTTTCTGTTATTATCTACTACGCCATCAATATATCATTAATTAACAAACAAGAAACACTACATGCCATTAACATATCTAATTAAGTATTACCTTCGTCCCAAAATAAAACTATCTATACGGGATATGACATAACTAGAACATTGAATCCGGAGAGAGAATTGTATTAAACACAGAGGATAGTATGAAACACGTATTCTACGACAATGAGTCAACTTTGAGAAATGGAATTACTTGAATTTTTTAAGAAACCTCCATATTTAAAGTTATTGTACGGGGCGTACCGTTTTGGAACGTGAACGTGCTTAATTATGGAATGCGAGAAATAATCTATGCAAAACTTCTCTTTATAACATGTGCCCTAAACATTATAAAGCTGATGAATCGATTTTAAAACATAGTTAACCCAAATATGGAATACACTATATATCAAACACTATAGTGTAAATTTTGCAAAAATGTACCTGCATATCTCAAACCCCTATAATTCCAGCATATTTACATTTTTTTTTTTTGGTCTTTACAGGAAGTCGAAAACAATATCTTTTCTGCTTGCTCTTCAAGAAAAATGGGTGGGAAAACACACACACACAACAACAACAATTTTTTACTGCCCCATATTAGCAAAGAAGAAATGGGCCCAAACTATTAATGGGCCTCACACGCAAACCAGCCCAGCCCACTGGAACAGAAGATATCCACGAGTCAACAAAATGCGCCTGCCGTCTCCCTTTCCTCCTCCTTCCGCCGTCGCTTTCTTCGCTGCTCGCTGATCTCTAGGGTTTACTTTCCCCTTTCCCCTCTCCCTCCCCGAGCTCTAGGGTTTTACTCGCTCTCCGCCACCATGACGGCCGCCGAGACGCAGGAGGAGCTGCTCCGCAAGCACCTCGAGGAGCAAAAGATCGAGGTGATCCGTCTACTCCCAACTCCCCTCTTCCCCTCTCCCTGTGATAGAAGGATATACTCAGGAAGTTACGATCTTTTTAGGACTGATGATCCGGGTTTAGATCGGTGGGTTTTGGTAGATCGCAGCGGTAAATTGCTGGATCTTGTTAGTTGGTGAGGTTTCGCGGCTTTTAGGTGCGAGTTTGGATGGTGAGCCGAGTGGGTGGTTGTTGGAGTGGGGGTTTCTGTGGATCCTGTGGGCTTCTGCTAGCAGTAGTTCGTACTCTGCGGATTTTAGTTGCTGTAGCCTGTAGATCTCTCGCGTGCTAGTTCCTATATATCTTTTGGCGATTCACCTATGGAGATGGAGATCAGAATGAAGGGGGAGGTGATGGTACTGCTGTATTAATGATTGCAAGTTTGGAATTGATTATGAGCATGCGGAAGCTATATTAACATCATTATAGTTGTTAGGTTAAAAGTATTATAACTGTTGTTTAACTATAGTGATCGTTATGCTGAAAACTTGGCCTCACCTGCCAGTTAGCTTGAGAAGTATATTGGGATTGTTTGTTTTCCTGCTGCACAAACCCTTTGCTTTAATCTTGAAAAGTTATTCCTTTTTTGCACAGAATGCTTCCTTTCAACCTGGAAATTACATACCCTAGCTTGAATGCTTCCTTTTATGCACATAATGCTTCCTTTTAATCTTGAAATCTCGTTTGATACTTGACAGTCGGATAAAGATGTTATTTTGTTGCATGCTTTCAGGGAGATGAGCCTACCATCGAGGATGACGATGATGATGAAGAGGACGATGATGATGATGAGGATGACAAAGATGATGATGCGGAAGGTATGTTGGAACTATGACCGTTTATCACTTTTGCCATTTTTGTAACCTTTTCAGTTATTATATAGATGTCTGGTTATTGCATAAAACATCTATGTATTTCTTTAATCGATGATTCACACTTTCCAAACAGGGCCGTATTGGTACGGGATGAATAATTAAACAGCTTGGTTGTTAAGATAAACTGATAATCTTGGTGTAGCTTGCTAGATGTATCTTTATAATATCATGCTACCTACGTAGTATAAGCATTTCTGTTCCAGATTTGTAGCCAGGAAATGCTTATATTTTGGGGAGGAAGTAGTAAGTGATACTGGATTTTATGTTTTCGTTAGGAGTGAAGCATGTGTGCCTGTAATATCAGAGTCCAAATTTATAATTATCAGTCCCAAAAACTGTTTGTCATTAGAATTTGGATTTCTGTTTCACGGTTTCTCAAAAACGGTCCAAGCCTTCAGAAAAAAATACTACTATGTGGTACTCTTGATTTGTTGTTCAGTGTTTGCTACAATCTGATTGATATCCTATGTGTTTTGCAGGAGCAGGAGGTGATGCTAGTGGAAGATCTAAGCAGAGCAGGAGTGAAAAAAAGAGCAGGAAAGCCATGCAGAAACTTGGCATGAAGACCATCACTGGCGTGAGCCGTGTGACTATCAAAAAGAGCAAGAACGTGAGCCTCGTACTAACTGTTGTGATATTGTCTCTTGTAGCATTGTTATATGCCATCGCAATTGCTTAACTTTTACTTGCATTCCCAGATTCTGTTTGTCATCTCCAAGCCAGATGTCTTCAAGAGCCCAAACTCAGACACCTACGTCATCTTCGGTGAGGCGAAGATTGAGGATCTGAGCTCTCAGCTGCAGACTCAAGCCGCAGAGCAGTTCAAGGCACCAGACCTCAGCAACGTCATCTCGAAGGCCGAGCCTTCTGCAGCAGCTCAAGATGATGAGGAGGTTGACGAGACAGGCGTTGAGCCGAAGGACATTGAACTGGTGATGACACAGGCCACCGTGTCGAGATCAAGGGCGGTGAAGGCACTGAAGGCTGCTGGTGGTGACATTGTCACTGCCATCATGGAGCTGACGACTTAGTGGAATTACGAAACCGTTTTGGGTGGGGGGATGGAACTTGTGGCTTAAATTTTAATGTTTATTGTACTTGCCGCATGAATTTTCACCCTTTGGTTAAGCTATCTTGAGAATGTAGTGCTACGAAACTGGAGGACCTGTCATCCTTTGATAAATTGACTGTTTGCTATTAGTATGTCTTTCATTCGCCTGCTCTTAATACATACACATGCACTGCTCCAGTGTTTTCCATTATTCAATGTGAATGTGCATGTTGCACTCTGCAGCTAAGTTGCCTGAGTTGACTGAAATATATGGTCCGTTCTGTGAAACATTTGCCTGAGATTTAAGCTTATACAAAGCATGTCTTCAAGTCCGTCCCTGTAGTGTCGAATGCAGAAGTTTAAGTTATGCGACTACGCGAGTTTTTCAAAGATATAAACATCATCCAATGCAGACAGTTGAGTTATGCGAGATCTTCATACAGAAACATGCTAATTTCTATGGAAATCTGAAGAGGAGAATCGAGCCGTCGTGCACCTTCCTTTACCTGGCACAAGAACAGAATCAGAGGGCGGCACAGGAAGACCAGAAGCAGCAGCCTAGGCAGGGCACCCGCGCACCGCACGCGACAAGGCGAAAGAGGCGAGGTCCGCGAGGAGAACTCCAAGCGATTCCCCGCTCCGCCCAACAATTTGGCGGCTCAATCAACAGGAGGAAGGAAGAAGGGGAACCAGGTATGAGCGTGGCCGGCCGCTTTATTGTCTTCTTTTCTCTCCATCGTTTTCTTGCTGGGTCAAGCTCTTCTCTCTTGGGCTCGGTGTTGACGACGACGTGTGATGGGTGGATGCATAGGCATAGCGGTTTGCGGTCCAAACATCTTGAGCGCAAAGTGTTCGACGTAATGCCTCAGAGAAGTAGTTTAGCCTGCACTTTTGCAGCCCTGTGTTGCCTCTGTACTGTTCGCTTTTCACATTTTCTCCTGCGCGTCCCTCCTGCATAATGTTGAGCCCAAAGGGTTAATTAATTAGTGTCGAATATGGAAATTTTAGTGGAGCTAGGGTCTACATGAAGCTTGTGTTCAAAATACGGCCAGTTTCATGCCTTCCACAAACAGAACTGCAGATATTCCAACTATTATTCCAGAAACAATTAAACCATCTGTCAAAATAACTTTGTCGTAAACCAACATATGTTCATCAGTTATTTTGACAGATGGGCTTTCCTAGTAAAACTTTGTCAGGGGACACGACTAGGTCTTTTATGGATTCAGCAACAGTGTAATACCACAGTCCACAGCGATGTCATTTGTCCCTTTTCCAGCTTGTCCTGATCGAATTATTTTCACTTAAGCCACTGTTTTGAGTACTTCGTGATAAATATTTTGATCATCAGATATGATTCAATTTTAAAGGTTGGATATGAAAGGAAAGGCTTTCGTATCAATGGTATTAATAGGGAGGTGAGGCTCGAACCCAGGACCTGCTGGCTCACAACTCGTGCTGCTAGCCAGGAAGACTCCCAGGCCTTTCTCATATGATTCAATTTTCAATAGGAATTCTAAAGGGTTTATATGGTGGCACATGAATCTCCTGCATAAAAACTGTAAATCTTTGATATTGCAGTTATTCATTCAGTGAATAAACATTAGATTCTCAGTATTATTTAACATACTTCATTGAAGCAACTTCTTTTGTGCAATCTGTTTTTGGTATTTTGTTGTCTAGCTATTGACAGACCTGTAGTTGTACATCTTGTTCAACATTCCTTAAACTCCATTCTGTTTCTGACTTGGTACTTTTCTTTCTTGATTCACCGCTGCCAGTATTTATTTAGGAGTGGAGGCTGCACATCAAAGGTCAAACAGGTTGATCCAAAGATGCATAAAGACCAGCTGATTGGGTTGGCATTCATCGCGTTTGGCATCATATTATTTGTGGGTTTCTTCTACGCTGCGGTTTTGTCCAAGATGCTTCCACCATATGAAAACCGGTTTCTGTCAGCAATTCAAAATGATAGGTAAGTAATATAGACTTGACAGAATGTTCAGGATCATCCACTGTTTCCATGGATGTTCGTCAACAGAAGGTGTTCTGTTACTACATAGTGGCACCAAGTTCAACTAAATTAGTTTTTTGCTTAAATTTACAGGTATTACTGCTTGCTCGTACCCGTGACACTCCCCGTGATAATTGTGGCCGTCTATTTGCATTGGCTAAGCATGAAGATGTTCAAGCATGCATGAATCCTCATCACTCGTGCAAGAAGCCTTGAAGTGTTTTTTCTCCCTTGCCAACCTTAGTATCGTGGTGACCATCAACATATACTACTACATCTATCTCAAAGTCAGTGTTAGACTTTTGCAAAAACATTAAGATATTTTTGGCCAAGAATTCAAACTATACATAATTGTACTATGTCATATATTATTTAGAGGAACGATCTAATATGTAATACCCAACTTAGTCTGTTACACTGGAAAAACTGGGTCACAAACAATTGCCAGCTTCTCATTGTTTGTGCACGAGCAATTGCTACCGGAGTATAATATAAACTCTAGGATTTCAAACCTTGTGCAGATTGTCTCGAATGCCATTGTTATTCCTGGAACAAATATATATTTCCGTGTTTAAAAAAGAAAATAATAAAACCAATTGAGCATATACCTAAACTTGGAAACGCGTTTGCTTTTGCTATATTTACCCGGAACATTTGGGGCCGTGGAGATTGTTCAGGATCGGGGATAAAGAATAGCCGTCCGTCCAACAAAAGCCCGGGTTGATCGGCCTCCGTACACGCGTGCGTACGTGTTTGCACCCGATTCTGCAGCAAAAACCGCCGAGAAAAAAAGAGAAGACCACGCTAGTCGCGCAACGAGATTGCCAAAACCAGCTCTTTCTCACTGGGAAAACTCATGGTCATGGGAGAGATTGGATGGAGAGGTATAGTACCCTAATCTAATTGCAAAGCAATTGGTTACGCACGATTGCTAGTGATTAGCAAGAGCAGATCGAGGAAGAGTAAGAGTAAGAGCAGGAAGAAGATTTGAAGGAGGGATTTGTGAAACTTTTGAATCGCCATGTCGTTCATACGGAAGAAGTCGATGGAGTTTCTGAAGAGGTTCGAGGTTCCGGCGAAGAATCCGTCGGAGGATGTGCAGCGGCGATGGAGAGAGGCCGTCGGCACAATCGTCCTCAACCGCCGCCGCCGTTTCCGTATGGTCCCCGACCTCGACAAGCGATCGCAGGCCGAGACCCAGCGCCGCAAGATCCAGGTACGTATACTATACGTCTCGGTTGATCTTGCCTGCTTTTTCTTTCTGAATCTGCAATTCTGCATCGATCACTGCATGATGTATGGTTATTCAGATCTGAACTCGATCGATCTCTGCAATTTGCACTGCAATGCACGACCGAGCATTCACGCGTCGTACGTAACAATTGGGGTGCATGATAGTAGGATATTGTAGGGATAGTTGGCCTGCTCATGAGTTCAACTGAACGAACTAAGTTTTACTTTCGATTTGTTTATTTAAATAGTACGTGTGTTATGGCGCGAGAGCGGGCGTGACATTGGTACCATAAATGTTATTTTCTTTATTAAATTAGCGGGCGTGACATTGGTACAAACGACTCGAATCCAGTCAATTCTATAGGATCGTTGTCAGACCGACTTCTCATTGAAAAATAAATGATAGATCATTATCAATGTAGATACGTAGAGTCAAAATTGGGCTACCAGATAATACATATCATCGAGGCTATCCAGTTACCCTAGTTAAGACAAATTATCAACCCTCACGCAGCAATTTTTTTTATTTAGATTTAGAGTAATGTTTTTCTCTCTCCGCGCCTTCTCTCATTCACGTCTTGTACACTGCTTAGGAATGAAATAAGGGTTCATGGTACTTTAATCCTCAAAATATATACTACATTTGTCTCCAAATGAATGTCTTTCTAACTACGTATCTAGACAAATACTTAGCGAATTACGTAGCTAGAAAGACATTTTTCTTCGATGAAGATATTAGCATGGAATACATGTTGATTAAATTTATTGCTGGCGTTATTCAATATACATATGGCCATCTTTCTTTCTTTGGCGTGTTACAAGATAGAATTAAGCTACCTGGTCACCTGGTTTTGAATAATTACTAATTGTATTAAAATTTCCATTAATGTCTCACTAGACCCATATGTCAGTGAAACAAGGAATGATAAATGAGGAATTGGACACACTTTTGGTGGCATAAAAGAAATTTATTTATCAATATATTCTCTCTGATTTTTTTATTTGATGCTGGTGAGCTCAAAAATGAGCTAACCAACGTCAAATAAAAATGTACGGAGGGAGTATATTTTTCTAGTACATCCTGGAAGCCTTTTTCTTGCCAGTTATTCCTAAGGAGAGATTATATGCCTGTTTGGCTAAGCTGTAGATTATATCCCAAGCTATAGCATTGCTGTAGTATATACTATGTTCGTCCAAAAAAAGTCGAACTTTGAAATTCAAAATAGTTCCAAAGTAGTAGAAGGGGGAGATAGAATTAATAAATATTGGCAGGAGGACCATGTTTTTGGCATCCTATTAATTTAAATGGAGAATCTAAATTGCATTTGCATTACATGCGTCATGTACGATAGGATATTTGAAAAACTGGCGCATACCTGCATTGGTTACAAAACGGCAACTCTGAATAAATTAATATGAACGTTACGTCTTTGGTCATAGAGAAAACTCAATACATCCACACTAGTAAAGAACAATGTATTACTACACCGTTTTAATTAGTATCCCTGTGGACATGAGTTCAGTAACTCGATGGTACAAGATTCTGCCTGTTCAACACAACACAATTACTCCTGAAACACTATCAAATTAACTCTGAAATTCTGAAACAACCTATCTTAATCTGCTACTGATCTCCCCTCTCCTATTCCACAGGAGAAGCTCCGTGTTGCCCTCTTCGTTCAGAAAGCTGCACTTCAGTTCATCGACGGTAATTAAACCCCCTCCTCAAAAACGTTTCTTTCAATTTCAATTCCTCTCGAAAATCCATCCATTAATTACTCCGTTTCGTAACAACAACAATGGCGAATCTCCGATCATCCTCAGCCGCCCGCAAGACGGATCATCCATTGTCGGAGCTCGCACGTCAATGCGGATTCTCCGTTAGCGCCGAGGAGCTCGCCTCAATCGTTCGAGGCCATGACAGCAAGAGCTTGAGATTCCATAACGGCGTTGACGGAATCGCACGGAAGATCGCCGTCTCCCTCACTGACGGCGTCAAGTCCGACGACGCCGGCCTCCGTGCCGAGGTGTACGGCGCCAACCAGTACACCGAGAAGCCACCTAGAACCTTCTGGATGTTTCTATGGGACGCAAGCCAGGACATGACACTCATGCTCCTCGCCTTCTGCGCCGTCGTCTCCGTCGCAATCGGCCTCGCCACCGAGGGATTTCCCGGCGGAATGTACGACGGCGTCGGCATCATGATGACGATTCTCCTCGTCGTCATGATCACCGCGGCGAGTGATTACAAACAGTCGTTGCAGTTTAGGGATTTGGATAAGGAGAAGAAGAAGATCGATGTGCAGGTGACTCGTGACGGCTACCGTCAGAAAGTGTCGATTTATGATGTCGTCGTCGGCGACATTGTTCATCTGTCGATCGGCGATCAAGTCCCAGCTGATGGATTGTTCATCGACGGATACTCTTTTGTCGTCGATGAATCGAGCCTCTCCGGCGAGAGTGAGCCGGTGCACGTGTCGACGGCGAATCGATTTCTTCTTGGTGGAACCAAAGTGCAGGATGGATCAGCGAGGATGCTTGTGACGGCGGTTGGGATGAGAACGGAATGGGGAAATTTGATGGAAACATTGAGCCAAGGCGGCGAGGATGAAACGCCGTTACAGGTGAAGCTTAACGGCGTCGCCACGATCATCGGCAAGATCGGCCTCGCATTCGCCGTGCTCACTTTCACCGTGCTCATGGCGAGGTTTGTGCTCGCCAAGGCGAATTCAGATGGTGGGTTGCTGAATTGGGGAATGGAGGACGCGTTGTCCGTTCTCAATTTCTTCGCCGTCGCCGTCACGATCATCGTCGTCGCCGTTCCCGAGGGTCTCCCTCTCGCCGTCACGCTTAGCTTGGCTTTCGCCATGAAGAAGCTTATGCAGGAGAGGGCTCTAGTTCGTCATCTCTCGGCGTGTGAGACGATGGGTTCGGCGAGTTGCATTTGTACGGACAAGACGGGGACGCTTACGACGAATCATATGGTTGTCGAGAAGGTTTGGGTCGCCGGCGCCGACGCGACATTGAGTGTTCCCAATGGATTTGATCAGATTACGTCGTCGTTGTCGGGGAATTTCAATGGATTGCTTCTTGATGGTGTGTTCCATTGTTCTGGATCGGAGGTTGTTCGTGGGAAGGATGGGAAGGTGACTGTCATGGGGACGCCGACGGAGACGGCGATAATTGAGTTTGGTCTTGAGGTTGAGAAACGCGCCGGCGTCGAGCACGCCGCCGCGGAGAAGGTGAAGGTTGAGCCGTTCAACTCGGTGAAGAAGACGATGGCCGTCGTCGTCGCCGGCGCCGGCGGCGGAGGGCGTCACCGCGCGTTCCTGAAGGGGGCGTCGGAGGTGGTGCTTCGCCGGTGCGACGCCGTGCTCGACGCCGCCGGGAACGCCGAGCAGCTCACGGAGGCGAAGGCGAAGCGTGTGGCGACCGCCATCGACGCGTTCGCCTGCGACGCGCTGCGGACTCTCTGCCTCGCGTACCAGGACGTCGACGCCGGCGTCGCCGGCGCCGGCGGCGAGATCCCCGGCGACGGGTACACGCTGATCGCCGTGTTCGGAATCAAGGACCCGCTTCGCCCAGGCGTGAAGGAGGCCGTGGCGACGTGCCACGCCGCCGGGATCAACGTGCGGATGGTCACCGGCGACAACATCAACACGGCGAAGGCGATCGCGAGGGAGTGCGGCATCCTCACCGACGATGGGATCGCCATTGAAGGGCCTGAATTCCGGCAGAAGGATCCTGACGAAATGAGGGAGATCATTCCCAAAATTCAGGTCAGTTAAAGAACTTTTTTTTTTTCAGAATTTTGCAGGACATAAACTGATTTGAATAAATTTTAATGTGGTTGCAGGTGATGGCGAGGTCGCTGCCATTGGACAAGCACACGCTGGTGACGAATCTAAGGGGAATGTTCAACGAGGTCGTGGCGGTGACCGGCGATGGCACGAACGACGCGCCGGCGTTGCACGAGGCTGACATCGGCCTCGCCATGGGCATTGCTGGAACAGAGGTTTGTAGTTTGGACACTGCTTTTACCTTGCAGGTTTTAGGTTTGCAGTTCGATTGATTTGGTGAATGTTTTGGGGTTGCTTAATTATTCATCAGGTTGCAAAGGAGAATGCCGATGTGATCATCATGGACGACAACTTCTCGACCATCATCAACGTGGCCAAATGGGGCCGATCGGTCTACATCAACATCCAGAAGTTCGTGCAGTTCCAGCTCACCGTCAATGTCGTCGCCCTCATGGTGAACTTCATCTCTGCATCATTCACAGGTGCACACAAACAGCCGCTTCTAATCTTACAAAAATTTCACCTACATGTCATCTCTGCATCATTCACAGTTGAGCAATTTTATAATCCTTGAGAATGTATAAAAAGATACCATTTTTTCTAGTTTAAATTTGGTATCTCTAGGAGAGGTACCAAATTTTATAATGAAATTTGATTAAATTTCGCAAAACTATAACTACTTTAACCAAAATATCACAAAACTACAGATTTAAGGTGTTGCTTCAAAAAATACAAATTTAGCATAAAATTTATCACAAAATAACTAAATATTGAGAATTCAACAATTCAGGGAGTGCGCCGCTGACGATTGTGCAATTGCTGTGGGTGAACCTGATCATGGACACGCTTGGAGCACTGGCGCTGGCGACGGAACCACCGAACGATGCAATGATGAAGAGGCCGCCGGTGGGGCGCGGCGACAACTTCATCACCAAGGTTATGTGGAGGAACATCATTGGGCAGAGCATCTACCAGCTGGTTGTGCTTGGCCTCCTTCTTCTCAGAGGGAAGAGCCTCCTCCAGATCAATGGCCCTCAGGCTGATGCGCTCCTCAACACTTTCGTCTTCAACACCTTTGTCTTCTGCCAGGTATACACTGCACTTAGGATGTGTTGTTTATGTACACAATTGCTTCAAGGGATGAATTATGAATACCTCCGTCCCAAAATAAATTTGTCCTAAACATTTTTTTTAAAAAAAACAGTTGCAAAATATAAGTAAGCCAGAAAAGGAATGTTTATATTTCAGAATGGAAGTAGTAGTATATCACACACTTAATATTAGATGATGTTTTTCTAAACAACAATGTTCTAAATTTTTGTTTTTGTGTGTGTGTGGAGAAATTGTAGTTTGAGAACCATGATGCACATAATCCACTCAGCTCAGTTTAGTTCAATTCAGTTTTTAGCAGCCCCTTATAATATGTCATTGGTGTTATTAGGTTTTCAACGAGGTGAACAGCAGGGAAATGGAGAAGATCAATGTATTCAGTGGCATTTTCAGCAGCTGGATTTTCTCTGCGGTCGTTGGCGTCACCGCGGCGTTCCAGGTGATCATGGTGGAGCTCCTGGGAACTTTTGCTAACACGGTGCATCTGAGTGGGAGGCTGTGGCTCATCAGCGTGCTGATTGGGTCGGTCAGTTTGGTGATTGGCGTCATTTTGAAGTGCATCCCAGTTGATTCTAGCAGCGATTCCTCTGATCGCCATGATGGATACCAGCCGATCCCCACTGGCCCGAATGCGGTTTGATTTTGCAGGCATTTTCAACATTGTTTTCTTCGCAATGGAAGAATTAATTCCACACGAGCTCTATAGTTGAATTGTAGATGACTTGTTTTAAATACTCTCGGTAGTTACTATATCTTGCTCAGATTTGAGGTGTTCGGTTTCCACGTGAACTCTGGATGTAGTTGAACTTTTTAAGCACCCAATACAATAATTACATTCATTCATGTCTTTTTTTCCTCATATTTGATGTGTTGGTTCGTTGTTCATCTACGGCATGTCTTCCTTCTGGTCATTTGTTTTAGTGGCCAAGGGACGGGTCGTGACACATGCCATCTAAATTTCTACGTTTTATAGCTATTTCTGTGTTTTTGAAATCATGCACTTCAAAGGAGCTTTTATATTTTTTGGACGAAGGGAGTATATTATAATTGAAGATAGTACTCCATAATACAATACACGATACAAAAATCAATTCATCTATGAATTCCAAACAAGATCGTACCAATACAAAGACAGCTATGAGAAACTACTTGTGTTCCAAACAAGATCGTAAAGCCAACCAATCAAGATCGTGAAGCAAGAACATCTTTACATGTACAGGAAGAAGCAAGCTGTGCAGGAAGAGTTCTAAACTAACTCCTATAAACACTACAGTAGTGATCATGTCTTCTCCAGTACCACAGTAAAAGTAGCCAGGCACTATCTGGTCACTAACTCTGGAAGCTAACCATCCAACACTTCTTTTGGCTGGGCCGGCCGAAAGAGAGGCCGACCTGATTTTATTAAGAAAGAAGGGATGGTGTTACATGTTACAAATCGACTTTAAACAGTCGAAGGCCTCGCTCGAGATAAACTCGGCAAGACCAACTCTACAACTCTACAACTTCAAAAATAAAGACAACATCGAATTCAGTCTGGGGCCTCCAGTAAGCCTGCATCCTTCCAAACAATCATTTCTTCTCTAATCTCCTCAAAAATCCTGTGAGCCGTTGAAAATTTGTTGTTGAACACTATTATTTCTTTCCTTCCAAATCAGCCAGGTAGATAACATCACTGCCGCATCAAAGTTTTTATTGTAGCTTGTCCTACAACTCCTTCTCGCCTGCAGCCACCATTCTGTGAGATCCCCATTCGTTTCATTGGGCATGACAAAGTTCAGATTCATCCAATTTTTCGTCATCTGCCACACCTGATTCGTGAAGCTACATCTCAAGAAAGGTGTTCACAGGTTTCATCTGAGCTAAAGCACAAAGAACAAACTGAATCACTCTGAATTCCTCTCTGCTGCAGATTATCCGCCGTAAGGCATCTTCCTTTTTTTGCTAACCACATGAAGTACTTAATCCTTGAAGGCACTTTAGACTTCCAAATCAGATCAGCGGCTGCTTCTCTCGTTCTGGTGAGAAAGAAAAATTTGTAAGCTGACCCTGCTGAAAAATGGCTCAGTTAGCTTCCAGACTGCCAAATCAGTTACCCCCTGTTGAAGTTCAACATCCTGCAAACATTCCCACAGATGTAGGTATTCCTCCATTGCTTGCACTGACAGGCCTCCTCTAATACTTCTGATCCAGTTTCTATCAAGCATAGCATGTTGCACAGTGATTGTTGTCTTGGGCACAAAAGAAGATAAGATAGGGTAACAAGAGCAAATGGTCCCCTGAGGCAGCCAATTGTCGTTCCAAAAATTGATCAGCCTTCCATCTCCCACCACAAACTTGATCAAAGCATTCGCGAGTTGCTCTAAATGTGGTTTCTGGCGCCAAACTTTAGTCCATGGTCGACTGTCCTGATCAGTTTTCAAAAAGGACCATCTCAACCTAAGGGTCGGACCAAGGAGATCCAGATTTTTAATTCCTAGACCCCCACATTCTTTTGGTACACAAACATCATCCCAAGCTACTAAGCATTGTCCTCCATTGACCTCCTGCTGTCCCTTCCAAAGAAAGGCCCTACATTTCTTGTTGATTTCCTTCACTGCCCATTTTGGAAGCTCAGTTACTGAAATGAAGTGGACGGGCAGAGCTTGCATCACTGATTTGATCAAGCACAACCTTCCATCTGGGGACAGCATTTTGGGTATCCATCCAGCCACCTTTTTAGACAGTTTGTCCAGCATAGGCTGAACTTCAGGCTTAGTTGGTTTCCTGATCGTTAAAGAATACCCCAGGTAAGGAATTGGGAGGTTTTGAACCTTGCAGCCCAGAATCTGCTGTAAAACATCCCAATCATCCTGTAGCCCTCCAATTGGTGTCATTGTGCTCTTGTTAAGATTAGTGTACAGCCCAGTCGCCTGCCCAAATAGATTGAGAAGTACAGAGATCACCATCACCTCTTCCACACTTTGTCTACAGAAAATCACCACATCGTCTGCATATAAAGATATGGGTGGTATCTGCTGCCTTGGGATCATTTTCTGTAAGAGGCCTTTCTGCTCAGCTTTATTGATGATTGAATAAAGCACATCCATAACCAAAACAAACAGAACGGGGGACAAAGGGTCACCCTATCTAAGACCTCTAACTGGTTTGAAAGCTTCAGTTTGTGCCCCATTGATCAGAACAGTAGTTTCAGCAGTGAATAACAAGCCAGAGATCCAATTTCTCCAGGTTTCTCCAAAACCTCTGTACTTAAGCATGTTTAGGAGGAAGGACCAGTCCACAGTGTCGAAAGCCTTTGTAAGGCCGATTTTTAGGAGCAACATTCTCTTTTTCTGTTGATGGAACCTTCTTATTAAACCCCTGACTAACAGGAAATTCTCATGAATCGATCTCTTCTGAATAAAGGCAATCTGTGTGGCTGAGACCAGATCATTCATTCTCCCGGCTAGCCTGTTAGCCATCAGTTTAGTCACCAATTTGGCAAAACTGTGGATAAGGCTAATAGGCCTGTAATCCTTTAGTAAAGTCGGGGCTTCCTTCTTTGGTAACAAAGTGATCATAGCAGAATTTAGTAACTCCAAATTCTGGTTATTGCCCGAAGTAAACTTGTGAATGGCTGCCATCAGATCACCTTTGATCACCTCCCAAGCAGTAAGAAAAAAGAGCCAAGAGTACCCATCAGGACCAGGGGATTTCTCTTTAGGCAATTTCTTGATTGTGTTCCAAACTTCTTCCTCAGTAAAATCCATCTCCAAATCCCTCAGCTCAGTCCTTTTCAGTTTAATCCTTCTAAAATTCAGCTCCTTATTGATTTCACCTAAGGTATCCAAGGTTTGCTGAAAATATTCCTTAGTCACCTTTTGTAAATGAGCCTGATCAGTAGCATTTTGCCCATTATGCTCCAACATTGGTATGAACATCTTCCTTCTTTTGGCCTTAACCTTTAATTGAAAGAAAGCCAGATTTGCATCACTTTCCTTTAAGCAGGTCAACCTTGCTCTTTGCCTCACCCTGATCCTTTCCAAAGATGCCAAGGCCAGCAACCTAACCTTCAGGGCAGCTCTTAGATTTCTCTCTTCCCTTGAAAGCTGTTTGTTTTCCTAGGCTACATCAAGCCTGAAAATAACTTCGTTGCGTCCACAAAAATGGCAGCGCCCACCGGCGCCATTCCCGCCCTCGCCACCGGCGCGAGCGCCGCCCCTTTCATCATCACCCTGGCCATAACTCAGTTGAAGAAAAATTCATACAGCAAAAAATTCATGCTAGCAGTGACGGGACCAATTAAGTAACTAACACAATAGTCGAATCAATAGTTGGGGAGCATAACTTAGACTTCAGCGTAGATGTTTGACTACTTATTCACAAGATAAAATGCAAATGAAATCCAGGTACCGCTTCCACAATGACGTTTAAAGCCCCCATGAAAAGAAGCGGAGGAGGTTGAAGTTGAGACTGTTTAGTTCATGGGTTTGCTTGATTCATAGGCCCTCTCAGTTTGCTTCTTTTTTACTAGCACTAGCTTCCGGTTAGCTTGTAATTTCCTCAATAAATCTAGTCTCCTGCGTTTTGACCTCAAGGTTTGGGATTGCTTGATTGCCCTTGCTGTAATGTATGGGCTTCTTAAAGCAGGGCGTAAGTGAAACCTTTATATCACAAAAGTAAATTTGTGGTTTACAACAGGTATATTGAAACTAGCACCATTTCGCACTGTGTAAATCAAAACATTTCATTATACAACTGGATCTAGTAAGATATATTTCATGTAACACCACTCTTTGGGCTTTGGGTCCAAGCTGGCAGCGACTGCATATATCAGACATGCTTGTGGTGACGTGGATATGCCATAAGAGTTGTGTTATGCAAAGCCTACTTCAATATAACCTGGAGTGAAATAAAATAATTTGCAAACTTGCTGCAAAGTGAAACTACAAAAACCTCGGCAGTAGAAGTCCTTTAGCCCTAGAAAAAGGAAAAATGGACAAGGTATGTCATTAATCAAGAGTAAGACAACTCCACTAAAGTGTTTGCTAAGAAACTAAACAAGGGATCAGAAATAAGACTTACGCCATTTCGGTATTTTCGCTTTGCACGCCATGAAGGTCGTGTCTTCCTGTAAAACATTAGTCCCTTATTCCTAAAAGCATGGAATTGAAAACAATTAGAATGCCGAGTAAAATAAAAAGGCGATCGACGAACATCAACAAAGAAAATAAAGACATTTACCAATACTGCAGATAGCAACAGGTCAATATGTGGTGGATGAGGCTATATGGCCTTGGTGGAGGTGAATCCCCAATGCTTCCATCAATGAAAGGTGTCCAGGTACGACTGCTGAGATGGTACTGTGTAAAGAACAACTCCGTTGGAGAACAGTAGAATATATTACCTCCACCACTGAAATTGGCCGGAAGCGCCTTTGAGGAGACAGAAATACTCCTTGGACCAATGAACAGGCTATAGTCGCCAATGCTATCCACAGGGTTAAACCTTCCTGAGGCAAGGTCAGAAATCCTATACACAGAAATGTGAGCGTAATTTCCACTGTTATTATAGGCAACCGGCAATAGGGAGTAGTTTGCGCATAACGAACAGGGTTTGCTCTCATGGCCAATTAGCAGTATCTCCGAGTCGCATTCTGCCAGATATAAAGGGCCGAATAGCTTATCCTTTGGAAATGTCACAACCAACTTGGGTGCCAGCTCTGGCCCTGGCAAACAAGAACCTTCAACAACACCCTGATTATTGGGTGGATCAATCTGTAGAATCTCTGAATAACTGTCTGATCCAGGTTTTGTCTTCACAATGAACAGCTTCCCTTGTGATGAAAATGGCCTCCAGCAGCGGCGTCCAAGATCACATTTTGACAGAGGCCATTGCAAATCACCGGAGGTGCAGAAGGCTACACGATCAAACCTGTGGAAGGCCATCATGAGAATTTTTTTTAGAAATAATATTATTTTAATAGAAAATTGTAAAAATAGACAGTGGACGGAAGGAATTGCAAAAATAAATGCCTACCGTCAGGGGGTTCGACGGCAGGTGACCTATCGCAGCACGGATGGGCGGCAGGACCCTTGCCGTCAAGCCACACGACGGCTGGGCCCGCCACCCGGCAGTGCCACAGCCTGTCGTCACACGGCCTGACGGCAGGAGGCTGCCTAATTTTATATTGTTCGCAAAACGAGTAATATTATTAGTACTTATTAAGTATTAAGTATTAGTTGTTCTAAATTTGAAAAATAAATTAATTTGATTTTTTAAACAGCTTTTCTATAGATTTTTTTTAAAAAATAAACCGTTTGTTAGTTCAGAAAGCGTCCATACATTAAAAAAAAAAAAACAACAAGATAAAAATGGACGGCAATGCCACAGCCTACCACGTGATGGTGGCTGAGTGCCACAGCCATACCGTCAAGGCACATGACGGTAGGGGCATGACATTTCATTGCTTTGGTACTAGTTAGTGTAATTTTGTACTATACGCAAAACAAGAAACATCATTAGTACGTAATTAGATAAGTATTAATTATTTTAAAATTTAAAAATAAAATAATTTGATTTTTTTAAAACAACTTTCGTGTAGAATTTTTTTTCAAAAAATATACCGTTTGTTAGTTCGGAAAGCGTGCACACATAAAAAAGGAAACACCAGGAGGAAGGTAGCTGAGTGCCACGGCCTACCGTCAAGGCACATGATGGTAGGGGCATGACATTTCATTGCTCCGGTTCTAGATAGTGTAATTTTGTACTGTACGCAAAGCAAGAAATATCATTAGTACGCGATTAGATAAGTATTAATTATTTTTAAATTTGAAAATAAATAAATTTGATTTTTTTTAAACAACTTTCGTGTAGAAATTTTTTTCAAAAAATACACCGTTTGTTAGTTCGGAAAACGTGCAAAAAAACATTTTGGAAGTTGCCGGTAAAAATATATGGCAGCCTCCTGCCGTCGCATGGACTGACGGCAGGCTCTCACTGCCAGGTGGCGGGCCCAGCCGTCATGCGGCTTGACGACAGGGGTGGTGCCGCCTGTCCGCGCTACGGTAGATCACTTGCCGTCTAACCCCTTCGCAGTAGGTATCTATTTTTGCAATTTCTTCCATCCACTATCTATTTTTGCAATTTTTTATTAAAATAATATTATTTTAAAAAAAATTCCCATCATGACAGCGATGCAGCCAGCGTTGTCATCGACACTGACAGACGCCACAACATCTCTGAGGAAACATAACCTGTGTTTCGGCTCGCTGCGTCTCCACAAACCGGAGTAGATGTTCTTGTCCATCTGCGGCCGGAGGGTCTCGAGCTGCGGGAGGTCAACGATGTCGCCGGTCAACGGGTTGAGGAGCCGGATCGCCGTGTCGTGGTCGCGATGCAGCAGGAGGAGGCCGTCGACGGAGTCGAGCACCATGTGGTCCTTGAAAAGGGGGATCTTTGTGCCGGCGATTGCGCCGGTGGAGAGGTTGAGGAAGCGGATGTCGCCGCGGAGCTTGCGGTGGCCGGGGTGGAGGCCGTTGCCCTCCGGCGAGGGTGGAATCGCCGGTCGGTGACGCCGCGGCCGCGCGGGCAGGCGGTGGCGGAGCGCCAGGTGGGGCAGACGGCTCGGAGGCGGACGTAGTCCGCGAGGTCGCCGGCGAGCGCACGCTCTGCGACCAGCCGGAGGAGGTCGGGGTTCATTGACGCCCACGGCGATGATGACGGCGATGAGTCCGCGGCGCTGGTGACGGCGAGGCGGCGGCGCTTGGCGGCGCACGGGGCAATGGCCGACATCCCGCTCGTCGCCGGCGAAAAAAAAATCCTCTTTTTTTTGTTCAGAATTCGATCTCAGATAGGCAAGTGAGGCGGCGAGCAGATCTTGTTGTCTACGGGCAATTTCATTGTTCATCTAATAGGCAGAAGCTCTTGCCTCTCTCGCCGTACTCCTAATAGATATTGGATTTGCACCGCCGCATGAGTTGATCCGCCCAGCGAACGGACTCGCTGGAAGACGACTGTTCCTATCTGTTTTTCACGATTTTTTTTTACTGTTTTGAACTTTTAGAAAACAATGAACCCTCAAAAAAAAATTCAATCAATCCCGAGGTCCGCGCCAAACGCTAGGGCACTGAGGTTTAACGTCTTCACACCAAAGACACTAGCGCTAAGCCCTCGTAACAGTGTTTGGGGATAGAGATGACGTCAAGGGATCAACGCCAGAGACATTAGCACTAAACCCCTAATCTCAGCGCTAGAGATATTGGCGCTAAGCTCTGGGGACTTGAGTTATATGGCCGATCATCCCTCAACCCTTAAATTTATACGATCATCCCTCAACACTTAAATTTATACTAACTTCTTAATTTTATCGTGTCTCTTGTTGATTATTGTGGAGATTGAATTGGGATTTTGGAGAATTAGTGCTCAGGATCGAAAGAAAGAAGAAGAGGATGAACGGGAGACATGGGGAAATTTTGGGATGGTTCTACACACATGTCCTTCCTCTACTTCATCTATATTTTAAGTACATTTTACATTTTAGTCCTTGTATACATATATAATTACATCCATCTACACTCCCCTCAAGATGGGGCAAATACATTGTAAAGTCCCATCTTGCTACAGAAAATTGTGAAAATTCTCTCATGTAATCCTTTTGTAAGAATATCTACAACTTGGCTTGTTGAACTCACATAAGGCATGCAAACTATTCCTCGATCCAACTTCTCTTTGATAAAGTGGCGATCAATCTCTACATGCTTGGTCCGATCATGTTGCATGGGATTATTTGCAATGTTTATAGCTGCCTTGTTTTCACAGTACAACATCAAATGCATATCCTCAAAGAGTCCCAACTCAATAAGAAGAATCCGCAACCATAGCACTTCACACACACCGTGTGCCATAGCTCGAAATTCAGCTTCGGCGGTAGATCTTGCAACAGCAGTCTGCTTCTTACTACGCCATGAGACTAGATTTCCTCCAACAAATGCGCAGTACCCAGATGTTGATCGTCGATCGTCTAATGAACCAGCCCAATCAGCATCTGTATAACACTCAACTTGAAGATTTCCATGGCGAGTATACAAAGGACATCTCCCAGGACAACCCTTTAAGTAGCGTAAAATCCTACTCACAACATCCATATGGGATGATCTTGGATCATGCATGAACTGACTGACTACACTCACCGCAAATGCAATGTCCAGTCTAGTATGCGATAGGTATATCGGCTTACCAACCATTCTTTGATAGCATTCACGATCAACTGGTTTTCCTGCATCCCCAATTAACCGATGGTTTTGTTCAATTGGTGTAGCTGCGGGACGACAACCAAGCATACCAGCTTCACGAAGCAAGTCAAGGACATATTTTCGTTGGGAGAGAAAGATACCTTTAGGCCCTCTAGATACCTCAATGCCAAGAAAATATCTCAAGCGTCCAAGATCCTTAACTTCAAACTCTCTTGCAAGATGATTCTTCAATTGAGTGATTTCTTCAATATCATCTCCAGTGATCACGATGTCATCCACATACACTATGAGAATAGATATTTTATTCATGGAACGCTTAAAAAACAGTGTGTGATCTGCATTGCTTTGTCTATACCCCCTTTTAAGAATGGCTTGTCGAAACCTATCAAACCAAGCCTGAGGTGACTGCTTCAATCCATACAAGGATCGATGTAGGCGAAGTACTTTCCCAATAGTTTGGTTTGTCTCAAAGCCTAGAGGAATCTCCATATAAACCTCCTCTTGGAGATCCCCATGAAGAAAAGTATTTTTCACATCCATTTGATAAATTTCCCAATCTAGATTCACCGCACAAGATATAAGTGTCCTTACAGAATTCATTTTTGCCACTGGGGCAAACGTCTCCTCATAATCAATTCCATATGTTTGAGTATATCCCTTTGCCACAAGACGAGCTTTGTATCTATCCACCTTGCCTTCAGGAGTATGTTTAATTGTGAAAACCCATTTACAATCTACAGGTTGCTTACCTGTTGGTAGATCCACAAGCTCTCATGTCTTGTTCTTCTCCAAGGCTCTTATCTCTTCAATCATTGCTTCCTTCCACTTTGGATCCTCTTTAGCTATTTTCCAATTAGTAGGTATGGATATAGAATCAAGGGAGGCAATAAAACTATAGAAGGTAGGGCTACAATGTTGGTAAGAAATAAAATTGACAATATTATGCTTGTACCCAACATAATCTTTGAGATGTGACGGGATGTTCAAGGATCTAGTTGGTTTTCTCAGAGCAATAGGTAGATCATTTTCTTGTGGTGTAGGAATAGATGCTTGGCTTTCACCTTGTCCTAAAGTGCTAGTTGGAGCTACGGGACTAGGAGCATTAGAGATGGTACCTAAATCCTCATGCATGGGGAGCTCTATATTATGAGAAGGCAACGATGAATTTCCCGTCATCTCTTGCATGTCTCCATCACAGGAATTATTATTATCATCACCACCGCATTCAATATTTGTTTTCTCCCCCTGACTAAAACACTAGAAATAGAAGAAACACCTGAAGTAGGAACAAGAATAGAGCCCACAAGGATACCTCCACTATTACTCTCCCCCTCTTGTTTCTCTTCAGGTAAGGCTAGAGTAATTCCAGTGTCATTGGTTGGGCTATAATAAGATTCATGTTCGCGAAATGTAACATCCATACTTACAAAGAAGCGACGCTCTGAGGGACACCAACATCTATAACCTTTTTGAGTAGAAGAGTACCCCATAAAAATACACTTAACAGCACGTGGGTCAAGCTTACTAACAGAATTCCTATAATCATGAACAAAGCATACACATCCAAAGACTTTTGGAGAAACAACAAACTCATTTGATTTCAAAAGACATTCAGCAGGAGTCTTATGATTGAGAACACGAAATGGCATACGATTTATCAAATATGTAGCAGTTTTTATTGCTTCACCCCAAAGAAACTTTGGTACATTCATTGTAAACATCAAGGAATGAGCAACCTCAAGCAAATGTCTATTTTTACGTTCTGCAACACCATTTTGTTCAGGAGTACTAACACAGGTAGTTTGATGAACAATACCATTTGAAGCAAGAAACTCCTCAAACTCCTGGTTAACATACTCATAACCATTATCAGAACGCAAAGTTTTAACGGTCTCTCCAAATTGATTTCGAATAAGAGCACATAAGTCTTTAAAGACAGAAAACACATCACTTTTGTGTTTGAGCAAATAAAGCCAAGTATAGCGACTAAAACAGTCGATAAAGGTTACAAACCATCTATGTCCATTAATAGAGTGTACCTCACAGGGTCCCCAAACATCAGAATGTATCATCTCAAAAGGTTTGTTACTTCTTAATCCTCTACTAGGATAGGTGCCCCTTGTATGCTTTGCTAGCTCACAAGCATCACATACAAGGGATTCCTTGGAACATGATTTAAAAAGACTAGGGTATATATGAGATAAAGCAGCAAAAGAGAGGTGACCAAGCCTGCGGTGATGTAATATTAGCTCTTGACTGGGTGACATGCAGGTAGCAAGGGCGACTTCATCACTTCCTTCATCAAGATAGTAGAGTCCATCATGCACGGTCCCAGTCCCAAGAAGTCTCCCTGTCCGTAACTCCTGAAAAGCACAATAGGTAGGATCAAACCAAGCTCTACAATTAAGCGACTTGGTAATCGAGCTAACAGATAAAAGATTAACAGGAAAATTAGGAACATGTAGAACTGGTGACAAGGACAAGGTCTTGGTGCATCGGATGGATCCACGTCCTGTGATAGGTATTGCAAATCCATCAGCTACACGCACCTTGCAGATCCATCAGCTACACGCACCTTGTCCTTACCTGAGCAAGGTGTATAGGAAATGAATTTATTAAAGATCCCTGTCATATGGTTAGTGGCTCCAGTGTCAATAATCCAAGGCTTACTTTGGGTCATGGATATATGAGCTTGATGTCTATCTGTACCTTGAGTTGCAACATGAAACCCAGAACTAGCATTAGAAGAGCCTGGAGAAGAACAAGACATGGGAGCTTGTGGATCTACCAACAGGTAAGCAACCTATAGGTTGTAAATGGGTTTTCACAATTAAACATACTCCTGAAGGCAAGGTTGATAGATATAAAGCTCGTCTTGTGGCAAAGAGTTTGAGCTTGGATGTGAACTTCCCGAGAGCTTGCATGTTTGCCATTGGTATCTCACCTGTAGATGAAGTTTGATTAGCCTGGTTCCAAATTGAGCCCTGAACTCCCCCTATCCGAGGCTTTCCCTTTTTCCACCCAGGTGGATAGCCATGTAACTTAAAGCATTTCTCCTTGGTATGTCCTGTTGTCTTGCAATGATCACAAAATAATTTTTCTTTCTCTCGATCTTTTTGATAATTACTTGGTTGATGAGCTTGCATAGATAGGGCAGCACTTTCATGAACACTTTTTTGACCTTTCTCCTTTAAATTTGCTAGTCTCATTTCCTCTTCCATCACATTAGAAATGATATCATCCAAACATGGCCATTCAGATTTAGCAAAGATGAGACGTCGACAAAAATCAAAATCTGAGTGTAGGCCATCTAGAAAGAGCTTTCCAACAAATGGTTCAAACCATTTATGATAGTAATGCAAATCCCTATATAATTTCTTCATCTCTCCCGCATACTCACTAACAGATCTTGTGCCTTGGTTCAAATTTGCCAACTCATGCATGATTCGAGTAGCTTGCATCTTATTTGATTTTCCTGCAAATTGTTTTTCCAAAGTATACCACACCTCTGAGACTGTATTCATTGTCTCAATTTGCTCTCTAACAGAGATCTCCATACTACTCATCAGCCAAACAAATACTCTATCATTAATCTGCTTATTACTAGCACCACCCTTCTCCTCTTCTTTATCATCAGGAACAAGTAAATAATCATATCCATGAGAACCCAGAATTAGTTTAGCGTGCCGAGCCCAACTAATATAATTCCCTGGTCCAGCTAGCTTCACTGGGTTTGGCTCAAGTGCAGACTTGAACATATCAGGGCTTGTCTTACTTTGTTGCTGCTCCAATATCTTACTGAAGAGCTCACACAATGTACCAAGATTAGTATCTGCTACCTTGTCTCCACTATTTTCACCCATTATTGATTCTTCCTATATCGCCTAATCAAGCACAGGGATTGGTTTCTAGCTAGGAGCTCGTGAACAACAAACCAACACTCCAACAACAGCAAAAAATTCAACCTAGTAGCAGCCAACAGCAAAAGAGATAAGCTCATACAAGAGTTGCAGGTACATTTACAAATGAACCGGACAAGACAGCAGATAGCTTGGCTCCCTCGACAGAAGCAAAAACAGCAAGCAACAGTGGAGAAATTGGGGCAGCTGTGGCAAGGCTCCGGTGCCTCAGTATTTTAGGCAGCAAACCATCAAGTAGACACAAGCGGCAGCAGCAGCAATATGGCAGATTTCAAGAGCAGCCACGAGCTCTGAATTCCGGCGACACAGCACCGGTCGGATGACCACTGTTTCCACAAATTTGGGCAATGAAACCAGGGCTCAACTGCAGCTTAATCAGGCTAGATTAACCTGCTCTGATACCATGTTGATTATTGTGGAGATTGAATTGGGATTTTGGAGAATTAGTGCTCAGGATCGAAGAAAGAAGAAGAGGATGAACGGGAGACATGGGAAAATTTTGGGATGGTTCTACACACCAGTCCCTTCCTCTACTTCATCTATATTTTAAGTACATTTTACATTTTAGTCCTTGTATACATATATAATTACATCCACCTACATCTCTAGGGACAATTATCTTCTTCCTCCTCCATCACCGGAGGAAACTCTTCACCATCCGTCGTGTTTTTCGGGCTCCACCCTACTGGCGTTGGCCACCTCCACCTCTACTCCACTCCGCAGACCACCTCCCCGCCCGTTCCCTCGTCGGTCGCCCCGCTACTATTGACGAGTGGTCCATCCGTGTTGCTAGCGTTGGCAGCATCAACACCGCCAAGCACAACTCCATGTGGGTCATGGAGCTGCTTCTTGCCGCATGCTCTTCCACGGTGCCTATGCCCGCTACCTTGGTGTCACCGGCATCGTCAAGGGAACAAGCGAGAAGGTGGTCGCCAATGAAGAACACTGCAGCGGAACTGTTGATGGTGGAGATGGGGAGGTCAGATCGACAGAGCGAACCGGAGATGGAGGCAGTCGACGCCAATAGGGTGAAGACTGGGAAACACCGTGGCTGGAGGCGAGTTTCCTCCGGCGAGGGAGAAGGAATAAGATAATATGGGGTATTTTTTTTCCAAAAGAGCAACGTAGCAAACGCACCTATGTTAAAAGTGATATTGTAATAAATATTTTTCTATAATGACATTCTAAGGAAACATGTTAATCCCAAATTTCTCGTTGTATTGTAGATGTTGGAGATGCTAGAGTTAACTTATTGCGACATTGCATGAACCATGAAGCATACTGAACTTCTGATCCCACTAGAGAAGCTAGCAGACGCACGGGTGGAGCTGCCCAGATAAATGCTATAAATGGATGGCAAGGTCCTCTGACGATCTATCTCAAGTTATCACAAGAGAAAGGGATTAACCTTGGAAAGTGCGAAGGCAACTTAAGAATGAGAGAAATCGATTAGATGTTAAAACATAAAAGTAACCAGAGAACACATCCAGTTCAGCAATTACCTGCCACAGTAACATGTTTCGACTAGGCCAAGGCTAATAATGCACATGTGTCAATAACCATGCCAGATTTCCAACGAGTCATCCGCAATGACAGGCCTAAACTCTAAACGAGTCACCATGTCACATGTCAAGAAGAGGCTGGGGTGATAAATACTTGCAACAAGTGTTTGCAAAATCGCGGGAGCACGAGTAGCTAAAACAATATATGTATGAATTTATACACAAAAAAGGCGCTCTGTTGCATGGTAGTTGCACCTGACTTATCCAGACTTGCGGGCACTTCATTAGGTTTTATTATGAAAAAGGCGATACCTGCAATACAGAAAGCCACCAGTTGGGAGTTAAGAGGCATCAGGCTCGGCTGAAGTTCATTCCGTTGGAAATCATAACGCTATAGTTCGATGAGAAAAGCGCGTACCTTTCGAATTCCAGGTTTTGGGTGACAATACCATTCAGCACAAGCTCTGAATCGAACACCTCAAAACCTGCAAGGTACAACAAAATTGATCAGCGGTTGCGATGAATGGTGGAAGCACCAGAAGAACTTTATGGATGTAGTGCAGACCGTTCTTGATGAATGTCACACAGATGCTGTAGTCTTGTTCACAAGAGATTACAAAAGCTCCTGCTAAACTTCTATTCTTCATCTTAGACATTGTGATTCTCTCCAACAGCTGGCAAACCGACAAATGAAAGCATTGTGAATGCAATTTAAGAAATGGAAATTATGTAGAATCCTAGCATAGTAGCATGTAATAAAGTATATTATTCTTAACAAAGACATTGCAGTTAAAAATGAACCGGAAATGATCGGCACTGCAATAAAAAAATGGACCAGAAATTATTTGATAACTTTCATTATACAGTTGTAGCTATATGGCTGAAACCAAATCAGTAATATTGGCAACAACAAAAATGAATTTAACACACGTCACTAGAAATCTCAATTGTAAGATGGAAATGTTCCAGTTTGATAGTAATCCAAGTTGATCAGACCCTACTCATATTTGCTCTGCTGCATCACAAACACCAGGCCTCCAGAATTTTCTGCACTTTACATAACAATGTGAAAAATGAAATCCTTTATGCACATTAAGTTCCAATCAACTGGAAAGTTCATATGGTTGCAGAGTACTATCTACAATCAGAACACTAAAGTTCATATGGTCAACACATAATAAATGAATGCGATAGAGGGTAGACAACCAAAGACAAGGAGATTACTGCCAAAAGAATTCAGATTGACATGAACAGAGGTATATAATAAATGCATACCTTGCCATGAGCAGCCACCACTAAACTTTTCAAAACCTCCTTGCTAGGCTTAGCATTTGGTGTGATTAGCACTCTTCTACCCTGTAATTTGTTTTTTTTAGAAAATTCAGTAAATGTTAAGGTAAACATAAGCATATCATATTTTGGCATAGAAATATACTGAAATTAAAATATCTCTTGGTATCAAAATAGCAAACTGTCAACTGCAAGTATTGGTTCTCATTATGATTATGTTTTTCACAGCTAATAAACTGAAGTAGCACCTCTAACAATGGTTTTTTGCAGGCTCGGCTCAGCGAGACAGGCATGCTGAAGCCTAGCTCCTTTTCCTTCTTTGTATCCCTCAGAATGTATCTTTTCTCATCAACGAAACACCTAGCTTCCTCACAGCACTCAAGCCATGCTGGTGTGACTACAGGTATGCCCATAGCTATTGCCTCTAGCATGTTTCTTGTACGAGCAAACTTCTCAGCAACAAAGTGTGTAGCCTCTGAAATAGTTGTTGCCATCGATAACCCAAAATGTATCAAAATCTGCCAGTGACCAAATAGACTTTGAAAGGTGAGAATCATTGAGAGGCATTCAATTACTGTGTATTATGTGCAATTTCGAAATAGGAGGTACCTTTGTTTGATTGTTGAGGGTTTCATTGTCCATACTTTGGCTGAATAGTACACGGACTGTGGACATATGCCTCCTCCTTCGCCTGCTTGATTGCAACACTGGAGATACTTCATTTCTAAGAAGGCTGGCAAGTTCTCTGGAACCCGCTGATTTCAAAACTCTCTTCAGTATCTTCTTCGATGTACATGTCCTAGCTTGGGGCTCTGCACTACTCAGCTCTTTCAGTGGTACACTGTGCATCAAACTAGAGTCATGACCCTTCTTCCCAGGTACTGAACACTTTTCATGCCCTACACTAAAAATTTCTACAAGCGGATTGAAATATGAACTAGCTGCTGATGCTTCCTGATCAGCTAAAGAGGAATGTGAACTCATTCTCATGCCAGTTGCGGTATCTCGATCAGATATGCTTGCTGTTTTAGCTGTTGAAAGCTGCTTTACTTCTGTAGTTTTGGCTCTAAGTGCAGTTGACTTGACAGCTTCAATGAACTCAACTTTTGAGCTTCCAGAGGTAAACATATATGTCCTCCTCCTTTTAGGATGGATTAAAGCATCTGCACCCAGTGAAAGAGGAATATTTGAGTCATCTGTGCCAGATTTTGTGATTACTTCTGACACCTTATGATGTATGTCTCTTTGAATAATTCCGCTGATGATGTTTCCTTTTCCTTTCCCTGCCATCTTTTTCGGATACTTCCTGGTTTTTGACATGTTAGGACGCTTTGTATAAGAGATTGAACTTTCAGCATTCTCCCTTGGTGTATCATCTACCTTGATTTGCTTGTATTCTGTAGCCACTCCTGACCTCTTTTGGATTGGTGAATGAACTGCATTTGTCTTATCAATTTTGGTTCCTTTTGTCATATTTATTACAACAGAACCTTCAGGGCGTTCATTCTCCTTCGCATCATAACTGACAGTTGAAGCATTGAACAATGCTTCCATGGCTTCAGCTGCCATCTGAGTATTTGGCCCAACATCATATTCTTGATATAAATCACCAGTGCAGCTAAATGGTTCTGGTTTCTTCAGACAACTAGTGCCTGAGTCCTCATCAATGCATTCTAGTACGGGTCGAGCCCTGGTACCTGATCCATAGCCACCACATTTCTGGGAATCCACATGTTTCACTTGATTATTAGCATGATCTCTTGTATTTTCCATGGAAAAAATACTGGTCGTGCAATCATCAACAGTGGGTGTATCAGCCCAGTCAAAAATTCCAGCCTTTTTGAGTGGGAAACTGCACTCGGCCTTCTTCACTAGGCATTGAGCTATACCTGAGCTAAAAGTAGAAGCTGACTTTGCCTTCATTATCTGGTCGGTGCTTATATTCTGATAAGTTTCTATATCATCTTCTACAAACAACTTATCCACAACGTCAATAGCATTCATCTGTGATTCATCACCAGGCTCCTGTGAATTAAGGTAATCTAACCTTGCAGATTCACTTGCAGAAGTCATCATGTGCATGTCATGATGCTGTGATAGATAGAAAAAACTGTTACGACTTACATCCTAACTGTTAATGGTGTTAGGTGTTAGCAACAATGGAGTTGATCATGGCCTAAATGCTGAATAGACAAAACTTGAACCAAGAGATGAAATCTTCTCGGACTGAATTGTGAGATGTTGATATTACAAAACTGATCAAACTGTGTGTATGAGAGCAGCATATTAAAATATGCTGCAGTTTCTAACTCCACACACACACAGCGACAAAATATGTGCACGGAAAATAAACGTGTACTGAGTTGTCCAAGGATATAGAGAGTGGTTCACTGAAACTTACAGGCAGCAAGCTTTCTGATCAGTTTTTTACTTTTCAGTATTACAGATAATCTGGGGTTCGTACCAACCTCTAAGAGTAAAACATGTTGGATTCTGATGCACAGCAGACATTGTTCACAAAATGACGCATATGCACATTACTATTGGAAAAAACGGATTTATGATAAAAACGGGGTAGCAATCAAATCCGGCCACCAGGGGCCAAACCCGCGGTTCCCCTCCGATGACTCACCGAGGAGAAGCTGTGCCGTGTGCCGCCGCCGGCTGATGCTGTCACGCAAGAGGAGCAGGGCCGCGGTCGCCGGCGGTGACGGAAATGGGGAGCAGGAGGCGGCGGCGCAGGCTCCAAATAATCCGGCGCCTGCAACGCTGAACAGTTTGAAAACGCAATATCAGTACTCACTAGAGACGCAAAACGCAATCCAAAAACCACAGAATCTGCTTCGATTTCTCGGGCCGGGTGCGACAAGGAACCCGCGATTTCGTGTTCCCGAAAAGGGGGGCAATATGGCGTGAAAACTGAGACGATGATCCGATTAAGGGACGGAAAAATTACCTTAGAAAGGATCAAAGGATGCCAGCTACGAGAATCAGTCACTACTGTGTGGACTGTGGAATAGGTGGAGGGCTGGAGAGTTCTAGGGTTTCGCTCAGTCGATTCGCCATTGATCCGCCATGAATCGAAGCAGGGTGGGTGCTCAATTTCTGAATAGATTGGGGAATGGAAGAGAGTAGAAAGGGCACGAGTTTTTCAAGCCCGCGCGGCGCAGGAGGGAAGTGTGCTGGAGAAGCCAAACAGCCCCCCGCCCTTTTTTTCTCTTCGTGCGCGCCGCCTCTTTTGGGAGAAAATAAAATTTTCAAGTGAATTTGTTCGAAACGATTTGTATTTTCTTAAAAATTGGAATGCTCCTGTAACACGTGTCACCGTTTCAAATTTGAAATGGTGCAGGAGTATCTACACTTGCATGATTTTTCCGTATTGTCGTCATAATTTGTTGCTCGTGTATTTTGTTCTGGATTGTTGTTTGTTATTAAAGCGAAAAACAGGTTATAATGCGGACATTCTGAAACAGATGGCTCTTTCCATGAGAACTGACTTTTGTTTGCCATGTTTGAAGTAAAATCTCATGTGCTATGCACAAGAATTTAACAAGTACCAGTATCCAGAAAATAAATTTTATGGCAAGACATGAAAAAATGTAATGCCGTGTACTACTTTCTAAGAAAAGGCAATATTAATCCATTACTACTTACTAACCAGAAGATGAACAGCATCTAGTTCTTACGAGCAAACATGACTCTAATTCTCCTAACAGTCTCGCATGCTTTCAAAAACATATCATGGACAGCTCACAAACACAAGGGAACATCAACGGCATGTGCACTAGTTCCTATCTATTAATACAAACCCCGGTTATACAGGATTCTAGGTCGCAATTTGCAAATAGCAAAACACTCCAATCATGTCCTCCTGTCCATGGGGCGCAATAGATTTGTTGATGGACTACAGTTAGAGTCTTCACAAAATTATCAGCACTACTCTTTGCGTCTAGCCACAAACAGCTTGCTCATATCTTCAGTGACAACGTTGCTTCTGTAAAAAAAACACAAAAGTAACAAATATTATTCAGGGGCAACAGATGATGATGTTGAAGAACTTATGTCAGAACAATTGAGAGAAGACACATCATGTATAGTTCACTCAATCATTTGATTCAAACATTCTAAGGAGAGCACCTAAACTAGGACTACAGGCCATGTACCATATCATCTTTCTTAAGTAAATGAAAATAAGGCTAACCTTCCACTAATCTGTGGTGGAACTAACGTGTTCCCAGCAGCAATCCTGGCACCACGAGATTGTGTCGACTGAACCCTTGGAAATTTACTGCGTGGGTCTTGAAAGGCAGATCCATTCGATTCTCTTTTCCTTGATGTACTGTCCATCATAGAAGTAGAACCTCCAGAGGAAAGAGAAGGGGAAGAAAACAGATCTGTAACATCTGGGAGGTCCAGTGACGGTGAAGGCAAGGAGATATTACTCAAGCTAGTGGAAGAAATATTCCTGAAGAGAAAAAAGCAGACATGCAAGAAGTTAATAACTCTTTGATATTGCATCAAAACCCAGAAACAGAAAGTCACAAGGTGACTAGTACTTCACAGCAATTTTAAAAAAAAGATAGCTATGAATTCATAAAACACTTCAGGTTAGGCGAGTGTAAGAAGCCTAGGCATCAAGATCATCAAGACCAATAAAATACAAGAAATTTTATTGGAGAAATGACAAGGAGATGAAATACAGCTTGGCAATCAAGTTGTAAGATACATATAGCGAACAGAATATATTCACACAATGAAAAATCCACATTCACATGCTATGAATAGACTAAATCTGTTCCAGCTTAACCACATGGAATGGCCAATAAGTAGATCTGCAGATGACAGACTTTTTGGTGTATAAAAGTACAAGTGCATAAGTGCCATGATATACAACATGCCTACATAAGACCTTCAAGGTTAAATTAAAAAAACTGTGCATGCAAAGAAATGTACTGCTTTAGTGGGATGAGAAAAGGCATTAAAAACCATAAGAACAGGAACTGAACCCCTCACAGAGATTTCTTGTGCCATAGGACAAAAGTGAAGCAACAAAATTGATATAATGGTATGCTAAAGTAGAAGAGAAACAAAGCAATTATCAAGCTGAGTTACGTGGTAAGTAGTGACAGACTGCAGAATGAAGTATGCAGAGTAATTAACAAATAAATTGTTCCAAATGTGATGCACATTCCCCCACAATATAGCTATTAATGGTCAACATTTGCACTCCCATGAGCTTGCCCATAGTCATCATAGCATCAGTAACTGTCCCAGTCCTATGTTATCCCTTCATACGCTAACCTTAAATTACATGATCAGCCTAAAGAATGAACATTGAGAATTCTAGAGAGCACCAATCAAATGGTAGAAGGCACAAGAGATTCTAAATACAATATCTTGAAACTGATTACTGAGTTGATATTACTGCATTTTCCTAAAATTTTGAGAAATCAGCAAGCCCCGCATATTTCTATGTATCTCTTGTCAATTAAATCCTAACATCTAAGTATATGAGACTCATCTGCATTTGAAAGCTACTGTACGAATTAGAATTACATCCGCGTCGTTCTACAACTTAGTGGTTACTAGTCACCTATTAAACAAACCCGAAACCATAAGCCTAGCTAGTATTAGAAACACGAATGCTCGAGAAAACGCCCGAACCCACGCCTCCTGAAGCAATCACCAACCCCAATTCCCCATCCCTACAAGCGAAACCCTAGGGAGACAGCACGGGCTTACTGGCTTGGGGGCGGCGGCTGAGGGGCGGCGGCGACCGACGTCGAGGGAGACGGAGGCCTCGGTTGAGGTCCGAAGGATGATGGGACGGGAGGAGGAGAGGCCACGGCGGCGGCAGGAGGCTCACCGCCGGCGTCTTCCTCGTCGGAGGAGGCGTCGTAGGCGACCAGCGACATCGGATTCGCTCGGTGGTCGGCTGCGTCGGGCAGTAATGGTCGGGTTAAGTTTCCCTTTTAGTCAAGTCTATATCTAAACCATCGGCCTTTTGGGCCTTAGATAGTGTGCAGTTTGAGGAAAGCCCAGAGGGTTCTCTGCTGTTTGGGCCTCAGCAAAATCCGGCAGTTATCGAAATTTGAGAAGGAATAAGTTCATTTTGGGTCGCTCATCTTCCGATATGGTATGAAAATCGTTCCTAATCCACAAAACCAGAAATGTTGGACCCGAAGTTGCGAAAACCATTCAAATCAGGTCCCTCGGCAGTATGTTGAGGTGGTTTTAGTGACATGACAATATAGGGCCCATCTCAGCAATAAAATAAATAAAATAAATCCCTCTCTCCCATTTTTTCCCTTTCTTGCAGACAACGGCGAGCGGCGAGCGTGGACTGCAGGCATGGGTGTCTGCGGGTAACCGCGTCGGCGCCAGATTCCCGCGCGGGAGCGGGTGGCGATGGGCTCGGGCGCGGGCAGCGGCAGGCTCAGGTGGTGTGGGGCACGGGCAGCGCTGCATTGGCGGGCTTGGGCGGCAAGCTCGGGTGACGGC
>CM002476.1:31310732-31357600 GCA_000325765.3 Leersia perrieri
GACGGCTGGCGCGGGTGGCGGCGACGGGCTCAGGCGGCCCATAAAAAGAGTACCTATTGACTAGAGCGGTGGCGGGCTCGAGCAGCCAAAACTTCGGAGTTTCCGGCCCATAAAAAGAGTACCTATTGGATCCCTTCCCAAAATTTCGGAGTTTCCGGCCCGTTTCCTCGTCTCTCGCAATCCGTTTCGTTTTCGGTATTTCTGAGAAGGTGGAATAATTTTGGGCTAATTTTATGGTATTTAATCTTCGTGATACAGAGGAAATCTTCTGTTCCCCGTTGCCTCCCCGTCGAGTCCCAAACGTCTCGTGCGCGAGTTCGCCGCCGCCTGCGCCTGATCGATCTCCGTCCGTCCCTCCGGCAGGGGGCGCCGTCCGTCGTCGTCGTCCTTCTGCCTCCGCCGCATCCTCGCTGGTGAGAATCCATCCATCGTTACGGGGACACATCCTCTTCTTCATCTCTCCCTCTACCCACGCACAGGCTTTTTTTTTCCTAGAATTTTGGTTGCGTTAACCCTAGCTGTTTCTCTTCTAGATCTGGGAGAGTCTTTTTTGTTCCCAAAAAGGTTTGTGGGTCGAACTGAACCCCTGTGTCCCATGTTAGATCGATCCGCCCCTGTGATCACTGGTGTGAATAGTAGTAATAGATGCAACAACGGTGCAGACGTGCAGTTCATCTTTACGGTTTGCAAGTTACTAAATAGGATGTGAGGATTGCCAATTCTTCTACACTGATTGATGCTTTACTGCAAATCTATACACATGATTTATGTTTTTGCCTGCTCTGTTTTACAGTTGTTTAGGCTATTGTAGGGCTTAAAGGATGTGATGATCTTTCTTTTTCCTTTAGATTTTGTTCTCATGTACAATTTATTGAAAAAGCAATCAGGGACATCAACTACTGTTGTTACATTATGGCCGTCTACCTTTGTTGTGTGACCTTGTCATCTTCCTTTGAATAGCTTTCGATTTTCCATCTTCCTGTGTGATCAATTTATCACTTATCGAGATATGTTGTTTAAATTGCTAAGAAAATTATTTTAAAGTTGGAGCTGATTCTTTCAGCTAATTGTGTCTTCTTTTTTCCTATTGCGAACATAACACAGGTTGCTGCAGATACATCTATGCATCATTTTTGCACCCACTATATTTATAATGTAGAAAGAACATGCTATTTGTGCCAGTGCCATTGCACAAGTTTGAAACTTTTTAGCTGATTCTAGTTGGATGTTTATCCCATTGACTGTTTGCAGATTGTTAAAACGTTAGCTTCTTCACTTGAAAATCACAGTCCCTCCAGCCACTAATATATCACGTTGTGAGTACTTAACCGTACTCCGATTTGTCATATTAATAATGACTGTAGGGAGCATTATTTTTTTACTTTTTAAACTTCGTATCTTGGTTATATACTATGTTTTCTCTTTCAGGAATCTTCTATTAATATTTTATACTTGTATATTTTATCTTGTAGGTGGGGACAAAAGTGGGAGTACAATCAAAATGGGTGACAGTCATGAAACTGACAAGAACATTGAGATTTGGAAAGTCAAGAAGCTGATTAAAGCACTTGATGCTGCACGTGGAAATGGGACAAGCATGATATCGCTGATCATGCCACCTCGTGATCAGGTCTCTCGAGTAACCAAGATGTTGGGTGATGAATATGGGACTGCCTCAAACATTAAGAGCAGGGTCAACAGGCAATCTGTTTTGGCTGCTATTACCTCTGCTCAACAAAGGCTGAAGCTGTACAACCGAGTTCCCCCCAATGGATTAGTTCTTTACACTGGAACCATTGTCACAGATGAGGGAAAAGAAAAGAAAGTCACCTTCGACTTTGAGCCGTTCAGGCCAATCAATGCTTCCTTGTACCTCTGCGACAACAAGTTTCACACTGAGGCCTTGAATGAGCTGTTGGAATCTGATGACAAGTTTGGCTTCATCGTCATGGACGGCAATGGAACTCTTTTTGGAACACTCAGTGGCAATTCAAGAGAGGTTCTGCATAAGTTTTCTGTTGATCTCCCAAAGAAACATGGACGAGGAGGGCAGTCAGCACTTCGTTTTGCCCGCCTACGCATGGAGAAACGCCACAACTATGTGCGCAAGACAGCTGAGCTCGCAACACAATTCTTCATCAATCCTGCCACTAGCCAGCCAAATGTTTCTGGACTCATTATAGCTGGTTCCGCTGACTTTAAGACTGAATTGAGTCAGTCTGACATGTTTGATCAGCGTCTACAAGCTAAGATACTCAAGGTGGTTGATGTCTCTTATGGTGGGGAGAATGGCTTCAACCAGGCTATTGAGATATCTGCTGAAGTGCTTTCAAATGTCAAGTTCATCCAAGAAAAGAAGTTGATTGGGAAGTATTTTGAAGAGATTAGCCAAGACACTGGGAAGTATGTTTTTAGTGTGGATGATACTATGGCTGCACTTGAAATGGGTGCAGTTGAGACACTGATCGTGTGGGAAAATCTTGATGTGAATCGATATGTTCTGAAAAATTCTGCCACTGGAGAAACTGTGGTAAAGCACTTCAACAAGGCACAGGAGGCAGATCAGAGCAACTTCCGAGATAAGGCAACTTCAGCAGAACTGGAGGTGATGGACAAGACCTTGTTGCTTGAGTGGTTTGCAGAGAATTACCGGCAATTTGGTTGCTCCCTGGAGTTTATCACGAACAAATCTCAGGAAGGGTCTCAGTTCGTCAGGGGCTTTGGTGGGATAGGAGGGATTCTTCGTTATCAGGTTGAGATCAATGCTTATGAAGACTTGTCTGATGGGGAGTATGACGAAGACTATGAATAGCAATCAATTGAAACTTCAGTGAATCCGGTCCGGGAGGAGCCTGTGCTGGCCCCGAACGCACCGAGACAGGAGAAGGCCGAGACATCCAAAAGATCATTGAGGAACACTTAAGGTCCATGACTTATATTGTAACACCTCACTTGTGTTTATCTTATATGTGTGCCCTGTGACTTTGGATCTAATCTTTATATTTTCTGTCCTTCTAGGGGTGAAGAGAAGACCTGAGTAATAACGATTGTCGTCATGTCATGAAGCATGATACTACTGCAATGTGAAGTCCTGTCCGTATGATGGAGAGTAATGCTGCATTCTGATCTCCATCGAAAGACCGTCGTATCTTCTATTATTAGTAGTTAAAATCTAAGTCCTCTAAATAAGGAGGAGTGGCTTCTATGTATGCCCTGAACATGTCCTCTAAGTCTGCGTCTTACTGTTGCTGCAGCAGTAGCTGCTCGTGTCGTGTGATTGGTTCTGAACCAATGTGAGTCGTCAGTATTACTCCTACGATTGAATGTGCTCTATTGGGTCGATGCAATCCTGCCACTATGCTTGTTTGAATGAACCGTATCCATGTTCATTTTCTTCTACTTCACTGTTATAAAATTGATTTGCAACCATGTCCATTTGACTCTGTGCATGTTCCACCTGTGTTTCACAGTTACTCCGTGATGGATTCAGCATAGTAATACATTTGATATCATGGATTCTGGCAGCAAGGTTGATTAAGTTGTTATCAACATTAATGCATGATGATGATTCTGTTACTTAACAACGAGTGCAATGAACCGATTAATTGTCTTTCGCCGGCGGTGGAAACTTGGTGCTCTCCGGGCCGTCTCCGGCTCGCATATCGTTCATCCCTTCAGGCACAGCCGCACAGGCACAGGGACGTACAGGTACAGGACACCTGGATGCAAATTCTCTGGGACTCCGAGCTGGGGGTGTGGCTGCGACCCGCGTCCGTCCAAATCCTGAAATTGTTTTCTTGTTGCTTTCAATATCTTAGCCAGTGTCACAGCCAATGCAAATGCGAGCGTACCATCTGTACGAGGATGAATTTGTCTGCATGTTGTTACTACTTCTAATTAATTACTGGTTATAATCCATGTTCAGAACCCATTTAAACTTGGTCGTTTGGAGATATACTAATGCCTAAAGATGCTTCGCCTTGGTCGTTGTCCCCTACTCCTACTCGGCCACTCCACCAATCTCAGATCACTCTCTCCCTAATGGCGGCCATGTTGGAGTGTATAATAAACGGAGCGCCAGCTTTTTACCCCTTTTTCCCTATTAACATAAAAATGCACCAGTGTAGTGCTCTACCGGCTCTCACGTCGCCCCGGCCGAATCGACACGGGCCGTGACCGCGAGGGTCGCCGGCTCGCCGCCACTGCCTCTCTTCCCTTTTCTTCCGCCTTGCTGTCAGCTGAATGGCAGCTGGCCGGCCACGGTGGCGACGTCAAGGTTGTCTCCCTTTCCTTTGTCACGGCGGTGGGCGCCATCGGGATGAGACGACGACAACACGGGCACATCTGGAGGTCTTCTGGCCCCCAACCCCTCCGTGGATGCTGAGGTGGATCTGGGTGAAGATGGCGTCCGATGGGCGATGGCTGGTGTGTACAGTGTACACCCCCCTCCCTGCCACGACGATGCTATGGCGTCACAGTGGTGGCAGCATCAATCAGTTCTTTTGGAGGTAGGGGTGATGATGGTGGAGGAGGTGCGGCAAGGCAACGGACCATGGAAGCGTGATGGCCATTGAGGGTGACGGGAGTCATGACGACACTCGCAACGATAGGTGTGGGCCTGTGGCAGGTAGCCACCTAAAAATTTGTCTTCTAAACATCCATATATACGTGCTTTTAAAATGTTCGTAGACACCTTATTAATATTTTGTCATGAGCTTTTGATCAATTTATACATGTACTATATATTAACATGGTACATTTACAGTGCATAGAAAATTTATATAAGTCGGATCATCCAAATAAATCTAAATCCTGAATATGCCACTATAGGAGACCATGGCCACCTGTATCGACGGATGCCACGTATACTCAGTGGCATAAAATATATTTTTTTTGTCATTGATCACACGTGAGAATTCTTAAGGAAACATGCACCTTATTGTTTATTGTGTGGAGAGTTCGTATATGTATGACGGATTCACGATTCTTTGGCATGCACGGTACCAAGGACGTATCCTTGGAGTTCAAGCAAACTTTAGGTATTCTCCACGTTAATAAAGTTACTAAGGACGCGTTCACACACACACACAAAAAAAATTAAGGACGCATCACTATAGTGACTCGGGAATAAATCATGATTAAGAAAATGGTTAGCGTCAGAATCGGGATTCGGGACACGTATTTATATACTCCTCCGGGCGTGACCATGGGCTTCTGTTACTTCTAAGATGCTGTTTGGATCCTCTAATTTTTTTAAGTCCTTATCACACTGGATATTTAGACACTAATTAAAAATATTAAATATAAATTATTAATAAAACTCACCTCATATTTTAGACTATTTCGCGAGACGAATCTATTGAGTCTAATTAGTCCATAATTAGCGAATGTGATGCTACGATAAACATTTGCTAACCATTAATTAATTAGGCTTAAAAAATCGTAGCCTTAATTTATACAATTAGTTTTGTTATTAGTCTATATTTAATATTCCTAATTGACGTCTAAATTCAATATGACAATAACTTTAAAAAAAGTCCCTATATCCCAACACCTCTAAAGGTGGAATAATTTTGTGATAACTCGGCGTCGAGTTCCGTTCGTTTCGTCTCGTCCCGAGTTTGCCCACCGCCTGCGCCGCGTTTCGTCTCCTGCTGCCTCCGCCGCATCCTCGCCGGTGAGAATCCATTCCTCCTTACGGAGGCACATCCTCTCTCTCGTCTCTCTATGCCCGTGCACGCACTTTTTTTCTCGAAATTTTGGTGTGCTAACCCTAGCTGCTTCTCTTCTAGATCTGGAAACTAGTGTGCTGCAAATGTTGCTGGATAGGATGTGAGGATTGTCAATTATGTTACATGATGGTTTATGTTTGCCTACTCTGTTTTACAGTTATTTAGACTATTGCTAGGCTTAAAGAATGTGAGGATTCTTTTGAAATTTGTTATTATGTTCTACTGATTGAATAAAAAATCAGGACCAACATGATTCAATCCGCTGTTGTTTCAAAGATTTTAATCATATTCAATCTTGTCACTGTTTCTATAGGCTCTGTTTCTATAGATCATTATGGCCGTCTCTACCTTTGTTGTGTGACAACCTTATCATCTTCCTTTGAATGGCTTTTGATTTTCCATCTTCCTTTGTGTGAGTGTGACCATTTTATCGCTTATCGAGATATGTTGTTTTAATTGCTATGCATATCATGTTAAAGTTGGAACTGATGATTCTTTCAACTATGTGTTTTTTCTGTTGCAACCATAACACATGTATCTTTGCATCATTTTTACACCTTCTATATTTATACAGTAGAAAGAATCATAGAACATGCCATTTGTACCAGTGTCACTGCGCAAAACTTCTTATCTGATTCTAGTTAGATGTTTACCCCATTTTTATTAATTTATTTATTTTTGTGGGGAAGATGTTTACCCCATTGGCGGTTCGCCGATTTTTAAAACCTTAGCCTCTTCACTTGATGAGTTGGTGCATAACTGAGCATATATGATAATCAAAATACACTCAGCGCTAGTTATTATCTCTTTACCTATCATGTATACAAATGTCCATATTCATTTAATTTTAAAGAATAAATATTCTATGGCTAGATAAAGCTATAAATACTACCTCTATATTTATTATATTTGCTTCCTCCCTCCACCAATTGATATATATCATGTTGTGAGTACTGTAGGTACTCCCAACGTCATATTAATAATGACTGGAGTTATTATGTTTTACTTTTTAAACTTCTGATCTTGGCTCTAATACGATATTTGCACTTTCAGGAGAGCATTTCACTAACAATTTTATACCTAATTGGATATTTTATCTTGTAGGTGGGGACTGAGTGGGAGTACAACCAAGATGGCCGGCAGCCATGAAACTGACAAGAACATTGAGATTTGGAATGTAAAGAAGCTGATTAAAGCACTTGATGTTGCACGGGGAAACGGGACAAGCATAATATCACTGATCATACCACCTCGTGACCAGGTCTCTCGAGTAGCCAAGATGTTAGGTCATGAATATGCAAGTGCCTCAAACATTAAGAGCAGGGTCAACAGGCAATATGTTTTGGCTGCTATTACCTCTGCCCAACAAAAGCTGAAGCAGTACAACCAAGTTCCCCCCAATGGATTAGTGATTTACACTGGAACCGTTGTCACAGATGAGGGCAAATGAAAGAAATTCTCCTTGGACTTTGAGCCATTCAGGCCAATCAATGCTTCCTTGTACCTCTGTGACAACAAGTTTCACACTGATGTGTTGAATGAGCTGTTGGAATCTGATGACAAGTTTGGCTTCATCGTCATGGATGGCCATGGAACTCTTTTTGGAACACTCAGTGGCAATTCAAGAAAGGTTCTGCATAAGTTTTCTGTTGATCTCCCAAATAAACATGGACGAGGAGGACAGTCAGCACCTCGTTTTACCCGCTTACGCATGGAGAAACGCCACAACTATGTGTGCAAGACAGCTGAGCTCGCAACACAATTCTTCATCAATCCTACCACTAGGCAGCCAAATGTTTCTGGTCTCATTATAGCTGGTTCTGCTGACTTTAAGACTGAATTGAGCCAGGCTGACATGTTTGATCAGCGCCTACAAGCTAAGATACTCAAGGTGGTTGATGTCTCTTATGGTGGGGAGAATGGCTTCAACCAGGCTATTGAGATATCTGCTGAAGTGCTTTCAAATGTCAAGTTCATTCAAGAAAAGAAGTTGATTGGGAAGTATTTTGAAGAGATTAGTCAAGACACTGGGAAGTATGTTTTCAGTGTGGATGATACTATGGCTGCTCTTGAAATGGGTGCAGTTGAGACATTGATCGTGTGGGAAAATCTTGATGTGAATCGTTATGTTCTGAAAAATTCTGCCACTGGAGAGACTATGGTAAAGCACTTCAACAAGGCCCAGGAGGCAGATAAGAGCAACTTCCAAGATAAGGCAACTTCAGCAGAACTGGAGGTTGTCGACAATACCTTGTTGCTTGATTAGTTTGCAGAAAATTGCCAGCAATTTGGTTGCACCCTGGAGTTTATCACGAATAAATCGCAGGAAGGATCTCAATTCGTCAGGGGCTTTGGTGGGATAGGAGGGATTCTTCGTTATCGGGTTGAGATCAATGCTTACGAAGACTTGTCTGATGGGGAGCATGAAGAAGCTTCAGTGAATCCGGTCCAGGAGGAGCCTGTGCTGGCCCCAAACTCACCGATACAGGAGGAGGCCGAGACATCCAAAAGATCAGCGAGGAATAATTCTTAAGGTTTGTGGCACCTTACTTTTTTATCTTTTCAATTGATTGCTATTCTTGTACCCTGTGACGTTGGATATAATCTTCTATCTTTTCTGTCATTCTAGGTGTTAAGAGAATACTTGAGAAATAACGATTGTCGTCTTGTCATGAAGCATGATACTGCTGCAAAATGAAGTCATGTCCTTATGATGGAGTAATGTGCTGCATTCTGATCTCCATCGAAAGACCATCGTATCTATTATTGTAAGTCCTAAATAAGGAGGAGAGGTTTCTATGAATGCCTGAACATGTGTCCTCTAAGTCTGTGTGTTGCTGTTGCTGCTGAAGCAGCTACTCGTGTTGTGTGGTTGGTTCTGATTCTGAACCAATGTGAATCGTCACTATTAATTACTCCTACGTTTGAATGTGTTATTGGGTCGATGCAATCCTGCCACTATGCCTGTTTGAAGTTTAACTTTAAACAATATATCCATGTTCATTTTCTTCTACCTTACTGTTAAATTGTATTTTGCAGCCATGCCCATTTGACCATGTGACATGTCCTCCACTGTGTTTCACAATCAGTATTTACTCAGCATACAGGGTAGCAAAGGTTGACTGTGCAAGTAATTATCAACATATGAATGCATATTGACCATTCTGTTAAGTGTTAAGCAATTGTAAAATGAGAAATTCTGGAAGAGTTGTGCTGAAAAACAGCTGGGTGGGTGGTTGCGACTGGCGTCCGTCCAAATCCTAAAAATTGAATGCGTCCGATCAACGAGCTGATCATACACGGGCTTCCCCTGACAGCGATTGTCTTATCCTGTTGCTTTCCTTATCTTTCGGCAATGTGTCACAAACCAATGCAAATGCGAGTGTACCATCTAAGGATGAATTCGATTGCAATCTGCAATCCATATTCAGAGTTAATTCGGATTCGTAGAGAGATCAGCCCAATCCATTCGGATGAGCAGAGAATTCGAACCGAATTTCTCACCAATCCGAAGCAGCGAGCAAGGAAGGAGGAGGAGAAGGAGAAGCTTCGCCTTCGTCGTCGTCTAGGCCCCTCCACTCCTCAGGCTCAATCGCTCACTCATTAATGGCGGCCACTGCATCGTTGGCGCCCATTAATGCTCCCATCTACCTCTCGCCCCCATTTCTACTTAACAAAGGAGAACGCCAGCTTTCTCTTCTCGGCTCCATCCACCACCCACCTCCATCCATCCATGATCCATCCATCCTCACGGCCTCGCTTGCTTCGCCCCCGGTTTCCTTGAGCTGGAAGGTGGGCGACGATGTGATCAATCCTTCTCTACTTATCCTTGTCTTGATTTTTGCCTTCTGACGTGTTGTGGTGTGGTGGTTGTAGCCTTGTAGGTGGTGGTGGATCACCTGTTCTTCGGATGTTTGGTTGTGGGTTGGTGAGCGGTGTTCGATTCGGTTTCGTGGGTCGTTGGGTAATGCGAGAATTGGAGTGAAAAACCTCGCGCTTAAGGTGTTCGATCAATTGCCGCAGAGGGCGCAACATCTGGTTCCGCCGCTGAATTCCGGCTGGTTGAGAAAGGGGACAGATGGTGGGGAGCGTGCACGTGAATGGATCGGTGAACGGCGCCGGCGGCGGCAATGGCGCCGAGAGGCTCGACGAGCTGCGGCGGCTGCTCGGCAAGTCCGACGGCGACCTTCTGAAGATCGTCGGCATTGGCGCCGGCGCGTGGGGCAGCGTCTTCGCCGCTCTGTTGCAGGATGCCTATGGCCGGTTCAGGGAGAAGGTTCAGATACGGATTTGGCGCCGGCCGGGGAGGTCGGTGGACCGGAACACGGCGGAGCATCTGTTCGAGGTGATCAACTCCAGGGAGGACGTCCTGAGGCGTCTCATCCGCCGCTGCGCCTACCTCAAGTACGTCGAGGCGCGCCTCGGCGACCGGACATTGTACGCCGATGAGATTCTGAGGGACGGGTTATGCCTCAACATGATCGAGACGCCACTCTGCCCTCTGAAGGTGGTCACCAACCTTCAGGAAGCTGTGTGGGATGCTGACATTGTGGTGAACGGATTGCCGTCCACCGAGACGAGGGAGGTTTTCGAGGAGATCAGCAAGTACTGGAAGGAGCGGATCAGTGTTCCGGTGATCATTTCGCTTGCGAAGGGGATAGAAGCATCGTTGGATCCAATTCCTCGGATCATTACGCCTACACAGATGATTTGCTCTGCAAGTAAGGATCTCTCTTATCTCTTTTGCTTGTGCCCACATGCTCACCTATCATCATCCAGTAGAGTTGGAGTTGGTTAGTGGAAGGTTGCAATAAATATGTTTAATGCGAGAAACACATAGTACTATGGATCAAAAGGTTACTTAATTATTTCCCAAATAGCAAACATTGAGTGGAGCTCTCATTTATGTACTGTACTCTGCAATGTTTGAATTGCTGCTGTCTGATGCTAATAACTAGAGCACATGACATTCCATAGTACAATTTCCGTATTTTGATCAGGTAATTGTCAATTTCCAATTGTACAGACCAAAAATGTATCAGTGCTTTTGTTGCCATGACATACATAGTTCTGAAAAATTAACATTCATTGACATTTGGGGTGTACAGTCCTTGGCTTAATCACATCACATGGCCTGATCTGTTTGGAAACTGTTTACATGAAAACACAAATACGTTGTGCTGTCAATTCATACAGACAGCGACATGCTAATTATTTTCTGACTCATGAGAAAAGGATGTTCTTATCTTGATGTGCATTTATTTGACATTAACTTTCTTTGACCCAACCCATTCCCTGCCTCGTTTTAATTCAAATTACAACTAAATCAGAATTTTAAAATGAATTGCAGCTGGAGTTCCAACTGAGAATATACTATATCTTGGAGGCCCGAACATTGCCTCAGAGATTTATAACAAAGAGTATGCAAATGCTCGAATCTGTGGGTCCAACAAGTGGAGGAAACCTCTCGCTAAGTTTTTGAGGCAACCACATTTTATTGTGTGGGATAACAGCGATCTTGTTACACATGAGGTGATGGGTGGGCTGAAGAATGTCTACGCCATTGGTGCCGGTAAGAATATTTTCTATATTTGTTCCTTTTGTTTTCCAAATATTTAACTATCTTTGTAACAGTAAAATAATTAATTGATCCCAACGAATGATTGGAGTTGGTGTTTACTCCACTGATCCTTCCATGCAATCATGGACGTGCCATATGTTCAGGTTTTACTTGATTTGTTTAATTCACACCATGATCTCTTGCTTCAACTAGTCCAGTAGTTAACCTTATTTAACTATCCTTCCAATTTGAAACAAACCATCCATCTAGTCTGAGAAGCTCATGGTTTTCAGAATACTTGCTTCTTCCATTCTTGTTTGGACTGTGGCCTTTGGCTAGCCTGGCTGATCATGTACTGTTTCATATTTGCCACAAAATGTTATGGATATGTGCAAGATAGTTAATGCAAATTTGGTTGGCCACATATTTACAAGTTCCTTTTTTTTTTTTGCATCAAACCTCTGATATTTTAGTTTTTGCTCTCTCTCCGTGCAAGGTATTTGCTATTTGCCATGTTTTGAGCATAACAGTAACCCCAGTTTTCTGTTCCAGGAATGGTTGCAGCTTTAACAAATGAGAGTGCAACAAGCAAGTCAGTTTATTTCGCACATTGCACGTCAGAGATGATATTCATTACTCATTTGCTCACTGAACAACCTGAGAAACTTGCTGGTCCTCTACTGGCGGATACTTATGTTACTCTACTGAAAGGTCGCAATGCGTGGTATGGACAAATGCTAGCGAAGGGTGAACTGAGCCCTGACATGGGTGACAGCATCAAGGGGAAGGGAATGATTCAGGTTATCTCATAGCACTACTCTTTATTTTGAGCGTACTTTTGAAGAATGAATGCAGAAAGTCAAAACATGCAAAAATAAATAAATAAATATCTTTTTTTTTTGAGAATACGCTTCGCGTATCTTTTTATATTAAGAAAGAGAGGTAGGCCAAACCGGCAATACAAGAGTTTCTGTACAAGAAAAGAAATAGAAAAAAAAGGCTAAAACAAGTAGGCCGACTCGCGGCATTAATATAGCTACAAAGGAGGGGAGAAGGGGCAGTACGCTATATCCTAGCGCCGGCCTGCCGCCAGAGGGCGGCCTCCTGAGCAGCCAACACTGCGAGTTGGTGCATTGGCGTTGAGACTCCATCAAAGACGCGTCGGTTTCTTTTGAAACAAACCATATCATATCATCTGGGATATAACTTATTCACTTTTCACTGGACAGGGTATCTCTGCTATTGGTGCATTTTTTGAGCTTCTCAGCCAACCCAGCTTAAGTGTGCAACACCCAGAGGAAAATAAGCAAGTTGCCCCTGCTGAATTGTGCCCAATCCTGAAGAGGCTTTACAGAATACTAATAAAAAGGTTTGTGCTCTATTTTGTCATTATGGCTGTAGTGTTCTGGGCTCCCTCGACTATGTACAGTATGCAGGAGGAATGCAGCTCATACGCTTCGTTGCTTCTAGCTGTTGCCACTTGCCAGTGTGAATAAACTGTAGACAGTATAATAAACTCTAGTAAGAAAACATCACCTTTCTCCATGAACACAGCATAGCTCCAGCAGGCAGAAGTTTATGGTCATAGAGATCTCAGAGGCACAGTGTACTTGTTGACATTTCATTTCATTACTCGGTGTTCTTTAAATGTTCATTGAAATAATGGTCAATACGCACTTGTCAAAGTCAACCATCAGCTTTTACTAGAACAGAAGAACCTCGTCATATTTAACCAACAATGTGTTTTTAATTCATCGTTTTGGTCTACAGGGAGCTCTCGGCAAGAGATATTCTGCAAGCTCTGAGAGATGAAACCATGAATGATCCTCGTGAAAGGATTGAGATGGCACAGAGCCACGCATTCTACCGTCCGTCTCTCCTAGGAAAACCTTGACCTGTTCGTCCTGTATATGATTAGAACATAAACAAGGTTCTATGAGAGAGACCTATAGTTTGACATGCTTAGCATCGTTCATGATTAAGCTTGGAGAAGGTGATTGTCGCTGGTCAGTGTGTGAATTCAACGGGGCTTACTTTTCTGGAGTTGTTTGTACTTAGATTATCATGTTGTACAACAGTGCAAGAGAGCACAAGGAGTCAATAAATTCTTATAGATGCCAATTATAAGACCCGTTGGATTATTCCATTCTTGTAATTAATCATCATTTTGCTTTGGTGCTCCGGTGTTCATGGGTGATGGATCCATATATGACCTGCATTCCTAGTTTCCCAGTACAACATTTAATTGAATTTATTTATCTTCCTCCCACTGTTTTTCTTTTGCTTATTTGGAAATGCTATGCTTGTGTGTGTAAACCTCCGCATTTAAAATACTTTTTTTTTAGAAAATCTGTAGTTTATTTAGTGGGAGCTGGATTGTGCAAATCTGTAATGTAAGAGGGACAAATTTGAGTTTTGTTCCACATATGCGTCTACCTTTTTTTTTTCTAGGCTGCATTCGCATGATCATAACATCTTGAAAAAACTTCTTCAATTGCGCATATTTAAATTCTCCTTGAGAAGATGCGCATTATTTTGAATTTATCGCTTAGAATTCAACTGTTCCAACAGCTGCTGGGCTTCCGGCCCATGGAAGTACCAAACGGAGACGGAAACCAAACACATTTCGCAGTCGGATATCCTGTTCTCCTATAAGAACTCATCCACAACACCCCACACCCAACCAAGGCCCATGAGAACCACCCGCCTCTCCTTTTCTCTCCTCTCCCTTTTCTTCTCGAAATCTCTTCGGTCCCAACACAACCCACACCACACCACACCCCTACTTCCACTTCACTGCTCTCTCCTCTCTCCTCTCTCCTGCCGCTCCGGCGACGGATCGGCGCGATGGCGGCGGCGGCCTCTCCCCCACCGGTGGCGGCGCTGGAGCAGCTGAGCAGGACCAAAATGTTCGGCGGTCACAACCTCCGCTTCCGCCACCACAGCGCCATGCTCGGCTGCCCCATGACCTTCTCCCTCTTCATCCCGCCGTCCCCGGCGACCAACCTCCCCGTAAGTGCTCCGATCGCCATGCTCCTCCATGCGATGGTCATCTCCTTCGTGGCATCGAGATCTGATTAGGGTTTCGTGGTACGGTTCCGTGTGTGTGGGTGCATGAAGGTGCTGTACTGGCTCTCCGGCCTCACCTGCAACGACGAGAACTTCATCACCAAGTCCGGCGCGCAGCGCGCCGCCGCCGCGCACGGGATCGCCCTCGTCGCCCCCGATACCTCCCCTCGTGAGTGAGACTTGACACCCCTCCCGTCGGCTCCTGTTTCTAGGGTTTATGTGTTCCGGAGTGGAATTTAGGGGAATTTGTTGTGAGGAGTTGTGATTGTTTGGCAAGAATTTTCTGGATTAAGTTTTGAGCAACCGAAGTACTCGTTGAGAGAAATTTTAGTGTCACGGGTTTAACTGCTGCTAGGCTTTCATCAAATTGCTTTGAGATCGCTCGTCAGTTAGGACTTAGGAGTTAGAGCGGCCAAAATGGACCAGAGTAAACCGATGCATTCATGTCCATGTATTTTACACAGTAGGGAAGGGAGCAGGGAGTCTCCATGGTTAGTTAGGGTTATGCTTGTGTTTACTGAACACTGACTCCACCCTAGATGGTTTCAGTAGATAGCTTCTGAATTTGTTATCACACATTTGGCTCTGTCACTGCATTAGTGTTTTGACATGTGGACGATCATGATATTATTCCACTCATGCAAAATGACTTGCCTGTTTGCCCATCTGCTAGCGTTACAGTTCTATAGAACTTTGCTGCAGTTTATTGGCTTTTATTTTTGTGATCTGCCTATGTGGTTTCTATGTGCCAATCTGTGCATCTACGACATGCTATTATGCTGATTTATGTTTGTTCTGGAGATGTTTGCTGTAACATATAGGCATTTATATTCTCTTCTACGATGATTAGTGCACTTGGTATGTGCATAATAAAGATTCGACATATGCTGTTCCTAAAGGAGATTAAATGACCTTTACTTAGCTGTAGATTCAGGCATCTGTATTTGCCCATGATCAACACTTTCTGTTCCAGCCTATGATTTGTATTTCTCAAAGCTGATTCCATCAGAACAATGTCTAGTTTGTGGAGCTTAGCATATCACATCCATTGTAGCTGCTGGTTGAATTAATGTGCTGTGAACTTGCTTTAATTATATTAAAAAAAGGCAAGCTCTCCTCTTGCCAAGGACATTTATGGACTATAATTATCTTCTAGCTTTAGATTTGGTTTTGTATATAAATGTCAGTTCTACCTGGTTTGGAGTTTAGCCTCAATAACTTTTATAACATTTTGCTTGCCTCTGAAGTTCATGACACTTAGTAATCACTGAATGTTTATCTCTTGTAGTTGTACTTGCAAATAACTGATGGTATGCTCAGTATGATTTGTGCAGCTATTGCCCCTTGTATTTGCTGATTCAATGCATTTCATTCTCTTATTGCTCTGTTCCTTTCTTCATGCAGGTGGACTTAATATAGAGGGAGAGGCAGACAGTTGGGATTTTGGTGTTGGTAAGGGTTGAAATCTACAATATTGTTGTCTCAATATGATTTATACTGTATAAGAACATGCTGCATGGTCTCTCTGACATAAAACAAATAGATTACCCTCTGTTGCTTCTGTTAAGTTGATTCATATCCTCTGTTGTTGTTTCTAGACCTGTAAGGTATGCCTAGAAAACTTTACTCTATTATTGTTCAGTTCTGATTATGTATAGTAGTATGCTTTGTGGAAAATCTATGCATATAAATAAAAGGTTTATTCCAGGAAGCAATTAATATATGCAGCAGAACATTGATGGATATAAATGTCTTGCATTTCTTTTTAACATATCTGATACTTTATGTTATTTTGTATGTAAATGACCAACAAATTTGGTTTCTGAAAAATAGTGTTCTCTTTTGATTGAAAAAATTCTCTTAAAATGTCTTCCATTTCTTTTTTAACAAATCTGACATCCTTTATGTTTTTTTTTGGTATGAAGATGACCAACAAATTTGGTATGTTTTCTTTGATTGAATAGATTCTAAACTTTAACTTGGCATATAATTGGTTTTCAGGGAATTACCGTTAAATTTGGACTAATACATCCCTTGATTTCACATTTGACACTTTTATTTGGTTTATAAAGGTTTGGTATGTTACTTACAATTGCTCATTTTTTTCCTGAAAGTTGGTGCTTCCTTTTATTGAGAAAACATTATCTGTTTCTTGCTTCACACTTCTGTTTGTATTCAAAAGCTTTAATTTGATATTTCTGATTAGTTTTGCAAAAATTGTGGTTTGTTTAAAAGAATCTTGGTGTCACGCTCAACACTTCTATTTGTAATTTTTAGACTTTAGTTGGTATGCAAAATCTGGTGTTCCCTTTCACTAAAATAGATAGGCAGGCTTCATGCATCATACTTTAATTTGGTTGTACTTGTAATTGGTTTTTCAAAAGTTGGTGTTTTAATTTCTTTTCTTTCTTGAAGCTTCTATTTATCTAAAGCTTTAAGTCAGTACTTCTTACTATTTTTGAAAAATCGGGTTTGTTTTTATCAAAAATATTCTAATTGATTTCTTGTTTTACACTTACTTTTGGATTCTCAACCTTAGCTTAATATTCTCTAACTGGTTTCCCAATTTTTTTTTGTTTCTTTTGACTAAGAAACATTCTTTGACTTCGTATTTGATACTTTGGATTGTACAGGTTTAGTTTGTTCCTTATATTTGTTTGTTATGGTTGTTGGTGTTACTTCTTTTTTTCTACCTTGAAGCCTCTATTTATATTAAAGCTATTTGATTGTTTTCTAAAACAGGAGTTTGTTTAATAGAAAGAACTCTATTTGTATCAGACTCGTCATATTTTGGGGGTTTTGAAACTAAATTTTTGCCCCAAAATTGTTTCCCCCCAAAATTTCATGTTCCCTTTTATTGAAATAATTTAGTTGGTTTCATGCTTGACATACTTTTTTGGTATTCTGACTTGTTTTCCAAAAACAAGTGCTTCGTTTTACCAAAAAAGCATTCTCTTGGTTTCTTGCTTAACACTTCTTTTTGGTCTCTAAACATTATTTTGTCATCCTCTAATTTGTTGGTGTTAATTTCATTGAAAAATATTCATTGATTTTGAATTTGATATATTTATTTGTATTGTACTTGTTAAGTTAATTATGTGTAACTGTTTTTTTGTAGAAGCTGGTGTTTCATTTTGTCCGTTTTAGCACTGCTGTTTGCATTCCAAAGCCTTAATTTTTAATATTTCTGTTTGCTTTTGCAAAATTTGGTGTTTGTCTTTGTAGAAATATATGTTGATTCCATGCTCGGCATTTCTTTTTGATTCTGAAAATTAAACTTGGTACTTCCTATTGTTGTTGTTTTTTTTTAAAAAAAAACGGTGTTAATTTTCCGCATGACAGTTAATTTGATATTCTGCCCCTTTTTTTCGAAAACAAAATTCTTTACTAGTACAAAAAGTAAAACTATTTTGGTTTCTTGCTTTACACTCTATTTATTTATTTGCAATTTCTGCTTTATTGCCCTAGGATTTTGAGAAAAAGATGGTGTTTCCTTTGTTCTTTTTCTTTCTTGGTGCTTCTTTTTGTATTTTTATAGGTCTTTTAGTATTTCTGATTGTTTGTCAAAACTTGATTCATTATTGAAATAAATTCCACTGGTTTCATGCTTGACGTTTTTATTTGTTTCTTTGAGAAATTTTGGTACTTACAATTGGTTTTCTGAGATTTGGTGTTCAAAGCTAAAAAATACTCTTGTTTTTTGGACTCTAAACCTTAACTTAATTTTCTCTACCTGGTTTTTCCAATATTATCGTTTCCTTCAACTGAGTAACCTCCATTGACTTCGTATTTGACACTTTTATTTTGATTGTACACGCCAAGTTTTTTACTTTTAATTGTCTAAAATATGGCTTTGTTTTCTAAAAAGAATTCTCTTGATATCTTACTATACTTCTCATCGTGATTTTGAAACTTAATTTTGGCACTTACATTGTTCCCCCTCAAAATTTGGTGTTCCTTTAAGTCAAAATAATTCAGTTTGTTTCATGCTTGACATTCTAATTTGGTATTCTGATTTGTTTTCCAAAAACTACTTATTTTGTTTCACCAAAAATCTTTGGTTTCTTGCTTGACAGTCTTTGGTTGGTATTTGCTTTCATGGAAAAACGTTTGTTTGAATTTGACAATTTGGCTTGTGCATATTCAGTTTATTATGTATATTGGTTTTTCCTTAAAGTTGGTGTTTTATTTTTGGTTTGTTCGTTTTTGCACGGCTATGTGCATTCTAAAAATTTCTTTTGGGTATTCCTGTTTGCATTGGCAAAATTTGGTGTTTGTTTTATAGCAAAAATTTGATTCTGAAAATTTTGTTTGGTACTTGCTATTGTTGTTTTTAAAAATTTGGTGTTCCGTTTTACTGTAATACAAAGCCAGTTTTATGCATGCCAATTAATTTTGGATTCTGCTTTTTTTTTAAACTTAATTTTGGATTCTGCTTTGTTTTATTGGTTTACACTCTTTGCTTTTTTGGAAGTTCACCTTTATATCCTAACTGGTTTTGTGATCTCTTTTTCTTTCTTGGTGTTGCCTTTTGTATTCCAAAGCTTCTTTTTGTATTTCTGATTTTTTTTATAAAAATTGAGTTCGTTTTATCAAAAAAAATCTATTGGACACTTTCACTGTTATAAAAAAACATTTCTCTTGGTTTCTTGCATTACACTTCCTTTTGGATTCTAATATTCTCTATTTGGTTTTCCAAAAAATATTGTTTCCTTTAACCAAATCATTCCCTGGCTTCGTATTTGACACCTTTATTTGTATTCTAAAGCTTTTGTTTGATATTGTTTTATTGCTTACTGAAAAAGAATGGTGTTTGTTCTATAGAAATATCTCTTGGCTTAATGCTCCACACTTCCTTCAGATTTTGAAAATTAAATTTTGGTACTTGCTTTTGTTGTATTAAAAAAATGTTCTATTTTATCTAATTACAAAATCAGTTCTGTGCATGACACATAATTTGGCATTCTCGTTCGTTTTCCAATTATTGTTCTGTTTACTTTTTACCAAAAAAGTCTTGTATTTTGATTTTATATGCTTAGCTTTATACGCCTAATTGGTTTTGTGAAAAATTTGACGTTTCCTTTTTTCTCTTTCATGATGATTCTATTTCTATTCTAAAGTTGTAATTTGGGGTTTAAGATTTTTTTTTTTGCCAAAAAAAAGGATTCCTTTCATGAAAAATCTCTTGATTTCATACTTCACTTCCATTTGGATTCTGAAACTTAAGTTTGGTACTTATAATTGGTTTTTCGAAATTTTTATTTCGATTTTACTAATATAAAATTTGTTTTTATGTTAACACTTAAATTTGCTATTCTGATTTCTTTTACAAAAAGTAGAATGGCCTTTTAACTGAAATTACTCTATTGGTTTGTGGCTTGGCACTTCTGTTTGGATTCTAAACTGACTACATATTCATTATCTAGTTTTCTGAAATATCTTTCCCTATGATCATATTTCACCCTTTTATTTTGATCTGTAATTGTTTCCGTGGAAGTTAGTGGTGTTTTTTTTTGTTTCTTTCTTTAAGCTTCTATGTATATTGTAAGAATTAATTGGGTATCTCTGATCGATTTTGCAAGAACCGATCATTTTGATTCGAAAAAATATTGGTTTCAAACTCGACACTTATTTAGATTTGTAGTTTTGTACTTTTATAATTGGCTTTTCATAATTTGGTGTTCCCTTTTTTCGAAATAAAGAAAACCCCAGTTCACACATTACACTTTAATTTGGTATTCTGATTTGTTTCTTGGTTGACATTTTTATTTGGATTCTGAATCCTTACATATGTATTTTAGTTTTTCACAAGTTGTATATGTATTTGGTATTCTAATTTTGGCTTTGGTGTTTCCCTTTTTTGTTTTGAAAAACACACACTCTACATTCTATTTGGATTTCTTATTTAGTGTTTTCATTGAAAAACCATTTTGTGGTTTCTTTCTTTACACCTCGTTGATGCTCCCTTTTTTTGGTTTGGTCGTCCATGAAAATCTCTTTTTGTCGTCTCTTGCTTCTTATTTCTATTTGGATTCTAAATCTGTAACTTGGTAGTTAAAATTGTTTTTTTTTTGTTTGTCGTTTTCATCGAAAAACCTTTTTGTGGTTTCTTGCATCGACAGTTCCAGTTTGATTCTAAATCAACTTGCTAAGTATATTGGATTTTTTAAATGTGGTGTTTCCTTTTTTTTTTCAAAAGCACTCTTTTTATTTGATGCTTCTGTGCAGTTTTTTTTATTGTGAAATCTTGTGTTTCCTTTTATCGGGGAAAAACATTTTCTTGGTTTTAAGCCTTACTTCTGGTTGGATAGTCTTCTAACTTGGTACTTATTATTGTTTTACAGAATTTGGATTGGTTTCTAGAGAATGTGTAGTGTATCAATATAATATTTATGCTGATGATTTCTTCTTTGACATTACTATTTGGATTGTAAAGACTTCTGGTACCTTTTTATTTGTTATTTCAAAGCTTGTGTTCCCTTTTCCCCTAAAAAACACTCTTGGTTTCTTGATTGGCACGTTTCCTAATACTATTTTTTATTGCTGTTTCAAAGCTTGTGTTCCCTTTTCCCCCAAAAATACTCTTGGTTTTTTGATTGACACTACTATTTAGGTCCAAGATCAACCTTGGCACTTATTGGTTTTCCGTAAGCTAGTGTCTTTTTTTTTTATCGAAAAAAAAAACCTCTAGGTTTCAGGTTGGCCCGGATTGGACCCTTTGACTGAGAAGCTTTAACTTGGTTTTGCAGAATTTGGTCTCCTATTGAAAGTGTTGTTGGTTTCATCTCATATTTAGACTTTAATGTCACTAACAAAGCTGTTGTGCTGGCCCTCCACAATGACTGTTTATAGGTGATCAGTGACCCTATATGTTGCCATTATGTCTAAAAAAGGAAAAACATTAGACCACTTTGTCTTGGATTTTTCTTGAATATTTGGCAAATTGAAGCCATCTCGTCCCACACCAGCTCAAGCTAAATTCTTGGAGAAGGGCTCACCCTTGAAACCAAACAGTACCAAACAGCAATAGCTTATAGGCATGTCTGGATTCCATCCTTATCAGGACATCACGTTTGCATTGCACATGGTGATGTTGAGTCAACAGCGTGTGTACACTAAGATTGTTCATTTCCATTCTATGTTAATTTATCTGAACATGGGCAAAATTCAACCAGAAACAGTGTGGCTGTCAATACTAAGATGTGTTTATTTCATGCCCTCAGGTTCTATGACCTGGCTGACATTTTATGCTCAGACATCCAGTTGGAAATATTATGTCGATATATGTATAATCTTGATATTATAATAGTTGAATATATAGTGTCTGGCCCTGATGATTTCTATTATTGAAATAGTAAGTTATTCCATGTATTCTTCTAGTAGGAAAATCACTTTAGTTTTAATGCAAATCGGAGTAGAATAGAACATGTTGCTTGTTTTGGAGAGTATATATACTCCACCTGAAGTTCTATCAGCATGTGAACAATGGGAAACTATTTGTGAATGTGGCTAGACGTGCTTATTGTTTTTCTTTCTAGGGAGAAATATTGATGTATAAATGCTGGAATTTATTTGAATTCCACAAATAAAATCCATCTTGCATGTTGAATTGGACTTTCTTATTTGATTTTTTTTTGACAGTACTTTCTTATTTGATTATGGTTGCATGTGCTTATCATTTCTACTTTTAACTATTGATGGTTAGGTGCTGGATTCTATTTGAATGCCACAAATGAAAAGTGGAAAAATTGGCGCATGTATGACTATATTGTGACAGAGCTTCCAAAAGTTTTAAGTGACAACTTTGAACAGCTGAACACCTCACAGGCATCCATTTTTGGGCACTCAATGGGAGGCCATGGTGCACTAACAATCTACTTGAAGAACATTGATAAATACAAGGTACATTTTTATGCCATTTGGTTAAGAAATCCACATCTGGGGAGCATGTTACATTTGAAGTCTGTTCAAGTGAAAATGTTTGGTACTAGATTTGTGCCACACTACTCTTGGATATTTTACACTTTAGAAATCTCCCCAGTCATAGAAACATTGAATCTCACTTTGCACTGTTGTGTTCTGTACACACTTCAGTCAGTGTCTGCATTTTCTCCGGTTGTCAACCCGATAAACTGTCCCTGGGGTCAGAAAGCATTCTCAAACTATTTGGGCCCAACTAAATCAGATTGGGAGGTACGAACTAACTCTGTAGAAATAAAATGCCTTTCTTGCTTAGTCCTCTACCTCAGCCTTGTGGCCTCGCTTTCCTCCTCAAACATTGTTGTACCGAACTGCAGGAATATGACGCAACCTGCTTGATTAAGAAGTGCAACAGAATTTCCACTCCTATCCTAATTGACCAGGTATGATGTAGCAACGAGTTGAATCAGGTCTGCCTGCTGCATTTAATATTGGTCCAGCATTTTTGTAATTCTGTTTTGGAACATGAGTAACCCACAAGTTATTGTGCATTAAATAGTTAGTATTGCACATAGGATTGACCACCCATTGTCATGCAAGTAACTGTATGAGGTAATCACTCGAATCATTGGGTAATGATGATAATTTGAACAATATCTTTGACCTTCAGTTGGGCCGGGCCTCTGAATAATGGCAATTGTTGGTTTTTTATCATTCATATGACATTTTTCAAGTTTATATGAGTTGGGAGACTGGTATCTACTTGTAGAAGTTCCATTAGGCCTTGTGCATGTGCAATGGGATGCTTAGAGGAGTGAACCAGATTTTTTTTCTGTTTGGCTTGGCACTACACAAAGCGATCGCCGCTACTGAGCGCTTCCGCAAAAAAACGGCACACGAGTGAAGCTCCTTGTTTTGCTGTCCGTACAAAAACAACATAAGGTTAATACTAGTATAACTAACTAATTATTGAGCACCTGTTAAAGAGGAGTCCTCTGGAGATTGAAACTCTTATGATACTAACAAATATTTTTTCCTAAGCGTTCATCTAAGCATCTGCACCATTGCACATGGCCTTAACGTAGCATCCTTTTGTCATCAGGTTGGCATAATAACTGCATAATATATCGTGAACTGGGAGTTGTTGCCACATCATGTCAACAAAATAGACTGAATTAGATTGATTTACATATGAGTAGGTATTGATTGAACAAGGTGAAAGTACAGGGTCGTAATAAGTAAGGCGTTGGCTTGCTGCACACAAACCATTTCTGATAGCTTCAGGGCCATTCGCTATCATTCATCCCCCCAGTGTGCGTCTGTTTGCAGAAATTTCTAATTTGGGTATACCATCTTATTTTCTATGCTTGTTGGTGAACTTGAATAGGGAGAGGATGACAAATTTCTGGCAGAGCAGCTTCTACCTCGAAACTTTAAGGAGGCGTGCAAGGCCGTGGGAGCTCCTTTGACTCTCCGCATGCAACCTGGATATGACCATTCCTACTTTTTCATTGGTACATTCGTTGATGATCACATTGCCCACCACTCCCAATTTCTGAAGAGTGACTGACTATCGAGTTACTTGTAGTGGAGTAATGGAGAGGGACGGGAGGCTTTCAATCCTTCAACTTTCTGTGTATTATCTGTCTACCCGGAGAATTTCAGGTGCCTTTGATAGCCGCCTGAGTCGAACAGTATCACCAGCTGGAAATAAGATGAATGATTTGATTTTGCAGGCTATTCCAGTACAGTGAATGGGGTCTTGATACTGCCTTCTTGTGTCATTCACTCTGTAGATTTCTTGACCCTTGGTGAGCCGATTAGAAACGTGCTATTGACTGGTCTAAACATGTACAGGTAAGCAAATCATATGATCCTGGTCTAGACTTTTACAGGTAAGCAAACCATATGATCCCTAGCCCGGACGAAGATCTAGCAGGCCTACTATGTCGACGTCAGCCCATGTCAGTATCATGTTGCGTTGCCCTCTTTTAACACCAATTCTTTTCTCCCCCTGAAACCACTCTTTTCTGTTGTCTTTAGCTGTTCTTGTATGTATTGCAATTTGCTGCTGTCGTTTTTTTAGTATACCTGCAATTTGCAGCTGTCGTTTGTTAGTATTCTTGCAAATTGCTGCTGTCGCAATATGCAATTATTTCCTTGTGCAAAAGGCGTTGTAGTCTACATCAATTCTCTCTTTTCACTGAGCTCCAGCAGCTCTGGCTGCAGCCTCGACGATGATGCCAACCAGGTCAGTTTCAGTCCCTTGTTGGAAGCAAGTCCTAGGCCAGCTGAGAACCTACAATCCTAGACCAATACAAAACTCGGACAAACTTTTTCCTATGTGTCATTTTATGTAGGCCCCGATTAGTTTTCAAAAATTTTTCTCCAAAAATATCATATCAAATCTTTAAATTCATGCATGAAGTATTAAATATAGATAAAAAATAAAACTAATTATACAAACGAATCTTTTGAGCCTAATTATACTATGATTAGCCATAAATACTACAGTAACTCATGTGTGTTAATGACGGATTAAGTAGGCTCTAAAAATTTGTCTCGTGGTTTTCAAGTTAGCTATAAAATTGATTTTTTCATTTGTCCAAAAACACCTCTCGACATCTATTCAAACGTTTGATGTGATGTTTTCGTAAAAAATTTTCACTAAGTAAACAAGGCCATACTATACTAGCGATTGCCTCCACATTGACAAAATGTTGCATCAATGCACATGCTTGATTGCAACACAATACTCAGATATACAGGAGACGGGATAGCAGGGGACGCTTTCATAAGAGGTATGGATAGAGTTGAGCTTATTCTTTTTGGGGAAGGACTAAAAATCACACAATACTGAAGTTTGAGATTGATTCCTTTTAGGTTTCTGTAACGAGCAGATTCCCCAATACTATCGTCTCCGTGCAACAAGTATACTAGACGGGCCCCCTTTTTTTCTTTTAACCTCCTGATCGTTGGAACATTGTTGGTTCACATGATTCCGAAATGCGTCTGCTGTAGTGCTGTTGCCGCGCTCGGTCAGCGTGAAATCGGCGTACAGTTCGTTCGCTGTCCTGCCTGGACCCTGAAGCGCAATTCGGCGCCGCTCGCGACCACACCGAGTCGATCGTGCAATAGTGCTCATAAAGGTGGAAATCTTTAGCCAGGTACCCTCAAGATTTTGTTCAACCGTCCAAAGGGACCGAGCTAAATCAGGCTACTATGCATGCTCTCTCCATCTCTTCACATCTCCTGCCATGGCATCACTCACAGAAGGCGCACTCTCGAACAGAGTAGCCTTTGAGTTTGTCCGGTTATGGTGTGGTGGTGAATGAACGCCGCATGGTAATGCCTCCTCCATTTTATAATAAGTGTTTTGACTTTTTTTGCTTGTAATGTTTGACTGGTTGTCTTATTTAAAATTTTGTGCAAATTTTAATAAGGATTAGTCGTGATTTAAGTACCAACATGCCTTGATAATATCTTATGTGCTTTTAAATTGATGCTGCGAACGTGCCTGTAGCCTAGTGGTTACAATAGTCTTAGTAGCACTTGAGGTCCTGAGTTCGATTTTCCGTGGGAACGAATTTTCTAGGATTTAACGGCTTTGTGCTTTCAGTGGGAGAGCGACGTACCCGTTGACAACGGGTAGGGTTTGCGTGCGTGTGTTCATAGGGGTGAGTGTGAATGCGTTGTGTAATTCTCAAAAAAAATTGATGCATAGATGGCACCATTAACCAGACTTATTTAAGTTTTGAGTGCTAAGTTTTTTTTTTTGAAATGTTAGCCTATGATAAATACTACATCCGTTTTATAATGTAAGACGTTTTAACTTTTTTTTTCAATGTTTGACCACTCGTCTTATTCAAAAAATTTATATAAATATAAAAAATAATAAGTTATGCTTAAAATACTTTGGTAATAATGTAAATCACAAACATAATAAATGATATTTTCATAATATTTGAATAAGACGAATGGTCAAACGTTGTAAAAAAAAAGTCAATACGCCTTACAATCCGAAACGGATGGAGTAAAAGTTTAGTGCTTACAGCGTGAAATTGGCTAGTCTAGCCAATAATATGGCTTCCTTTTAAGAATTTATGGTTTTCTTAAAAAAAAAGTTGAATGATCGAAGTTTCAACAATTATTTAGGAATGGAGGGAGTATAAAAGTAAGAATAAAAAATATATATAGTAATAGTAAGCACTGACCGGTACATAGAAACTACCAATTTTATCTACTACATAAAAATTATAGTAGTAGTAGTACTACTCCGTCTTAGATAAATCAACATAGGATCTAACGATTTCGAGTACCATAAATTTAAATAGGGGTTTGTTCATATTATTGTAATTGAAAACATCACATTTAACAAAGGGAGTGTATGCTAACGTGTAGGCATTAGTGAGGTCACAGGATCAGTTTCTTCCCCAATCTATGGATAAATCAACCGATCAGGGGTGACATCACGCAAGACGGAATTGTCGTTTTCCTTTTCTTTTCGCGCATCAAGCTCAGCTCGAGTGGTTGTTTTTCTGTGCAATTAATTTGTGATGCAATGCAGGCGCCTCACTTCTTTCTGTGAAGCTGCCTCACTGTCGCTGACTCACTGCCATCCACAGTAGTCGCTTTCGGATGCAACGCTGGTAGATCGTGTCGAGATCCCCGGATGTGAATGATCCGCCTGACTGTGATGCATATTCGAGCACTCACGTTACGCCCTTGCAATTTAAGCCTAGTTACTACTTTCTTGGCAGAGATTTTGATTTTTTATTTATAAGTTCGACCATTTATTATATTAAAAAATAAAGTATTATTTATTTTTCGTGATTTATTTTATTGTCAAAAGTATTTTAAACATAACTTATTATATTTTAGAGTAAAATGCACCGGCGGTATCACAACTTGTGTGGTGGATGCAAGTTAATCACACATCTTGTAATTTACATAATAAGTCACACATCTTGTTTCATGGGTGCATCTTATAAAAAATCATATTACACGTACTATTTGCTTTCAAGTTAAATACCATGCTGATTTAACATGTCACTCATGACTTATGTGAATGTGCAACCAATAAAAATAAAAGGTAACCCCATATTTTCACTTGCAACACCGTATGTGTGCTTTAATATACATAATCACACATTAATTAATATTCAAAACTTTTGTATAGATCATATCGTATTGAATTTATTGCTGATAATATTGATAGTAAATTAATATTGAATTTATGGCTAGACAACCTCTGATCTCTTCCTTGTAAATTACCCTACCCCTTCTCCTGTAAATTCAATCTCTATATTTATAACATATATCTAACACAGTAGGAGCCTCTCCTACTGTAATCTGTCAAAAAAAATATGTGGCCATGGTTATACAAGATACCAATACGGTAAACATATTGCACGTGTTTAATATAGTTTGCACCCTAAACACAAGATGAATGAATCATTTGAAAAATTTACAAGATGCGTGACTAAATTGTACCCACCTTGCAAGTTGCAAGTTGTGATACTACCGATGCATTTTACTTTATGTTTTATATTTACTCAAACTAATTTTTTTGAGTAAAGCGAATAACGAAGCGTTAGAAATAAATAGACAGAATTTATTATATTATAAGAGTGAGGGAGTAGCTATTTAAGCTAGCAGGTAGACTATAGATGGGTCCTTGCTTCGATGGCAGCTGCATGCCTGCGTTGCATAAAGATGCAAGCAAATGCAAGCTGTGTGTGGTCGAGCACCTGCAACTTCTGTAGCTTGTGGCTCACAGCAGGCACCCTGGGGGGCATGCGGCCTGATCATTGGTGCTTCGGTTGTATACCCTGGCAGAACAGGGTTGTTCGCCATAAAGTCACGAACCACATCCATTAGGCTCCTTTAAATCACACGACTATAAAAAGCGAACGAATAGAAAAAATTTAGAATTTTAATAGAAATGAAAGCACACAATAGAGAATAATAAAACAACATGAATAATCGTTTGATAAGAGTGCAAAAAAACACAGTAATTAGTGGATAAAGATAGACTCATAGGAAATTTTCCAAGGCGTTGAAGCTCTCGTTAAATTTTCTCCGAAATGTGCATCTATTTAACCATTCGATAAGAATTTTAGAGGATTTAGGAATCTCCAAATATTTGTTTTAAAGGGCCATATAGAAAAATTTTCTATAGTATGTGAATCCTACAAATTCCTTTATAAATTCTTTGAATCAAATGGGGCCTTAACGAAGCGTCACATCCTACTATCCTCTGTCCAAAATATAGCAACATTTATACGGATATGACACATCCCAGGACGTTTATATTTATTGTTCTATAATATGTCAAATCCATGTAAAAATGGTTATATTTTAGGATGGTGGTACTACCTTCGTTCTCACAAGAATAACGTCCTAGAATATATGAATATATGTGAGAAAATAAAGTAGTTGTATAAAGGGGTTTTAGGACCTCTTGATGATGCTAAGGTTGATGTTTCCAGTTGGCTTCTGTTGGCAGTTTTTCAGAACCGTTGGGCATCAGTTTGCGCAAACTGGACGGTTTTGGCTACTCTATACAAAAGTTGCCGTGTTTCCACCAACATTCACTATGTTATCAACATGATAACAAATCGATAAGGACTACTTTTCACATTGAAAGTAAGTAAATCCATACAGTGACAGAGGATCATGGCGACCAAGCTGGGTCTTGGCCTTCCCCAACTATTCAAATTCTAAAGTTTACCTCATATTTACCTATAGCAAGTGATTAAACTACAAAATGGCCCCCTCTTTGTATATATGCACTTAATGACCAATAAGTGTTGACCCCCTCTAAAAATTAGCCCAAGCTCCGCAATTGAATCCATACTACGTTGGAGATAGGGACCGGTTTTCACCTCCAAAATGGTAGGATAAACCCACCCTGCATTTGGAGCTCATCTTAGAGTTGAACATGCCCTAAAATAATGCATTATATTAGTTTATTTTAGCCTTCTAGAGTTGTCAAGACAAATATGATGTTACTTCCATCCTATGGATGCAAAGTGAGATGGGAGATTAATTAACTGCATTTTATAGTCTTTAAGCGGTGCAGGTGCATGTACACACATACAACTTCAAGGTTACATATATAACAGTCTGTAAATTAGCTTTGTAAAATAGATGGAATATTACTCCAAGATATGCACAATAATATAAGCTCCACTGATGTAATATGATGCATCATCGATCGTCTGGATTTAAGGGTACAAGTCGCGTTCATGATCCATGTTTGATACCACAAATCAAAAGAGATGCTTTACGCAAAGAGGCAAATCAGATCTCTGCACCTAAACGAGTAAATGGTTTTGGACTCGTGATTTCTTAGGTCATGGCGAATCCCTTGGTGCTGAAGGCTCCCAGCAATCCTAGACATGATGTGAACCAAATCACCTCCCAAAAGAGAGGCTGCCCACAGGCAAACCCTACACTCTTTTAACTTGTAATCAATTCATCTAAAGTATAGGGCTCCTTTGGAACACATGGTTCTCAAAACACAGAAATAGAAAAATGCGGGATTGAAATGCCATAATGTCTCATTTCCTAGTATTGAAAAATAATCGTCCGTTTAGATGCAGTGCAAGAAAAACATAATAATCTAAAGAGAGATATACACAAAAGATATTTTTTTCAAGAGGTTGGACCTCGTGTTAGAAATGCTCAAAAAATTCTACGATTTGAGACAATCCTGTGGAATTTCAGAGGATTTTCGAAGAATCATTCCTTCATACCAATGGACCATATAGGAACTTTTCCCATATGATTTCATTCCTTCAAAATTCCTCCAAATATCCTTTGTTCCAAAGGAGCCCTAACATAACATAAAAAAAAACAAAGAACAATAAAAACTAATTATGTGCACGTAAATGATTAATGATGAAGGGGATCTTTAGGCAGATTGGTGGCATGCAACACCTGCTGTTTCTTCCTGACAGGGGCTGGCAGCAAGACAAGGGGGCAGGATTGAGGGTGGAATGTAGTGAGAAGGAGAGACAGGAGTAGAGATGGGCCTAGCCTACCCCCTGCATATATAGCCAATTCTTCTTTAATTTTCTTTCATAATTTCCACCACCTTCCCTAGCTAGCTTCTCTCATCTGCCCCTACCTAGTTCTTGCACTTGCCCACCGTGCACAGACCCACACCACTATAAAGGTGATGTTTTTAGTCCCAAATGCCATCATGCCTTTGTCTCATGACAAACATGATGATAAAAGGGGTGATGTGGCACTGGACCAATTGTCAAGAACTAGTGATACAGCTAACTATAATGATGCTCATCAGGGATCTTTACTCCCTGTTGGGGGTTTGATTATGTTACTGTATCACTTGATTTCATTTTATGTTGTAATAAATGTTTAACATTAGTATATATGTTCCAAATATGCCCTAATCTTTTTATAAATAACACATGAAAGTATAACACTGGAATGGAATGGAAAGATGACTCCGACGAAAAATTGTTTTGCAGATAACTAAATGGTAATTCTAAAATAACCATTTCAGGGTGCATGCATGCATGCAACAGCCAGCAAATAATTGAGCCGGTGACACGGATAACCATTTCAAGATTTCATTGGTTTGCTGACATACTAAATAACCTTTTCAGGGTATACGCATGCTTGCAACAGCCAGCAAATAATGTCACCGCTGACACGGATAACCATTTCAACATTTCATTGGTTTGCTGACATACTGGTTGTGTCTAGCCTAGCAAAATAATGGAGCTCATGACCCACACATGCATGTTGCAGTGTTAAGTTTCTGTGCATATTATTTGTGTCTGATTCCATAACGTCTATAGTTGCTGTAGTAGCACAGGATGTAGGATTCAGGTAAAAGTTAAGACAGCACAAGAGATAGAAACTTTTCTAGTACAGTGATACCTCCTTTTATGGAGTGAGTTGTACAACTATTTGGACTAGAAAATGGAGGACATTATTTGTCTCATACATAGAGCAAAATGCATTCTGAGGCATATATCTGCTGCATGACCCTTTCCACCCCCTCCGGCAATGATATGTGCCTCAGAAATGCTCCCCACCTTCAGAAATCAAAATAGGCCATGCCACCCTTTTACCCAACTTGCTCTCTTGGCCCCTACTTTTCTTAACTTGTGGACTTTGGACAGGAGTAGGGCTAGATTTATGCTGTCCTAGGGTTTCTAGGGGCACCCGCTTTGATTAGGTCATTTATACTGTAAAAATTGAAGGAGTGATATGCTTCCACCAACTAACTTATCATATAATTACAATTATCTCTATTGATAATATTCTACTATTAACATTATCACCATAACATTATCACCAATAGAAATAATCCCAACTGTTTGACCTAAAAACTCTATTACCAGTAGAAATAATATTTTACAAGTATGATTTAAAAAAGACAATGAGCAATATTTTTTTTGAGGGAAAACAATGAGCAATATAGATTAGTTATTACGAATAGAAACTATTACTCCAGCATCTAAACCCCTCCAGCTGAGGTGGTTTCTTGAATTAAAAATATAATTTCTAAGCTCTTGAGAGCCGAGCGACAGGTTTTACCTAGACTAACAGGAAAATTGAGAGATGGAAACTGGAAAGTAGATTTTTTCCATTATTCAGCAACAATCGTTTATTAACATATACCAACCTTGTACACATATTCAGTGACAATCCTATGTGTTTGCTACCAATAAATTAAATTATGTCACTGCCTTTTCAGTTACAATATGTTTTTTTATCAACGATTCGCTTAAATTATAAAAATGAAAGCATATATGTTTTTACGCCTGTTAATTGGAACTTGTTTCATTAATTCGTGCAGTGACATCTAAGATTTGCAACCTTTTAGTGCCGCGCACACCTTATTTCTAGAGTGAGCTCAACAAAGTTCATTTTCATGTCGTATATTTGGACCATAGAGATATGCAGAGGGCAGCATTATCAAATCTAACGTAGATTGGATTGTGCTTATATCATGTCATCATGCGGCTGTATGCATGATTAAAAAGAATATCTTGAAAATGACACAGAGCAACATATATAGAATGTAATAATAATTAATACATGTCCTTATAAAGTACATTACTCCGGCCATATACATCCGTGCAGACAAGGCAAACATACTTTGAGATCAAACATGCCTGATATACATATACATAAACTCCCTCTTTCCCATGATAATACTATGATTTTATCTTTTTTATAGAAAGAATTAAGATTGAAGATGGTTGTGATTGGTCAATCTAGAGAAGTAGTTGAAAAAATAAAATGGAGAATGCGATTGGTTAATGTGAGGTAGCATGTGGAGAAATAGCATTAGTTTTTTTTTGGGGGGGGGGGGGGCTTGAATAGGTGAGGTTATAAAATATTTTATTCTATACTTGTATTTCAAACTAAATAATTTTATACAATGCTAACATCATATTTTTCTAAAAATATATCGTGAAATGAATTAATGATTAAAGTTCTATATGTTGAAGTCCATTTCAAAAACTTATGCGTCTTATATATTTTAGGGAGTATTTATATATCAAATCCAATATTTTTGCATGTTGAGAGAATTGTTTACCGCTTGCACATTGTGTGTGACAGTTTTATGCGCATATCCATGGATAATTGGATATATACCCCCACCACTGCCCCCGGGACCATTTAGTAAAATAGCAAGAGTGACCGATCAAGATCTCGTGTGTGTATATTATATGATCTTTCATAGTGTTCTGCTACGAACTGATACATTGTATGCCCCCAATAATTCACTTTATAGGTTCTATGAAAATTTATTTTCTAGACAGCCAGATCTTCTAGCTTCAAACAGCAGCGATAGGAAGTGAAAGATGATATATATTATTGGGAGACACTTTTGTGCTAAAAATGATCAGGTAGAATAATTCGATCGATCGACACCTTCATCGCAGAAAAAAAAAGAGGAACAAAAGAATAATTTGATATTGACATCAAATGAACACGTTTCAACGTACGGGAACTAAAATGATAGGTGCATGCGCCCTGAAAGAAGTACAGTGTGCATTTTTATAGTTGCTTTGCTGTGGATTCGAATGAAGGGAAATGTTTTAGCATTTATTATCGCATGAACAAGCGACACGTCATAGAGCACGATCCGGCATGTTACAGCATGTTTGGTTTGAGATAGCACGCATCCAACGTGTCCACGAAATGTTAATTTAAAAAAAAATCCTTGAGAGGACGTTGACCTCGATCACCTTCCCATAGGCAGTATAGAAGAAGAAATGACACGAGACGCGTGAAACCCCTTTTGATGGGTCGTTGATGGAATCGATCTCTTTTGTTTCACATATTTGGCGGATCACACGCACCTTAATTAGTTTTATCTTTGTATTGTCTCCTGATCTACCGGTTCAGTGGAATGGGGCCAACAAAGATGGCTCCCCACCAGTGGAGAATACAAGTTTTATAATTTCCTTACAGGCATGCCATGCATGCAACTGGATCAGTATATATGATCAAGAGGGATTATATATCATAAATTATTAATTGGGAGCATTCCCCACAATATTGTACTAGTTAAAAATTTCTATGCGTGTGTTCCATGTCATCTAAAAAGAAACAACGTTGCAGGAAAAAAAAAGGACACGTCCTTTTTCTTCCTCCCTCCTTTTGCTTCTCAATGTGTTGCAAGTTTCTCATAAATTTGATGATCTTTAATATCTATAGTGGCCAACATTTTTAGTGTAAAATTTGTTGCAACCTCATCCTAAAATATGTAAACTTCTTGTTCCCTAGTTCTTAAGGCTCGGAGAGTAGCAAATTTACAGTTTTATAAATTAAGATCAATCTACTCTATACCAATGACTTTCTCATATGCAATTCAACATATACCATTGATTTGTCTAGTCCTATAATATATATACCACCTTCTTTCACTTAACTTCTACCGTTTACGAAGGCGTCCAAAATTTGTTAGCTTGTATGTTTGGATAAAAAATGTCCTTTGGTGACAAGCAACTAGCTTCATTATACAACAACGTAAGTATAAATAGTTTTTTAAGGATTATCAAAGGGTCGTGTGGCAGTGCCACACGTAGTTGGGGGAGGAAAAGAATGAAGCTGGGGCATGAACCTTTATAGCTAGGATCAAATTAACACAAATGGTAGTTTGGCCATCATGAAAAAAAAATCAAACTGAACTAACAATGTATAGCTAACAGATCGTGGATGGTGACGATAAATTATGGAAGTTAATATTAAGCCTGGTCAACCTGGGCCTGACCCAACCCGACCATGCAACAAGGTCGGGCTCGGGCCAAGATATTGTAGCCCAAAAGCCCAATACTTTTTTAAAAAGCTTGGCTGGCCTGGCCGTAAAAGCCCAGGGTTAGGTCGGACTTGGGCTTTGTTTTCTGTGTGCAGTGTCAGGCCGGACTCGGCTTTTTCCACAACAAGCCCGAGGTTTTTTGGCCAGACCTTTTCCAGGACCGGCCTGATGTTTGGCAGGCTTAGTTAATGTAAAGGGGGTGACATACTATGGAACTCAACGAATTTGGTGGCATATTGTTGAATTGTGGCAAAAAAGAATGGCACAAAATAGATCCTCTCTAGAAATTCTGGCACATCAGGATAAGTTGATGACATCTCAAGGACCGTACATGACTATTTTTCACTGGGATTTAATTAACCCTATCTTAAAGGAGACATATGTATAGCTATGATATCTAGTGTTTGAAAATTCATTTTGAAATTACCCAGAATATCACCCCCCAACCCAACCCAAAAAAAAAACTTGGCTCGCTGCCAAATATTGTTCCGGTAATTTTTTCTCGAGGGGGTGTCTCAATTTTTTGTGAATTTAGCATACCTTTTTTAAAAAACACAAATTATTCAGAATTACACACCCCGTAGCTTAGATCTTATCTTACCTCCTTATATGTCATTGTACTCCTCGTAGCATGTTGGAAATGCCCTTATTAGCTAGGCTTCTTGTAATCAAACAATAAACACGACTGTAACACCCTGCATCCGACAGTCGCATTAGCCCGCTCTACGTGTTGAGCGGACCAACATTCGCATACTACAGCTCTTACACTTTCGTCCTCGCTTCGTGTAAAAGGATTAACCCATTTGTATTATGGTTGGAGCACGAAGATTTATAAGCAGGCCCTCACCCAACTAAACTTCCAAGGTGGTACTAAACCACCACTACACTCTACTTCTAGGCCACTTGGGCCAACACAACACCACACCTACAAGGTTTCATTGGGCTGGGGTGTTACATTGACTAGACTAGCGAAATTAGGAGATGAAAGGGACTAAAGAATCTTGGTGAGATCCAAGATCCACTGGAGGTGCTGGGAAGAATGTTGTGGATATAAGGATCGATTTAAACCCAGTGAACGTTTTTCATAACTTTCAAACAATTACTCCCTCCAGTTCCTAATTATTGATATTTTGGACAACAACAAGGCCTTCAAAATATAGTTTTGATCATTGTTTTTATTAGTATAAGAAGTACTTTTTAAGGCTATTCTATGCATATAGTTTTCAAGTTTATTTTAAAAAAATCTTAAAAGTTATTTGTCGTTAAAATTTTAAAAGTTTAACCTAGTAAGAATATCAAGAATTATGGAATGGAAAGTATGGAGTAAACCTCTAGAAAACAATGACAATATATGCAACCCTGGCTCATTCACATCGTCAGACTTCAATTTAGTTAGCTTAGTTTATTGCCCTAGCTAGACACAGAGTTAATTAAACAGCCCAACAATTATAACTCTAAAAAGTTAACATGACTAATTTGTAATTTAAATTTAATCGACAAATCTAGTCGACGATGATGTTGGAGAGTCCATCCCAGCGAATAATTAGAATCATGGACCTGATAGAGCTCGTACTTTTTTTTAAAAAAAAAAGAAGTTTAGGATTGATTATTAATTCCATCCAAGAGCATAGATTCTGAAGCAAGCAACCATATCGATCGATCGGTCATTCCGATACCAAGAGATCGGGCCACAGATAAATTAAGAAGCCTATCCACTGCACAGTAGGCGCTGTCACACGGTTCGGCCTTTAGGTGACATAATGCCGGGCTAAACACGGTCAGAGAACTGAATTTGGTTCTAATGCATCCGGCACCCCGGCCGCCCGGCACGTACCAAACAAGACCAAATTAATCTCCCACAAATTTTGACTATTTCAAATGGGAAATGTGCATTTGTACTTTAATTTAACTGTGGACAAAAGGTTTCCCCTATTCAAAAAAAAAAATCTCCAAATTTATTAATATATAGAGATCTCAAATATATATAATAGTACAGATGAGTAGCTAGGCAGCTAAAAATTGTAGCCATGCTGTTGCAAGCTAGCAATTAATTGATCTCCTCCGATTTGTTGTCGTTGGATGTTGGTTCAGCTCTAGCTTTTGATATATCAGTTGCTAATTGGGCCTAACCTGATGGTGTTCAATTACCAGCTAATAATTAATCCACACAAGCACTACAAATTTTATATGATTATTACTAAGATACGGTGTTAATTTGTTGCCAGGGATTAGTTGATTCATGCTTGAATCAGCAAAAGCTAGGATTATATATATATCCATGGAAGCTAGATGTGTGATCTAGTTAATTAGGCTTTCAACTTGACAGAAACTTATGGCAGACTACATATAGTTAGGCTAAGAGAGCTCTTTAGTTAACTCTCACCAGTCACCAATAAACTAGTAAATGTTTTATTTAGTGAGATCAATGAGGTGAGACAACAAGATACTATCGTACATTATTCTTAATTAATTAGCTAGTAGCATGCATACATACATACTCCACCGAGTAATTGTCAAAGCTAAATGTCTCTAGAAGCTTAAAGGTTGAGCTTTTTAGTACATTTACGTTTGATCACCACCGAGCTGATCGATCAACATTACATGGGACATTATGCATGATGAAAGCAACGGTTGGCGGCTGTTGTTTATAGCTTTCTGAAAGTCGGCAGAATGGACGGCGCATACATGGTCATCGAGCCAGCAGGGATCTACTAAATCTCACTAGTTAGAGATTATTATAGCTCTACTAGCTAGTACTCCTAGCTTACTAGAGTATCCGAAATTAATCGTGATCAATTTAAGCGCGTGTCACTCGCTGTTCTACCAGTTAGATGTGATGCTAGTAGCTATTTGTGGAGCTTTACTTCCCCTAAATTGTTAGCCTCGAGCTAGTAGAGATGGAAATTTTGGAATAACTAGTAAGTATAATTCTCCGCTGGTGAAAAACACTTGTATTTACCTTCAACTTTTAATTTACACCTTCTTAAGTGTTTAGATCGGGTCGACTACAAAGCATGCATAAATATTTATCTCAAAAAGTATATTTATGGTATAAAATTCTCATTTTAAAAATAGGGTTCTTGAGAACCAAATACTAGTAGATAGGAAGCAGTATGAATGAACTATATCTGTTAATTTGTATGATTATTGATCTATTAGCTTAATAAATTATCCACTACGCTATTAACTTTAAGTTTTAAATTCACAATATTTAGCTTTTTACATAATGAGATCACACGGTTAGGACCGTTCTTTCTATACAAATGTTTTATATTATTGCGTACTACCGGTGTATACTACCATGTACTAACCACTACTATAATTTAATATCAACCGTTTATTCACAAGTATAATTAACTAGTATACATTAGTATTGGGTACCGTAAAAAAGCACTAAAATACCAATATATAGGTAAAAGTCACGTATTCATGCGGAATGTCTTGTATTTGTGAGTATATAGTGGATTTCAATAATTTCCCAAAAAGAAACTTCCTACACCACGTACCTACTCCGATTAGAGAAAGTGTGATATAAGAGCTCATTGTTAGCTATAGGGCTTGTTTGTTTGAGCTTCTGGGCAGCTTCTCAGCGTGAAAATTCAGAAGCTCAGAAAAACTGAGTTTGTACGAGAAGCTAAAAAGCTCAGTTTCATGAGTTTTTCGTGGCTTTTTAAACCTAGAAAGCAAAACACATCTTATTCTAAAAGGTACGATTGACTTTTCAGAACGAAAAGCATGCAGTAGCTTTTCTGAAAAGCTCTAAAAGTTGTAGCTCAAACAAAGAGGCCCACTAGTCCGCGTGGCTTCTCTATGTTATTTTGGTATCTAAACAGTGAATTGTATAGCAATAACACTCACCCACTTTTGGCCTCAAATTTCAGAAAAAGTTATTTCGTACAACAATGGGGCCACCTCTTAACCCCCCCTCTCTCTCCCCCTTTCCCACTTGATGACCAGACTTCAAAGCAGTTTGCATTGGAGCCTCTGTATAGCAGGTGGCAAATTAGCAAGGTAATAAATAGCAGGTAGCGGGTTGGTAGCGGATTGAGGTTTATATAGCGGATTGCGGATAGCGGACGCTAAATTCCAATAGCAGTATTTAATAATCACACATAAATACTTTATAATACATTAACAAAGTAATTAAATACTAATTAGTAAATAAATCAATACACATGTAACTCTGAAAGTGTTATTCGGTGCAATGTTTAGTGATCCGTAGAGCGCAATGTCAACGTCGGTGTTTGGGACGGCTTTAGCTATAGATGGTCATGCTCATCATATATGTTCTTACGGAATTAAAGGAGTCAAAATAGGTCAAGGTTAACGACAACTATTTATATGACTCAATGACACGCTATAGCGATCCGCTATGTCGTATTGCGGCCGCTATAGCGAGCACTATGGGCAAATAGTGGCCGCTAAGTTCCAGACCGCTACATCTAGTCCGCTACGTCATAGCGGTAGTGGTAGGTCACCACTACCGCTATAGCGCCGCTATAGCGGCCGGTACGATCGCTACTTAGTACCTTGCAAATTAGTCATTTTCTCTTTGTCTCTCTCAAGATCACCGCATTCTTAATTTCCTATAAAAAAATGTGCATACATCTTAATGATTAATATGTGACAGAAGAGTAGACAAACATAGGCAAGGGGAAAAATCTTATGCACGCGAAAGGATGAAAATAAAACGTAAGAGTGGATTTATAATTTTTAAACTCCGTATTATTATGCGACATATTTGTGTAGCAGAAACGTGAACTACCTAAAGCTAGCACAAACCAGGTTCAACTATTGAACATGCACTTTGCAAAATCAATTTCATACCCTTATGATAAATTTATGGTAAAACTTCCCCAAACAAATTGTTTTTATAAAAAGTATATAGTTTTTTTCATATATATATATATATAAATTAATTATATATACATCTGATTAATCAACTACACATGAAATTTGACAATTCATTGTGTCCCGGGAAACAATATTAATTAAGAGATAATCTTAATACCTGGAAAAGTCTCCGGTGATCCTGTGCAAATACACTACTCTCTTGTTAGCAGATCGTGGCAATTCTCTTGTTACGAAACAAAGATTCAGAAACAGTACACCACTTTCCATGCATGCGCAAGTTGCACAATCGCGTGATGTCAACCGACCTAGTTAGCTAGATGATCAAGTTGAGCGTACATTCGATCGAATCGTTCGGTGCAAAGAAGATAAATTTGCCTACATCACACACAAAGCACACCTAATTAAAAGCACAAAACACATATGAATTAATTAATATAAGAAAAGAAAGTTCATTTTACTCCCCAAAATATGTCACAGGATCGGTTAACACCATAAGCTTTTTTTTTTCTCGTTTTACACCCAAATGATCAAAAATAGTCCTTTTTTTAACACAGTACAAACACATGTGCCCATAAACTTTATGGTGCACACTCACGTCTATGGGCATACACATGCACACGTACCCTAATAAGTAATCTCAATACTAGGCCGGTATATCTTAATATTGATGAAATCGCCATAAATACTCGCTGTCGATGGATACGTCATTGCCACTTAAAAAATATTAACTATATCTGTTTCATATCTGATATTCAATTTGCATCTTAGCAACATTTATTTTTCGAAACAATACTACAACAATTAGCTTAATTAATTCCATGCATATTGATGGGCCGAGTTAATTTTAATTGAAGCATGTGTGTGGTGATCAGTGATCTGTAATCAAGGAACATGTAATTGCTTATTTAGTGCTAAGCACGGTCCAAATTCAAAAGGCATCGGTTGTCACACTAAAGCAAACTCATCAGAACACATATTGTCAAACGACTTAACTTGACGGTGTGTTCTTTTGTATACCATGTCAACAAAAGCCAAACCAAGTACGTACACGAAAACATAGATAAATACATAAATTACTTTCATGCGTCACATGGCGATACAAGGCATCAGAGCTTATATATATCTACTTAGCCTGAAACTAAATGCATATATTTATAGTTAATAAACTATTAATTCGGATCTAAATTAAATTACATATTAATTAACATATATATATATATGTATGTATGTATATAATATAATACTTAATGTGATACACTATACTTGCACACAACTACTACTAGATAGCTTAGCTAGCAGTCCTATCTGATATAGGCTTATATATGGTTGTGGTCTTCGATCTTTTTGGTAGATCCAGCCATTCAGCAGTAGTGTATAAGCATCAACTTCTCGTCTTCTCCTATATGTGCAAACACATCTATATATACACATGAAGTAGTGATGTTTTGAGCATTGCCTCTGCTCTTGCCATCACAATAATTAAGGGAGTGTAGCCCTAGCCCCTCGCTAAACACGTAGGATGTGGCTCTTTTGGTTTACAAATTTAGGGTGAAAAGAAAGGGATTGATATATTTCTACATGTGGGTCCCACATAGATTGACAGGGCCCACATAGATTTGGATCACATGCTTGGATTTAGTCGAACCCATGCATATATCAGCTGGTCAAGCCAGACTTTTCTAATCTATCTATAACACGATCGATGTATTTAGCATGCTAACAGTGAAGTTAGTTATGTATGTAATTTGGATGTATTAACTTTTAATCTTCTTTGAAGACATATGGTTTAGCGTTCATTTTTTTAAGTAAAAAAGGATTATAGTACATGTTAAAGAAGAGCATCATGTAATTAAAAGTGCTATCTGAAGTAAGCTTAAATTAGGCAATTGGCACCGGATTATTTAGCGGCACACATCAAATTAAGGTCGCAACTTGGCACCGGCTCTACCATTAAATTATTAACTAATTCACATACAATGGGCCGCTGGTTGTTATTGTAGACGCTTTGTTGGGCAAGTAGCTTCCATAAACTAGCTAGTCGTTTGACATGCATTGTCCATTCAATGCATGTACATCACTTTCTGACTAGTTACAGCATGCGTCTGTCTTGTGGAATAATAGGAGGTACTAGATTTTTTTTGTGTGTGTTGATTTCATCCTAAGCTACCATATATTGGTCCCCTCTTGATCTGTAGTGATTTTAGTTTGCAGTTGATGTGAAATGTATGATATGCATATCATGGCTGATTAATATTCAAAGATGCCGGCAATAGTTGATCAAGTTAAGCAAACAGTGAACGGTCTAGCCAAGCACGGGACAATTACCAGGTGGTTTGGTGCTGACCATAGCCCCCAGCTTTTAGGGTTGGTTCTGATGCCATATAACTTTTGACTATTGCACATGTATTATGTATAGCAGCTTATTCTCATAAGCCATGCGCCAAATATTTAGATTTCAATACAGGGATCCTCGGTACTCTCCCACCTAAATTATCCATCCCGTTGTCTCAACATGCATGGACGCATGCATACATGAGATGAATAATGTAAGAACTGTACTTGTACTATTAATTAAGCACATCCAAAAAATTCATTCATTATCTAAAAGCTCATGCATGCATGGGTTAGAATTAAATTATTTGCACTTCCGTAACATCTTTCTCCATTACCTTTTCTAATCTGTATGCTCGATAAACTATAGAATTGTATAATAGAGAAGCATTGTTATAAAACAAATCTAAAATTGTTGTTTCACTAGCAAGCGTATATGCTTTTTTTTTAGTATTACATTCGATATAAAACATCCAGCTAGTAGTAGATAGCGTGGTTGTCATACGTACTATACTTTTGTATTTTTATGGCAAGTTTTTTCATAATATATATTTGACAGTACTTGTGTGGACAAAGAAGGTTTGATCAATTTACACTCTCTCTATTTGATAGCATACCATTCATGATAGGAATCTAATCTTAGTTCTTTTTCAACAAGAAGTGCATGCATCATCGTAGGAATGGATCCAGACACTATAGACAACAAAATACAGTAGAGATATCCACTTATATCATCGTGAGCAGCAGTGTCTTTGTCATAGTTTGATCATAGACCAACTCACTGCTGCTTGCCTGGCCCTGGTTATCTTTCATCCAGTGAATTTAATGCTCGGTCGCTCTCTGCTACACATGGCCGTCTTTCGTACCACTGCTCTGATAATTGGTCAAAAAGGAGTTTGGAAATAAGGACATGCATGGCCACCCATTGTTTGCTTGACACGACAAGTGATATATCGATGCTTGTTCATGTCGATCTGCAGTCACAGACTGGATGAACGAGATATGCACATAGGCGTATATATGTGTAGTAGCAAATTAAAATCACGTGGTGTCCATGTGCCTGAAAAAATAAAGTACATCTTCCATTCACAGTTGAAAGTCTCATAGCAAATTTAGTCCATATATATATTATCTCACGAAGGTTATATGTTACATTTGAATAAAAATGATGAGAAGCACGATATATAGTTGTGGTGGCTGAGTCATGTGTACGTGACTCTTAAGAGTATGTTTATAACATATCAGCTATAAAACTTGACCTTTGTGACAATTATTCGAGGGAAAATTATTTGAGTTGTTATAATAACTTGGAGGCTTCCTCTAGAGAATATTCCCTGTTGATTTCTATGTTGTTTATATAAAGGCTGAGGAGAAAATGTTTTGGGAACAATGGTTGAAAGTAGGAGGATGGCTAAAATACGTACCATGGGAAAATTTTGAATGGAAGGATGATTGACGGGAAAGTAGTACTCTAAATTCTTTAATTTGTGAGCAAATAGAGAGATAAAATCTCTTATATTTATGAGCACAGAGAGTATTAGAAAACCGTCGTGCAGTTGCAAGCCATTCACTTATGGTCTTTTTATCATATAATGTGTGCACATTCCCTTCCATTACATGTTCTATCAGGATAGATGCGATCAGACATTTCTCAGTGTATTTGATGACGATTGAGATCCTTTGTTGCATATGCATTAGAAGCCACTAAAATATGGGACCAGATCAGGTGGGGCCATATCTCAGTGACACCAAATTCTAATGCAGAGGATGTGTGTCCATTTGATGCCCCCTGCCTATGACATCTCATAATCTTATGTCATCTCTTTTCCCAAAGAAATAGTTTAATATGAAATGACACCATGTTAACCCGTTATAATAACTAAGTTCTTGCTTTCATTTAATTGACAATGTTAGTGCTGATGATCACTGGTGCGAATTTACAGTAAATTTGGACTAATTTTCATAAATTTCGAGTTTTAGTCAAAGGTTGCATTAATGCCCTTGCCTAACTGATTCTAGCGGTGAGGCCACATCGGTCTATCGGCGTTGGCCACCCGATCTGACCAGAAAACTTTGGGTTCACGTCCAATTTTGTTCGTTCACACGTTTTTGTATTTTGTCATGTGTTTTTCGAGTCCTAGTGCATCCCAAGAGACTAGCATGTCGAGACGCTAGGCCAGCCCTTTTATAAGGACTTTGATGAATTCAATTGAAACAACAGTCACATATAAAAAATCATTATTCTACTTTTTACCCTACTCTTAGCCTGAGGCAGTAGTTTTTTGTCGGTTTTCAAGGTATACGTGCAACATCGCTACAGAAGTGCAAACTCGTTTGTAGATTTGTCATGAAATTTTTCTGAATCGTTCACAAGATGGTGCTTACACTACCAAATCTATCTAAACTTGATCTAGCTAGCTGATTCAAGTCTTTTTGTCACCTAGGTCGAAAAAATTCCAAAATCAATACATCGATATCGCCTCGTCCCCACAACATCACCTTGGCATCATCCCCCACAGCCTCACCCTGCCATCCCGCTTTTCTAGTAACAATCAGCCTCCTCAACTCTGACCGTTGTGCCACCACGACACGGCCTAGCCCTCCTTGGTGAGTCGTGCTACCTTGGTCGCCGATGCAGCCTGCATGAGACCTGGTGATTACGGATCGATGATGCAAGCAACTACTCGACAAGCAGGCAAGACGATGCCATGGCCACACGGCGGCTGGAGGCAAGGTGGGGGTGGGGAGTGCAACCAGAGAAACAGGACGGCTAGGTGAGACCATGGAGATGAGGCCGAGGGGTGCTTGAGGACTTGGCCAACGAAGCGACCAGATCCGGCGTTTCTTTCGTAGATTTCAAGCCACAACGACTCAAAGAAAGCTTACGGTGACAACGACTTTAATTTGCAGTGGTCAACAACTCGGTAGGGCCATGGCTAGTGACAAAAGGCGCCATGGCGATGATGGCACACTAGCAAGAGGTAGATGGTGTGTGGCCCAGTGAGACAATGCCATGGCAGAGTCGCCGCCACTGGCACGATGGCAGTCGACAGCAACTGGGTCAGCGCTCTCGGTTGTTTGTCAAGTGCCTTGGTTGGTCCCTGATGACGATGGCACGATTGTCTGATGTAGGCGGCGGGGTGGCTGGTGGGTGGCAACTAGTGTCAATGACCCTCGAGGTGGAGACAGGAGAGGCGAGGCAGCGAAGTGGCTAGCACGCTTTGACGCCTCCACTACTAGATCTGGTTTTGCCATGACTACGAAGAGAAGATGGCTTTGGTGCAGCTAACTATCGATTACTCCACGGTGGATGACGGCTCGATGGAGTTGTGACCATATATGGTTGATGGCCTAACACGGTGGCTAGCATGGCGGCTTCATGGAGTCGTGGCAACACCGAAGAGGTGGGTTGTGGTGGCGTGTTGTTCGCACGGCGTCGAGTTGAGTTGGTCGGTGGAGGTCATTTGGGTGTAAGAGTTTTGTGGTGCAAATGAAAGATGCGGGAGAAGGTGATGCATGGGAAATTCTAGCTTGGGGTTTCTCGAGCTGGCAATGATGACATCACATATAATTTTTTAATATTGAGATTTGACGCTTGTCTATCTTTAAGTTTCTTTTAGAGGAAGAAACTCACATGTGTGTGTACATGCTTGCCCATGTAGCTAACAACAAGAAAATAATTGTTGGAAATTAACCAACGATCGAAAAAAAATTGTTCACAAAGGTTAACCAATACTACTCATGCATGATCTATACATGGTTCCAACACTCATGACTAGTAGTGTAGTAACCAAACAGCCCGCCATGCTCCTGGTCACAAAGAAGGTGATGCATAGATCCGCAAGTACACCGGTGTAGGTCATGGCCCCACCAAGTCATGCCATATCTTCCCTCCCTCCTTGTGCGGCTGTCATGTCAACAAGGTACCACATCCAGAAAGCCCATAGAGTAGCGCGCAAAAAAACCTAAGTCACAAAAGTTCCTGGATTGATGGATCGAGAAACTGTAACATGGAACGCGGGACGGTAGAGGTACACCTCTTCAAAACCTTCTTTTAAGATATGGAACGTGTTCCTATATATTTTGGAACGTTAATCTGGAGCGGTGTACTCAAATTGAGGAACATATAGCTTAACATAGGTTCATAGTGCCAAAATATAAAAGAATTCATCAACATTTTGTATCAATATTTACTGAATAAATTTAGATAGCTGCTAGCTAAGCATTATGATCTATTTCCATCTCCATAAACCACCCTCTACCCTTAGCCCCACAGTCCCACACCATACTTGTTCCGTATTGTACCATGTATTTGGGACCGTGATCCTGTCGTGTTTGGAACAGTGTCCCACGATGTTTCTGTTCCCGTTCTCGGGACAAAGTTCCCCGTACGAGGAACTCAATCATGTTCCACGTTCCATGTGACTTAGGCAAAAACATCAAAGAAAAGAAGCCACATAGGTTATGAGCTTGAGAGTCCACCTCCAGCTGATCCTAAGGGTAGTCTGCACCGGCAATCACTCTCGGCCAGCCACCACCGCCGACAAGCCAAGCTCATGCCATCTCCTGCTCGCTTTGCCCTCTCGTCCACCACAAAGACACACGCCGCTCACACGCTTTTTGTTTTTGAAACAAGATAAAATATACATTACAAGTTGCGAGAAGGCTTGTGCAATTGATGCACAAGGATGTTAATTAGATTCTGCAACCACCACGGTTTATCAGCCTGCTCTCATGATTGATCAATTTTCTGCAGAAAAATGTATATGCGGTTGTGTATTTTTTTTTTCTGTTGATTTTTACCGGCATGTTTTTATTTTAAGTTTTCGAGATTGGATTTGATCATTGATTTATCATCAATTGTACTCTTATTAATAGCTAGGACAAAATAATGTTGTACTGAGAGTTTTAAATATGAATGTGTTCGATCATAAAACTTTTATACACTTTAGGTTCTAAAGTCTGGATGATCTTTACGCAAAAAAAATTATGTTTGATTTTTACCCATATATAATGGATAATCTGGTCCCTGCCTCAGATGCACAAAACACAATCACATTAGTACCACACCAAGCTGAAATTATATATA
>CM002476.1:31357700-31373019 GCA_000325765.3 Leersia perrieri
TATATATATAAAGAAAAGTAGCAACAAGTTTTGAACAAATATTAAAACACCAAATTTTAGTATGATGAATGGTGGAATATAAATAAAACATAGTTTGTGACAATTATTTGAGGACACAAATGAATGAATTAAACATTAAAAAGTTGATAAGATTGAAGTTTTGTAAGAAATGCTGACAAAAAAATTTGTTTTCAAAAATATATTATTTTAGAAGCCTAAGAGGCATGTCTGTAATAATCAATAGTCTCTAAGAGAAAACGAATGATAGTCCATCCGTAAAAAAATATAGAACGTCGTTATTTTTAGAAAAATTAATATTTAAAAATTTTAACTAATAACCGAACTAATAAACATGTATTTTTAAGTAGTACCATGCATGTTATACCATTTTTATATTTAGGAATACTTTCACGTGATATTAATTTTGTAGTTGTTGACGACATATTATAAAGTAAATTAATATTCGAAATATAGTGTTGGACATCTAATATTTATTTTTGGATGGATGGAGTGCTAACTAATTAACATGGCATGAGTTAGAGTACATCTTTAACTCCTTACGGTAGTTTTTACCATGTACAAGAAAACGTATGAATGGGCATGTATATGGCTTGTTTGGTTCATAACTAATTCTGTCATAAGTAAATTATGGCAATTTGGTAAAGCTGAACACAAATGTTTGATAACATAGGTGATCGGGCAAAAAGAGTATGCCATTCATTATTTTTCGAGAGGGTTATCCCGGGCAATGGTTGTTGCATTAGAAACTAATGGCAAATGCCAAAATTAGTGGCATGCCAACCGAAGAAGGTAACATGCATTGCGCAATACGTTTCAGCAACTTCTAGCTTTTACAAGTAAAATTACCTGTCAGAAAAACAGCAGCGAGAGAAACTGAGCCATGTTATTACCGTAAAGGCGTAGAGCCTATTGCACATATATATGTATTCAGGTGGCTGTTGATGAGGATTTGTGTGGACAACATTGACACAACGGTGCATCGCAACAAAACGGGACTACATCAAGGTCAGGTGACAAAAAGTGGTCATTGCCGACACGATCATCCATGGTGCATGGTGCCATCCAACCATTCTCGGTGTAGTGGTTGGCCCCAACTCGGAGCCCACAGTGACCGTGTTCTGGAAGGAGACTAACCATTGTCCACGCTTCCGGTGCCATTTCGAAGATGTAAACTTTACTAATTAAACTCATGTAGAAACCAGTCGCTGTAACCAGTTAACTTTATAGTTTGTTACATGTTAGTTTGCATTTGGGGAAATAATGAAGAGTGTAGAGGCTTCCATGCAGTTTCCATCCATATATTTGTAAGCACTAAAACCGTAAAACAGCGTATATACAATCAATAAATAATTTGTGGATAAAAATTGTATATTTTTATTATTCAGAGTTCAAAAGTAGTAAATGCTCTACATCTGTCCTTGAATATAAGGTATTATATCTAGATAGCATACGTACACACCCTTTAATCACTTATCACTTATATTTACGAACGGATGGAGATCTTCAGATTTTAAGTTTTGGTACCAACGATAAGAACATGTGACAAAATAATTTGCGTAAATTGTTTCTACCACTAAGGGATGAAAACTTATTCATGTTTAATTATCATGTGCAACAATGGCAAAAGTGTGATGACATTATTTGGTTTAGTGGCAAAATCAAAATGTCAAAGAAAAAACAAAACAATAGAGAGGTGGCGCCGTTATTTCCATGTGAGACTAGGTGAGGAGAAGAATCTGACTCGTGGTGTCTGCCTACCTGACCAAGCAAGGCAATTCGCCTTCGCCGGGTGATGAGTGGTCAAAGTGGTCTCTACCCTGACGAGGACCTGTGGGTCTCCCCTGCTTCTCATGCTTTATGTTACGAGTTCGACCGAACCACTTTAATTGCCGGTTGCATTCTGAATGTCTGATGTGCTGCCGTCTGCGAACGCCCATCGTGTCTGTTTCAGTTTTTGATCTCCCCTTTTCTTGACACCAACAGCTAAGCTAAGCTTAGCTAGATCGCATATAAGTGTTCTGAGCTGCTGATACTGCTGATGCTGCTGGTGCCTTTTAGTGTTCATCTGCCTTGCTGTCCATTCCAAATTTCCAATGCATGTACGTGTGAGCTAGCTAGCTAGCTTTCTTGTGTTGTGTTCGCTTTCCTGCGTGCGTGCAATGGACTCCAAAATATCTACAATTCCATTCCACAGAAGCTTGGCTGCTGCTCTTGTGTATGTGTATGTGTACGTAGCTAGGCTCCCATGCACACATATTTAAGGCCGGAGCAAATAAGACAGTCCAAGTCGTACCAGAAAAGGTGGTTGTATGCTTATGTCTGACCATATATGTTGCCATCAGGCAGATGCTGTGAGATCTGAGAAACTAACTGGCTGGTGAGAGTCATACACATCTCCAATTCCCAAATGAACGAGCTGATTGGAACACCCAGGTCTGAGGATGCCAAGTGGGGCAAGCGATCCCCATATTTATCATGTGACAGCAGCTGCTCAGTCTAACTGTTAGCTCCAAGAAGCAAAAACAACTCACCGGTGATCCGTGTCCATACGACTGAGCTAACCAAAACGGCGATCGAATCCATTTTTATTCAGCACCCAACAGGATCCGTCGCAAGATCATGCAAAAAAAGGAGAAAAAGAGAGATGGTTTATCAGCTCCAAGCAGCATATGAACAAAGATACTAATGTGCAGATGCCCCTGTGCGTTTGGACGCAGACAGAAACTCGCGTGCCATGTGACCTTGCGAGTGCAAACTCGACCGTGATTATACCCAATGGCAGCTTCGGAGAAGACTGATATTGCACTTCACCACGCAATTTGCAAACCAGACGACAGTTTCCTGGAGACTCCTTTTTGCCCAAGACTGACTACAGTGCAAAGGCAAGTCAACAACACATCAGAATTTAATGAGAAGATCGACTGGACGAATTATTAACACACTTGCAACTGCAAAGCAGAACCAATATTCGAATCCTGTGAAATTGCCATGACACTGCGTGGAGAAGAATAATATCTGATGTTCTCAAGTCTTTATATTTTGTTCCGTTTTTTCCTTTTGCTGCTCAATCTGTCCGTTCCCATTAGCACAATGGTGGTGTTAAACACATGACATGGTATGATGCTTACCTGGCTAGGCAGGCAGAAGCATGAATGAAACAAGACGACCAGGGGTCCAGAAAAGAAACCTTTGCAAGCACTAGGAGATGTCTGCATCCAAATGTGCAAGCAAGGGAAGCAACCAGTCCTCTTACGGATTCTTCCGAACAGTGCTGGGATTGGTTGACCATACCACTTACGACGATGGAGACCCTCCTGCCTGCGTGGCCGGCCGGCCTTTAAATCTCCCTCCCTCTCCTCCCTCCATCATCCACCACCCCCCTCTTACCTACCTTGGCCTCCTCTCTCCCTCTCTCCTCTTCTCTTCTTGCACCCCCAACAACTCTCACTCACTGCCAATGTCAAGATTTCAGCTTGTGTAGTTCATCATCATTTCTAGGTTCCAAACCTCGAAACCACCGACCTGCCAAACTCGATTGATCCATAAAGAGAATACTTTTGGTTAGGATCTTGACCTGTTGGTCTTGCCTTGGCTTGTATAAATCATTAGCTACCATGAAGCCGTCGATCGTCTACTGCCTCAAGCTGCTGCTGCTGCTGGCGCTGGGCGGCGTCACCATGCACGTCCCCGACGAGGACACCGTGGTGGCGTCTCTCGGCTCGCTGCGTCTCGACGGCCATTTCGGCTTCGGCCACGACGCCCACGCCGCCGCCCGCGACTTCGGCAACCGGTGCAGCCTCCTCCCGGCCGCCGTGCTCCACCCTGGCTCCGTCTCCGACATCGCCGCCACCGTCCGCCGCGTGTTCCTTCTTGGCCGCCACTCGCCGCTCACCGTCGCGGCCCGCGGACACGGCCACTCCCTCCTCGGCCAGTCCCAGGCCGCCGGCGGGATCGTCGTCAAGATGGAGTCCCTCGCCGCAGCCGGAGGCGGCGACACGGCGATGCGGGTGCACGGTGGCCACGTGGACGTCCCCGGCGGCGAGCTGTGGATCAACGTGCTGCGTGAGACGCTGAAGCACGGGCTGGCGCCGAGGTCATGGACAGACTACCTCCATCTCACAGTCGGTGGCACCTTGTCGAATGCGGGGGTCAGCGGGCAGGCGTTCCGGCATGGACCGCAGGTCAGCAATGTCAACCAACTGGAGATTGTGACAGGTCTCTGACAAACAAACAAACCCCGGTCGCCACAACGTGCAAGATAGATGAAACAGATGATGCTAAATTTTGTTCTTTGCTATGAACTACCAAATGCAGGAAGGGGAGATCTTGTCACCTGCTCGCCGGAGGAGAACTCTGATCTCTTCTACGCTGCTCTTGGCGGGCTGGGTCAGTTCGGGATCATCACCAGGGCGAGGATTGCTCTTGAACCTGCTCCAAAGATGGTAATCAGCATGATGCACAATCAATCAATTCCTGTCAACTCAGCGATGAAAATAACTGGCCATTATTTGATTCCTTTCATTAGTGCATGTTTCACGTATTGATTAGATATACAATGACAGGTGAGATGGATACGTGTACTGTACTCGGATTTTGAGACCTTCACCGAGGACCAGGAGATGCTGATCACGGCAGAGAAGAGCTTCGACTACATCGAGGGTTTTGTGATCATAAACAGGACAGGCATCCTCAACAACTGGAGGACATCGTTCAAGCCACAGGACCCAGTCCAGGCAAGCCAGTTCCAATCGGATGGAAGAGTGCTATACTGCCTTGAGCTGACGAAGAACTTCAACCATGACGAGGCTGACATCATGGAACAGGTGAGAGCTGAGTTAATTATTTCTCTTTTCATCAAGATGTTGACGTATCAGGAAAATAGATATGATATTAGATAGCCCAGGACGTGCAAGTGTGGTTTAATTAATGGTTGGTGTTTGTATATATATTTACAGGAAGTTGGTGCTTTGCTATCTCGACTCAGATACATATCGTCCACTCTATTCTACACCGATGTCACATACCTGGAGTTCTTGGACAGGGTGCACACCTCTGAACTGAAGCTGAGGGCTCAAGGCCTATGGGACGTCCCACACCCGTGGCTGAATCTTCTGATCCCAAGGAGCACAATCCACAAATTTGCAAAGGAAGTCTTCGGCAAGATCCTAAAAGATAGCAACAATGGTCCCATACTGCTTTACCCAGTGAACAGAACAAAGTAAATACAACTAACCAAATTACACTCCCATGTAAGTTACATCCAGTTTTATCAAATTTGGGTAACTAAAAAAAGTTTAACATGATTGATGCAGGTGGGACAACCGAACGTCGGTAGTCATACCAGATGAAGAAATTTTCTACCTGGTTGGGTTCCTATCTTCAGCACCATCATCCTCAGGTCATGGTAGTGTCGAACATGCAATGAACCTGAACAACCAAATAGTGGACTTCTGTGAAAAGAATGGTGTTGGGATGAAACAGTATCTAGCACCCTACACTACACAGCAGCAGTGGAAAGCCCACTTTGGAGCAAGGTGGGAGACATTTGAACGGAGGAAACACACGTACGATCCCCTAGCAATCCTAGCTCCTGGGCAGAGAATATTTCCAAAGGCATCACTACCTATGTCCTTATGACAGTATATGCTATAAGGCTTTTGTAGAGTATATGTTGTACAGAATTGTAGCGAAAATATCCTTTGTAAAGACGAGATCTACGAAAGGTAGCCTAAAGAACACAGCCGCGCGATCAGTAGACTAGAAGTTGTGGAAGATACCTCACAAAAGACTTCAAAGTAAAAGCAGCGTAGCCTTAACTCTGGTTGCAGCTTTGGAGGCAAATCATTGGAGGATTACACTGCTCCTAGTAACTGAAGTCCAGTTGCTGTTACAGCATAGATAAGAGCTGTGCTACCACAAGATCACTAAATCACTGACTAGTGTAACTCATGTTGAGTTTGTATTCAGCTAACAACAGTGCAGAAAGTAGCATCAGGGTAGACCCTTGATTAGCAAATAACACAGCCTGTTGCATGTGAGTATATAGTTGTCTGATATCTGAGCTCAGTACTACCTGCATAAATGCAGCAGATTACATTAGTTTTTATGAATCAAATGTTATGTTTGAAACTGCTAATGAAAAAAACAGCAAAATTTCTTATTAATCATGTGCCTCCAAGAATAAATGGGAGCAAACTTTTTGATAATTCCCTTGATATGTTCATCCATAACTAACAGTATATATTTTCCATTAGAATCAAAATAATAAATTTAGAGTGGATCTGCAAGATTTCATAAGATGTGATATAGTTTCCAACCCAGTAGGATGGTGCATCAAATATAAATTATTAACATTGAGTGTGGGGCCAGTACCAATGTAGAAGTGCAAAATTCCTCTGACGAGGTAATGAACAGAAATATCATATTTGATGGGAAAACTGCATACCACAACCAGAGAATACAATGCTCCTGCATGTTATACCAGCCAAGCATGATCTGATACAGCAATCTAATTGTCATGTCAGCAAAGAAAAAACAGCCAAGACAGAAAACATCCTAATTATTGGCATCACACCCCCACCGTTTTTCCAGACCTTCACTATCTGTGATACTTTTGCTGTTTGAGTGCGACATTGAATTTCCATAAGAATCCTCCCTTCAAACAATATGATCAGCAGAATTGAAATTCAGACATATACTCACAGTCAGCAAGAATATAAGTTCTATGCAAGGGCAAGAAAATAAACGAACAAAATGGAAATTTCATACCGAATAACTCATGGAAAGTGCATAACCTAATTAGTTCGTCCAAATATCTTTGGAAGGGAAAGATCAGTGTCATATAGAAATAAGTAGCACAGTTCAACTGGATTGAAAATGGATTATAAGCAGATTACCTGCTATTAGTATTACTACAAAGGTACATATAATCACAGTGGTGAAAGCATTTGCATATTTAACAAATTTATATACTGATCTAATCAATACTACCGAGTAGAGACAAGACCAGTTTTGGCTCATACACAACCATCACAATCAGATGGAATCTTTTAATGTTGAACTCTTGCACTACTTTTTTTTAAAAGAACTACAGTACTACTAGAAGCAGCATCACTTGTACTGTTGGTGGCTCTGAAACTCGAAACATCACACTTGAGATTATAAGTACTTAGGTCATGATTAGTAAAATGTATGCCAAATGCACTGATTCAGCAGAACATGTTCATCATAATTCAGTGTAAATAAACAGAATATTTTTGAGTAAATTTCACAAAACTATAGGTATTTTGGACAATCTATCACAATACTACAGATTTAAGGACTTGTTTCACAAAACTATAGATTTCGTGTCATTGTGTATCACAAAACTACAGATTTAAAAATTTGTTTCACAAAACTATAGATTTAGTGTTTCAATTATCACAAAACTACAGGTTTTAGCAATACATTATCACAAAACTACAGGTTTTAGCAATACATTATCACAAAACTACAGGTTTTAACAATACATTTTCACAAAACTACAGGTTTTAGCAATGCTTAAAGCTGTAGTTTTGTGATAATGTATTGCTAAAACCTATAGTTTTGTTATAATTGAGGCATTAAGCTTGTAGTTTTGTGATAATAGAGACACTAAATCTGTAGTTTTGTGAAACAAATTCTTAAATCTGTAGTTTTGTGATACACAAGGACACTAAATATATAGTTTTGTGAAACAAATCTTTAAATCTGTAATTTTGTGATAGAATGTCCAAAATATCTGTAGTTTTGTGAAATTTAGTCAATATTTTTTGAGTCGATTCTAATGAAACTGTTATCTGTTTGCTTTCCTATTGCGCACTTATAGTAACTGGAAATGGCACATTACGAGTTGAAGGAAACTTGTTCTAGGCTACACATTGCAAAAGCAGAGAGGCTGCTGCAGTATCAGAGTGATACTCTCAACTGTTCAATTCCAGCTTATCTATAATCTACAACAGTGCATTGGGGAAATGTATAACGTGTAACTTGTCCCCTTGTAATTCTAACAGTTGATGATATGGCAATCATGCTAGAGGATACGCCGAACTGAAGACTAAGAACAGGTTAGTGACCTGAATCTGCTGCTGTTTTATCTCAATAACACAACCAAAGAGTCTAATTCAACATAAATATCATTTTAAATACAATACAAGAGAATATTTCAACTTAAATACCAGAGAATTCAACAGAGATAGAAATGAAGTTCAAACAAACAGCACACAAGAGCAAACCAAGCAGCAGTTAAAGCAACTGCTCCAACGCCCCCAATGCCCACCAAAATTTCAAGTTATTGACATCCTGCCACCCGACACAACAAATGGAGGAAGGCAAGCTACAGAGTTGGGGATCAAAACGAGTTCAGATTAATACAGCTATCCAAAATAACCACCCTGATTCACCTACCTCCGTGATTATAATTATAAACCTCACAACGTCACCGATATATGCAGTAGGAATTCGAAACTATCTAATCCGCGTTCAGTAGATTCCACGCCCATGCAATTCAAAACCCCCACCACATCCCGTCGTAGATCGGCGACGATCGATCAAAGCATCGAACCTAACCGCCGATAAGAGGGGGGAGGAGGGGAGCTTACGTTGAGGCGGAGGACGGGAGGGGCGAGGGGATCGGAGAATCGGCGGCGGCGCGCGTGGAGCGGAGGCGATCGAGAAGCCGAGATGGCGGCGATCGAGAGGAGAGGGATCCTTGTGGAGGAGGAAGGCGTCGCGGAGAAGCCAAGCGGAGTGGTGGCCGTGGCGGTGGCCTTTTCTTCATCCACCTCGCGCCTTTTTCACGGACGGCGCACGCGACGCGGAAGGGGAGTTTAATATGGGCCTCGGAATTCGGGCCGTTGTGGTCCACGCAACTAGGAGTAGTTTAGTGGGCCGCTTCTGCTTCTTTTCACGCTCGGAGCTTAGTGGGCTTTCTTTTTTCTTCTTTTCCACTCGATTAAAGACTCCGTTTTTTTATCTCTGAAGAAAAGGTACACCTTTTCTCAGTTTTATTATATAACTTTTGCTACCTTCCGCTCCACTGCATGTCGCTTTGCACTCGTGCAATCTACTACGATGCATTGCATGCCACACAACAATAAAGAACAAGGCTTCTTGATTCGGTGAGCTTTGTCATTTGCCAATGGAAAATTGCATGCCACAACATAATATACTACTACTTGTAGTACAAAACCGAGCAACTGAATCAGATAAGTAAATAATCGTAGCGAGACGGATAACTCTACTCTTTCCATTCACTTCTCTCATTCTCTGTAGACTGTAACTGCCCCATGTCAACGACCAACTCAACTAAGAACTCAGAAGCCACGAGCTAGCAAAAAAGGACTATCATAACATGAACGGCAGGCCAAACAACGACCAAGAAACGGAGGAATTTCTCTGCACAAGACCAGATTTTATATATATGAATATAGAGATATCAAACAATGTCCCTTTTTTACATTTGAACAGAGGGGGGCTCTAGCTGTATCTTCATGTCTCTCATCACTATATGGGACCTCCTTGTTGCTGTCTATTCGACGAATGTACGGCGGCGAGGAGAGCAGCTCCGATCCCTGACCCATCCTCCGTCACCCTCAGCGTCACGTTCCGAGCCACCTCCCCAAGGATCTCCACCAGGGCCTCATCAAGGTACTCCCGGAACACCGGGTAACCCTGGTATAGCCCGCCCTCAATCGCCACCACCGTCCTCCTCGGCTGCCCTCTAGTCCTCCCGCTGGATGCCACGCCACTCCCATCCCTCCCCAGCTTCTTCAGTATCCCGGCGATGCCCGCAGCAGCTAGACGGGCAGCTCTGCGGGTGACAATGTCGCAGACTTTCACAACTAGCCTTCGAGTTTTCAGAGGAGCATCAGGTATCTGAAATGAGAATGGAGTGGAAATTAAAAGACAATAAGATGTATGGCTTGGGAAAAAGGCCACACCAGTAGCACTGGGTCGTGGTTGTAACCAAAAGCTAACCTTCAGATGTTCTTGTAGTATCCTTCTGACTTCGCTCAGATCTGGTGAATCATCCTCGCGAATTGCAGCCAGAAACGGTGTGCTGGATTTTGGAAAAGGAGGATCAGAGAACACATGGTACAACTGTTACTAATTTTGTTTATGCAAAAAAATACACTAGCACGAATCATCAGTACAATTCACCACAAAATAATTTCAGAGAAAGAAACTATTTTGCAAGTCCAAACATACCTCAAAATAAAAGGGTTGGATAGACTATCAGCAGCATCACCAAAAACATCTGATTCCAGGGCCATTCTATGAAGTACCAATCTTGCAATTTCCCCAAGATACATTCCTGATATCATTTTCTCAAAGCCCTGCTTCATGGTGGTACATAGTTTTGAGTCACAAAAAAAAACAATACAAGAATACCAGAAGAATTTAATTTTACACAGGTTGCTACCTGATCATTGCGATTGTGTGTTTCTTCATCCAACAAGATGTCATAAGGCGTCCTTGGCAAATGTGACGACCAGAAATTCCCCCATTCCATGTTTACTACCTGATGAATGAAACGTTTAGGGTAGACACGTGGCATCAGAATTCCTTTACTCCACATCAGATTTCATAAGGAAAATAAACTGACTGTAGATAAAGCATATTATAAGATACCATGCCTCCAGAGTTCGTTAGAAGACCCTGGCACTTGATAATTGCATCAGTGCGTTCAATGTAGCAAGCATTGGTGCCAGACCCAATAATAATAGCAGCCACTGTGTCCTCATCATAGTAATGCCCTAGAGCTAATGTCCCCACTGTATCATTCACCTAAGTACAAAAGCAACATAAAAGGTAAATCATTCAAAAAGGCACTGTGGAACAAACAATAAAAAAAAATTAAAACTCAATGGCATTATATTTCATTGGCCAAATACCTGCACCCATCCTAAAGTAGCAAACAAAACAAGGATATGGTATCAGGCCACAATACTGATACGACTACACTGCAGCCTGCCCTACCCATGTAACCATGCCATTATACTGTTGAATTCAGTGAACGATTATTCAGCATTTGAAGACAGCATGCTGATAACAAGCACCTCTGAAGCTTATCGCAAAAAAATACAAGTACTGATACATGCATAGGTATCTATGTCCGTTTTTTAGTATATTTACCCAGGTCTATTCCCTTATCTAGGCCAATGCTTGCAATTTAAAAGTAAATCTATAGCTATGAACTAATCACTGGGGAAAAATTATGCAGTCACAGCTAGATCACCCCAACAGAAGAACAAGAGGATCACCCTTCATATTTCAATTTCAATTTCCTGGATCTCAGGCATCATCTTTTGAATCCATTTCTTATTGACAATATATCTAAGCTCCAAACAGTAGTGAACATTTGAACAAGCACTATAACAGTATTTTCAAGCCAGGCAAATGTACCAAATAAAGTTGTGTAAGACCTACCAATGCAGTGACTCGCACATTTAGTCCACAATTGGCAAGCGCTTCATTTAAGCACTGAGCAACATCTTTGCCAACCTACGATCCCATTGTTCACATTAGCAATTTATAAACCAGCATGTTAAATTGAAGCAAATATAGCAAGATATGTTAACTTCTAACAAAGAAGTAATTCATTCATCAAGATGAACGATAAACAGCAGCCCATATGCATATTTCGCAACCACAACAAATGTCCGAGAAACAAATAAAAAGATTCATCATTCACAAATTTCCAAGTAATATGTATATCCTGTTCCATGCAGTAACATAGATAAATTGGCCTATCTACTCAGGACAGTCATTAAAACAATTCTAGCTGGTTCTAAATTCATTTTGAACCATATGGAGATTTATAATATTTACCAGTACAAATAGCTGCGTTTGGTTGTATGCAACTACATCAACATGGAAATTGGACTGGAACATATGAATTCAAGAAAGAAAAAAATTCTAGCATACCGTGTCTCCAATTGAAAATCCTTTTGTCCACCTAATCAATGACCCTGTAGACACTGAAGTTTGTCTAACAGGGAAAGAAAATGTAAAACCAAGTGCCCGTTTTCCATCTAGGTCATTTTCTCCTTCAAGAAAACTCTTCAGTGCCAGGGCAACAAAGTTGAATAGATCCTGCAATTGACCAAAAAAAACATGAGACGTGTAGACAAGATGCAGATTAGACAACAGAAAAAATATGATTAAACAAGTACCTCAGTAGTGCCCTTGGTCAATTCATCAGGGATGGGTTGTTGTTCAACCATTTGGCCGATGATGACAGATCCCGCGCCAACTTCTACTCTTAAGACTCTAAAGTTTGTTCCTCCAAGATCAATGGAATAATATATACCTTCTTCATTCCTGTTGAGATGCATGGACAGAACCAATTTAGAACACTAGTTTGATAGACAGGCACAGATAAGTTGGAAGTGCATGGCCAAAACCAATTTAGTACACTAGTTCCATAGACAGACACAGATAAAAGTAAAATATGTTAGTGTTATCTGTAATTTCTCTGTACAGAATGCATCATGAAAAATGCTTGCAAAGAGAAGCAAACATGGAGAGATAGGCTTCAACTGCCGTCTTGAGGAAATGGCACAATCGTGTTCTTCAATTCAAAAGAGAAAATACAACACCTCAAAATGCAATCATTGATAAACACCCTTGTGTTCAATCATATTTTGTATTATAGTGATTGACATTAATCATTTGAACCTAGACGACATAACTAAGCACCTGAGGTGCAGCACAATCAGAATCAAACCTTACAATAGAAACAAACAATGTTGAACAGTAACATAGAGGTGATAGCAGCTGCTGATACACCCAACAGTGCCTAGCCATCTTCATGTGCACTAGCCATGACCAAAACATGTACATGTCGACTACCACACAGCACCTTCATGACAACTAAACCAAGCCTGCTATCATCTCTGCTAAGCTGCTGTCGCACCTGCTTACGTTTTGCCTATTCACTATTCCTATATACCAGTAGTCAAGAGTGCATGACACCCTTAAGGACTCATTACTGTCCTAAGTTGTGACTTGTGAAATGTCTGTGAGCTATACTCCGCAAAATAAGCCAATCAAATATTGTGCAGCATATACACAGCAAATTAGGTGAGCTAATCAACAGCAGTATAAAAGGTGGTCTCTCTTCTGGTGTAAAACACTGTGAGGTATCGGGTGTAAAACAGCAGGTCGTGTGTTGCACTCCCTCAATATTACAAGGATATATGCAAGATGCTGGCAAGAATGCCTTAAACAGAACTCTAGCACCGTAAAATAGCATCTCTATGTACATAAACTTTGCCAAAATTATTCACATGCAACACTGGTTTCAAGTTTCAAATAGGTATCCTGGGTACTTGAGAATAATGATTTACTCTTGATTATAATTTAAGATTTCGCTTACATTTGACAGCAAGACACATCTGCCACAAAGCTATGTTTTAAAACAGACATACTATGAATGCATTCCAGCTACTCCTACAATGTTACTGAAACAGTAAAATGACATAACGTTTATAGATATACTTACTAAGAAGGCATATGGCAATCAAGAAAAATGAACAAGAAAACAAACATGTGACAGAAACAAAAATACAAAACGCCAACCAAAACCGATGTGCATCCGCTGTCATGCAGTTCTAGGTTCTAACAAGACGCCAATCTGTTGCAAGTACAACCATCCAAGAAATGGGTTGTCGAAATGAGCAAAGAAAGAAAGGTAGAATTGAAAGCATATAGCCATTTATCACAAATGTTTGATTTTTAAAATCAGATTAGCTCACAACAGCAGAATCATTCGCTTAGCTTCACGAATGAGGATCCCCAACCACTTCAACGCGCAATTTTTTCCGTGTTAAGCCACCGAAGCAAAACTAAACGATCTCCTAACAAAAAAAAAGTGCTTCTCAAGCAATGATTCCCATCTGACAGAGATCGTCCCAGGCCACACTGCCATTGTGGAATACAACCTGGCCAGTAAACCCAATGCCGGGCACATAAAAGCGTAGGCAGATTCATTTACCAAGATGGCACACTCTGCCCACTTTATGGCGGTCTGAACAACAACCCAATGAATGCAAGCGTCAAACCAACAGTGCTTGCTTCAGGCGGCATAAGAGCCACATGACAAATTTTCGGCATATGGCAGATTAATTGTCTTTGCTCCGAAGTTGCTCCAGCATAAAGGTAGAACACTGCAGGCGGCATCAGACACCCGAAATATGCAAATCGATGGAGAAGAATAGCGATTAAACGCAAGGGTGTAATCTTCTGCGGAGGGACCAAGCAAGAAAAGAGTATCGTTTTTCTGTGCATCTCCAGGAAAGAAGGCTGTTCCCATTAATTAACAAATGGGGTAGTACTTGCGAAAATTTCCGATACAAATCGACGCAATGTGCGCGGCATTACACGGAATCGAATAAAGACAGCGACTTTATGAACATATATCAGAAAAGTAACGCACGATTTTGATTTAACCATTGGATGAACACATCAGAAAAATGCCGAACCAAATTTGTTTATGGTTCCACACTACCACAAGCAGCAGAACAAGCAAGAACCACAAAAGAGATAAACACCACATGTGAAACACCCCGGCTTAGTAGCATTCAGACGATTTGTCCAAAGGATGACAAGCCCAATGCAAGCCACGATGGGCGGAAAGTAGCAAGAAATGCGCGTCGTCGTGCGCCAATTTAAAACAGAAAACCGATCGCGTATAGAGAGCCCAAAAACCACAAGGTAAATCTGTGCTCGTACCAGTTCATACGGACACCCAAAAGAGAAAAACGTGAAGTGTGCGTAACTCCACATCATTCGGAAGGCAAGGAATTAGTAAGAGACCACATTTGCATATGTGGCAAACCGATTGAGAACCGGCAAGATGGCGAGATGCAAGGGTATGATCCAACTACCAAAAATATTGCTGGCTAAAGAAAAAAACAAAATAAAATAAGTTTCCTTGGTAAAAAATTAAGAATCGGTAAAAGAAACGAAAAGATGCAGGCCACAAACTTAGACGAAGCAAGCAGTAAGGAAGCCGTCCGTACCCGGTGGGAAGCGCGTCGACGAAGGTGAGCAGCATCTTGAGCTTGCTGCCGCCGTCGGAGGCGAGGCCGGCGTGCATCTCGACGACCATGGCGTCCACGACCTGGCGCAGCCTCGCGGGCGGCGTGGCGCATCCCTCCTCGAACTCCCGCAGCAGCGCCACCGCCCGCCGCCACCGCGCCCTCGCCGACGCCCTCCGCGCCACGAGCGCCGCCGCGATCGCGCACGTCACCGCCGCGCACCCCACCGCCACGCC
>CM002476.1:31373049-31404479 GCA_000325765.3 Leersia perrieri
TCTCCCACGAATCCACCCGCGCGGCCAGGTCGTGCGCGAGGTGTTCGACGGAATGCGTGAATGGGATGGAACAGAGACGGCGGCGGCGGCGGCGGCGGCGGTGTGGGGGACTAGACTAGGTGGGAGTACTACCCGAGGGGTGGGGCTAGATGGTGAAGGGAAGGGGAAAGGAGAAGGAAGGAAGGGAGGAGAGAGAGAAGGGGAGGGGAGGAGAGGTGAGATGGAGAAATAGAATAGAAATAGGGGGAGAAGGCCAGGGCGTGCTTGAGCTTTTATTGATGCAGGGATTTCTTTTGCTTTCACCCTCTTTGTTCCATCTATTTCTGCTTTTCTACCATCTGCTTCATCTGGGAAGCTTTCTTGAAATTCTCTCTTTTTTTTTATCTACCCCTAACTTTGACCTGTTTTCTTGTGGGTGGGCTGGTGAGGTTTAAAATTTAAAATAAAGTTGCAGGGCAGCTTGCTCATGGTCATGGTTGGTTGTTTGATGGTTTTGTGCTTGATGGCAGTGCTGTTGTAACCCTTCTTTAGGCCTAATTGTTGATTTTTTTTTGGTACTATGAATGAAGAATGGTTTAGTGGTTTCTTTTGGGATTGATATGCATTAAGATTTGTTAGAGATTTTAGACGTTTGCTTAGCTGTTCTCCCGTTAAGGCGTCGACAAATTACAATTTTGTCGAAAAGTAACAATGCCTCACACACGAACATTGCAAGACGATAAACTCCATATGTTTGAAGCTAATCTTTATAAAGGTTACTGATCACATGTTTGAGTTGCGTCGCGTTGGAAGGTCGTTGAACAGTGAGAGCCAAAAGGCTACAACGTTTTTGTTTGTGTATGCCAGCCCACATCAATTGATACCACACCCTCGATGCGTAGTTGTTGCAAGCTAATTCATCCAAACTCGAGTTTGATATGTGCGTCGATTTGTTAAAGGTTTTTAACGTTTAGTTAGATATCTCCCTATTAAGGCGTCACACAAAATTACATTTTTTATGAAAAGTACAAACAACCTATTTGGTATGCATCTGGTTGAAACATTGTTGGACAGTATAGGATACATGTCACCACACTTCTGTGTTTAATTTGTGTGTGTCAGCTCATGGAATTAGTCACTAGGCCCTTGATGTAGAGGTATTGTAAAGCTTATCTATATTATCGAGTCATTGATATGATCTAGTCATCAAACCCGATAACCCTAAAACATAGTACCAGTCCAAACATCTTCTATACAAATTATGGAGTAGCCATTTGTACAACATACTTTATTGATATAAATATAAATTATTAGACAGAGCTATTGGTGTTATCAATTATCAATATATGGTGTCCACATGTTATCTATACTGAAGAACACACATCAATCACATAAAACACATGTTATCTATAATGAAGAACACGCATCAATATACAGTGCCTCACATGTTATTGAGAAACAAATTTATCTATAATAAGAACACACATGTCCTCAAAACACGTACGGGCATAAGTCTTAAAGGATAAAACACTGCATTTATTTTTCATGTCTAGACAAGTTCAATTTGCAGATAAACCTAGGTACATCAATCATTTTTATCATTCTACAATTTCGTGTTTTTAGGACCAGAAGTTATAAACAAAAAGTATGGAAAGTCTTAAAAAGTAGGGCCCACTTGTGCACCAAATAGGTAGAGAAATAATTAAAGGATAACAACTATATGCACAGGGATAACAATGATATATTAGCAGTTTAGCAGAGACAATGTGCGTACAACACAGGGTGGTGATGTGAGTGTCAGCAAGCAATCACAGCAGTCAACGAAACCAAAACCAGCCCAGTCAATCACCAAACGGTCGTCCCATTGGCTACCACTCCTGTCCAGTTGGGATTAGAATTTCAGAAACCTGAGAGATTTCGAACCCAAAAAGACAGTCTACGTTGGCACGGTCATCCTTCTCACTTTCTCAGTCCTCGCCTCATCAGATTACAAAAGAGAAAGAAAAAAAAAAGCATGTGCGTCGTGGTGGATTACGCAGAAACGCCCCTGCAAAACCGTGAAAATTGTTGTCCCCGGGTTCCATTCCACCGTTCCAGTCCACTCCACATGTCACATGAGCAGCAGACGGCAGACGACGCAGTGGGCTGGCTGGGCTGGCGGCCGCGGTGAAATGACGGGAGAGCCCCCGCCCGCGCGGCGAAATTGCTGATACGGCCGCGAGAGGAAGGGGCGGTGGTGCGGTGGGCTTTGACTTGTGTCGGGAGACCGGGATGGCGACGGCGGCCGATCGGCTCGCGCGCGTGCCCTTGGATTAGCCGTGTATTTACGGCCGTTAGCCCCTGTGATATCGCGGGCGGCTCGGTCGTCGGCGCGGGTTTGACCGGGAGGAGGAAGGGGGAAGGGGGACCAGGCCCGCGGCTGCTGCTACGGTAGATGGCCGAAATGAATCCCCTGTCTGCGCCCGCTGCCGTGCCGCGCCGGCCGCGTGCGTAGCGCCTTTGCTCTTTGCTGCACCACCCCACCGCCGATCCATCTGCCAACCCAAACCAACCGAACTAACCCCCGCGCCCCCGCGGCATAAATTATAAATGGCCTGTACCCGCTCGCTGTACCGCGTCGTCGAGTCTCGCCATCGCCAGCCAGCCTCATCTTCGTACGTACTTTGTTGATTTTTAATGTTTAACGTCGTTAAAATTTTTATTAAATATTTGATTATTTGTTTTATTTAAAATTTTTTAAATAAAACGAATGTTCAAACGTACATAAAAAGTTAACGGAGTTACTGTCTGTGTTGTACCAGCCCGTCGCCGCGCGCTTCGATCTCTTCCTCCGTAAAATCTGTCTACTGTTTAGTACTGCTTGCTCTCACATGGTGATTAGCTGTAAACATCTAAGTTTTTCTGATCTGATGATCTGATCCCCACCCGGCCACAGCTCGTAACGACACGTGATTTTGCTGTATTCAGGCAGCACGTCCTATCGTACCTAGATAGGGGAACAGTATTCGGCAGCTTGGTCTGGGGTTAATTAAGCTACTGTTATTAATTCGGGCGTGAGCTGACGCGTGATCCTGCAGCAGCAACCCACTCGCGGTAATTAGTGGTGACACACACCGGCTAGGTAGTGGCGAGCAGCTACCCATGCATGCAATATGCACGGCGGAATGGCGGATGCACCAACACGATCTGCATTTCTCTGCAGCTTTTAATTTGGAGTCCTACGTACTACTACTGCTACCTGTCTCAAACACATGCATCGATCGATCGCTTCTATACGTACGAAGATACTCTACTATTTAAGTATAGTAGAAATGCTACAAATTGGCCAGAAATGTTCCTGATCTGACCCCACTGATCTCAAAATAGGGCAAAAGAAAAAAAAACGATGGTATGCATTCATGCGTGTGTTTGCGGCTATCTCATTCACTCAGGTTGTTATCACTACACTGTAGATCGTAGACAAGATGAAATATTTTTTCCAGGGCAAACAAAAAGGATCAAGTATGGAGCTTTCGTTTTTCCCCCCACTTTCACGAAGTACAGTTGGTTATACTGAATCGAAGACACTGTACAATCGAAGCATCTCTCTTTTCTTGTTTTTCTCCTTCACGTCACTTTTCTCGACTTCTTCGTGGTCACTTGAAGACCACAAGTACAACCGCAATCTATATGATATTTCTTTGCTTTTATATAGGAACATATAGTATATATCATAATGTAACATGTTCTCACAAAAATTAAGCGGCCGTACTGCCAGTCACACGACTGACATAATTGCTGAAATCACGCTCCTCTGTCTTGAAACTTCATGCGTTACAAATACACGAATTCATTAGTCAATTAATTGCTGATTACAGCAGTGCGTGATTAAAGGATAACAAAAACTACTCCGTATTTGCTAAAGAAATTGCACGCGAATGTACTTATGTTTGATGGAGTAGAGAAGTTTTCCGTTTTTTTATGTGTGTTTTGCCGCTTCTGTTGGAGGCACATGGAAGGAAGCATGTATGCGTGCTGATGTGGATCAATGTGGTAATGGAAGGCATTATTATGAGGTCGTAGTTGTGTTGGTGAAGCTCCAAGACCAGTCAAGTCTTAAGTCTCAAGTGTGTGCGTTAGCAGTCAAAAGGATGAGTACTTGGGAGCGAGAATCTAGCTATGGCGGCCGTTAAAGCTCCACGAGAATTAACGAACTTTGCCCTCTACCCAAAGACCCAAAGGGGATACTACTTGCTTGTGGCTATATATTCCTTCAGAATAGAAAAGAGAAACGATGATCATGCCGGCTTTTTCTTGTTGCATAACGTGGCTACAAATGTGCATCGTCCGTATTTTCCACCATCATATTACATTCGGTGCAAGAAGAAGTTACTCGCCAAATTAATTTATTTAGAAAAAAACTATGGCTCCGATTGGGAGAAAATTGATTTGTTTGCTATAGTAGCTGGCTTCGGTATAAAACGAATAGTCAAAAGTTACAAATAAACAGTCAAAATTCCTTGTATGGAAGGACATAGGTAGTATTTAGATCCTACATTGAAAAATAATGCATTTCAAATTCTAACTAGGTTATTGTTAAAGACCTAGGCATAATTGCGCTCTGTTGTGTGGTGCATGCGGCTTTGACGGTGGATATGAAAATAGCAGGGAACATTTTTGTTGAATAAACATGTGGTTAGTCAATTTTACAGGAGTACATGTCAAGTCTCTAATGAAAATCACCTTGCAATAAAAAAAAACACATGATTTAACCTATCTGCTAACCAGCCAGCTTGTATAGTTTATAATGTTGTAACTAAACTATATTAGTGAAAGGGGGCGAACACAATCACGGAACAAATGAATATTAGCATATATATAGTGGCAGTAATAAATGTTGACGATTCAACGATTTTCCTGAGACAGCTTTCGCAGTCAAGAAAAGACCATATAGTAGCACACTGTGTTGAACGTATTTCTCAGGAGAGACCATTTTGATTCCAGCTCAAAGATTTGGGGGGACCAATCCCAAATGCCATTTGTTTAGACTGATAGGGTTGGTCTAGTGGCAAAATGGAAATTTGGCTAAAATAAGGAGGGTATAATGGGGAACAGAGATTTGGAGAAATAGAATGAGCAAGTGGGCCCGCACATAGTAAAGTGTGTGGGACACATGGAGAGAGGGGGACAGCGCGGCTACAGTTCTGGACAACAAACAAAAGGCAAGGTAGTAGTGCTCTCAAACCCTGTGTCAACCCGGCACATAGACCATGGCTATTAGGCCACGAGACAAACACACAAGATTCAATTTACAAGTCCATTTAGGAGAAATAAACATTATACAACTTATGTGTTGACTATTAACTATTTTAATTATAAAAATAGATTAATTTGAATTTTTTTAATAACTTATGTGTTGAATTTTTTTGCTAAACACATCGCTTAGGAGTTTAGAAAGCATGAAAAAAAAGAGAGGATAAAAGCACTGTAGGAATACTTTGGCACTATTTTTTTCCACTACAACCAAACAGCCCCAAATCTATCAAATCTGAAAATTCATACTCACTATTAGTATTAATATTCACACTCACTATTCTGCCAAAATTTAACAGGCTTATCTTACAATTACACAATATAAACACACATATACATCGTTATATACAGAACACCACAACACACACGCTTAATCGCTTAAAGAGACAGAAAACAAACGAACATCTCGAATCGCATAAATTTGAAGCATGTTGGGCGGAGTCATGCAGTCAGGACTTCACCACAACCGTGATGCTTCTCTTTCATAAAAGTGATTATCACTATAACTAATAATGTTATGTACAAACTTTAAAGTGTGATGTCGCACCAATATCGAATGAGAGCTATGGACAACCGAGTTCATAATTTATGTGCATATTTCCTATCTTGCTTAGCCAAGTAATGATTAGCTAGCCCAACAGGGCTACCTATAACTCAAAGGAGGAAATTTTGGGGTTGTTCACTTCATTGCCGAAATGAATCTTACCATTTGTTACTTCATAAAATTGTGAAACGTGTTACTTTGGCACCTACCGGTAGAATTTTGTGAGGGCAAATTTATAGAAATTTGCCAATTTTTTTAGGCATTATCAAAATTTGGTAATAAACCAAATACTTTTAACATTTTTGGTTTAGCAAATAATGGAATGGTTAAAAGTGGTATAATCTGAACAGACTGTTTGTTTGATTTGTTGATAAAATAAACTACCCCATAAAGATAATCAAAGGTGTATATTAAACTCCGATCCATCCCATTTTGCCCCGCCGGCTATCTCCAAATGATAGGAGGGCGGTGCACAGCAGTTGGACTCGGGTGGACTTGTCCCAAGTGTCGATGGTCCATGGACCGGGTCTAGCGAGCCCCGCGGCGGAAGGGCGCGAGCGGCGACGGGAGCTGCGTCTCGCCTGCACGGCCGTACCAAAACTCCAGCTGTCTCCCGCTCATTCCCAGCTCACTCCCTCCCCCTCTCTTCTCTTCCTCTGCTGCGCGCTGCACGGCATGCGCCTTTTGATTCGGTCGATTTCTTTTCTCCCCCTCGTTTTCTTTTTTTTTTTTTTGTTCTCTCGCTTAAAAACACGCCCCCGAAATCTCACCCCCACACGCGCTCCTCGAGATGCCGCTTCCTTCCATGGCTCCACGTCAGCATCCTCGGCCCACTTGCCACGCCACCACACCATCAACTACTGCTACTCTACTAGCCGAGAAATCATTCTCATGCTTGTTGCTGCTGTGCTGCCCTCCCACACCCACCGTCTTCCGTTGCCTTTGCATATTCTGATACTAGTACTGTTACTTGGCCAAAGTAGGAGTTGCATAGCATCGTCGATTCCAGCAATTTTTTTTTCAGAAAATGGTTAGGTACTTAGGTGTGACCATTAGTATCGCTTGCCATAACCATATTTTTGGTCATTTGGTCCCCTTATCTGTTTTTATTTTAAGTATGCGTGCTCTGTCGAATGAGGAGGTTGAACAATATACCCGGAGTATAAAGATTTAAAAAATATGGATGCTACTTGCAGAAGTGATTTATGCATATAATTGTTAAGGATTTGGACACGGGCTATCGCATATTATCTATCACTCCATCACTACCATTTGTCAGTTGAGTATTCATATTTTCTAAGATACGCCCACCTGTTTAACATATAATGCTATAGGTAGGAGATGCTTGAAGCTCATGTACATTTTTTAAGCTGGTATGACCATTCCTTTCTAAGCATGACATTATCTAGATTTTAGAATTACAACGTATACGTATTCTATATTATCAAAAAACAATCCCTATACATGCACACGGCCAATCCACATGCTGTACTTAATCATGAACTTTACGTATTTAAGCCTAATTAATCCACGATTAGCAAATGTTTACTATAGCATCACATTCGCTATCATGGATCAATTAGGCTCAATAGATTCGTCTCGCGAAATAGTCCAGAATATGGCGTGGGTTTTTATTAATAGTCTACGTTTAATACTTCTAATTAGTGTTCAAACATCCGATGTGTGACAGGGACTTTAAAAAAAAATGTTGATGGAACCAAACGGGTTCTAACTATCAGCTCCCCTGATGTTTACCGGTCCACAATATTTGATAGTGGAAAAGAGCTAGCCTGCTCATCATCGTGTCAGACAAATAAAGAGTAATGTTCCAGTGGTCCAAGCCGCTCAGCAGAATGATTTTCTTATAAGCAGGTGGACCTATACCCAATATCATCATGAAATTGCTCTGATAATACTAGTTGTAGGCTTGTAGCAAATTTTCAAACAAAATCTGATTTTGGACCAGGAAAAAATAAAGAAAAAAACAGGTTATTGATGGACGATGGTCAACATCAGAAGCATGAAAAAAACATGGAGTTGTGCGGCAAATACTCCTATGCAAAAGAAGAGGAAGAAAAAGCATTTTTCTCGGGGACAGTTGTGGGTGGACGGAGTCAGGCGCGCGCGGGCTGTGATTTGTGAACACCCCAACCTACCTCGTGATTGATTGCGAGGAGAGGCGGGCGGGAAGCCCACGCACGGCCCACTCGTCGAGGGACTCGAGCGCACTCAGGCTGCCATGTGGGGACCACCACCGGCCTCGGTGCCCGTACCGTCGCGGCGACGAGCGCGTGGTCAGGTGAGCTGGCGCACGTGAAAGGGGTGGTGGACAGTGGACGACTGGTGCTGCTGGTGGAGCGTGGCAGGCAACACGCCGTGCACAAAAGCAAAAAAAATCGCTTCAGGTCCTGTTTATTCCGTGAAAAGAATTTTTTTTCTAGTCAAACTTTTTTACGGAAAGAGTTTTCGGACAATGAAAAACTATTTTCATAACTCGTCTGAAAATTACAATACGAATTTATTAAGCCTATATTAATCCATTATTAGCATATGTGAGTTACTATAATATTTATGGCTAATTATAGACTAACAAGGCTTTAAAAATCATCTTGCGATTTCATGCATAATTTATTTTTTGAAACTAAGGTTGTGTTTAGTTGTTTACATAGAATTATTTTGACGTATACGGTCACGCATTTGAAGTATTAAACGTAGACCAATAACAAAAACAAATTATAGATTTTGGCTGTAAACTGCGAGACAAATCTTCTGAGCCTAATTAATTCATCATTATCAAATATTTATTGTAGCACCACATTGTTTAATCATGTCGTAATGATTCGTCATTAGCAAATGTTTATTGTAGCACATATTGTTTAATCATGCCATAATTAGGCTTAAAATATTTGTCTCGTAATTTATATACAAAATATGTAGCTGTGTTTTTTGTCCACGTTTAATGCTCTATGCATATGTCCAAATATTTAATGTACACAAAAGTTGAAAGTTTAGAAAAAAATTGAAATCTAAACCAGGCCTGAACAAGTCATGTTCACCTCGTTTGTCTCGGGCATGTCGAGACGCCGATTCGCCGAGACGAAACACCGAGCGCGCACGGGGATTCGAGGGCTCGCGGCGACTTTGGCCGCGGGCTCGCGCTTGCGCCGGCGGCCGCGGTTGCCTGTGTAGTTGCAATCTGCGTGGTTTTTGGGTTGGGTGATTGACGGTGACGGCCATGCAAGTCCGCGACAAAGTGAGGGGCTTTTTTTGGCTACCATGGCCTCGTACGGCCGCCACCATGTTGGGTCTCGGTGTCTCGCACGTATGGTCCCGTGACCGAAAGTTAGATTCAGGTCGAGCTTAGAGCCAGCCCCGTTCAAATTATCCTTCCGTTTTTACCTCTCTCTCTCTCTCTCTTCTTTCTTTTTTTTTTTGGCAAAGCATACATGGGAGCTAGATTCAATTCGTATCCTCTTTAATCATAGTGCCAGCCAAAATATGTTGATGATCACGCATTTAATTATGCCAGGTACCGTAGCAGCATCATTATAGTGTTCTGATCACAACTTTGACACAGATGTTCATGGCACTAATTTCACAGGGACAGGCTTTGCTTGATTCTCAGGTTAGGACATGCATGTTTGGGCCATTGGGCGTCCACGTGTAGTGTAGTAGGACAAACAGAAAGATGAAAATTTTGAGATGCACGGTGATCCCAGTTTTGGGTCGGGCAGGTGTTCCAAAAGTCGTAAAGAAACGTTTCAGCAATCCAGCTGTGTCGCAATCTTGGGTGAACCTCGAACCCCTCGAAGCAAGCAGCTGAGAGAGCTGAGCTGACGCTGCTCTCCCAGCTGGAGTATTGTGTTTGGGAGACTGACAAATCCTTGCTGGAAACAGACGAGCTGGCAGGTCAGAACAAAGCCAAACTCCTCATTATATCGAGCCCTTATATCGACGTACTACTATACCAAGCATGTGGTAAAAGCACAGTGGCAGAAAAAAAGAGTGAGGCTGAAATAGTTAAATATACTCATACTTCCTTGCTGGCGATAAAAGATTTTGGCATCTCGAAAAATAAGGATGATTAGAGTCAAGAGAACTAATTGTCCGTCTATATTTATATCATTATAACTGTCCAATCAGGTTATTGATTGTTATATTTTGAGACAGAATAAGTTATTGACAATCCTTTATACTCCGTTTGGATAGATGATAAATGCTATTTATGGGTAGAGTGGATAGTTACTGTAATCTTTTGTTGCTGCTTGTTTTGACAGCAGCATGCATGCAGGTAGCACATCCAACTGAACTGACCCCAAATGCCAGCTATGCAGGTGGGGTGGCAACAAAACCGGAGATTGGATTGGAGTAATTTTTTCTTTTCGAAAGCACAAAGCAGTGGTGAAAATAAAGCAGCTGGTAGGAGGCCTGGACACAAAGGGTCACTGCAGATGAGCTGGATTGGAGCTGGACTTCGGACAAGGTGAAAATGGATGGACTGACGGACCGAGTGAGGAGGGTTTTTTTTACTGATGGTTGTGTTTTTTTTTTTCATCACTGGGGAGTTTAGGCCAGCCAGCAAGTACAGGCCAGCTCTTTGTCCTCTGGCCAATGAGAGGCTTTGTCGGCTTTACAACCGTATCATGGACAAGCATATCGTTCACCCATGCCCACACAATCTTCAAACTTACCTACGCACGCACGAGTCGTGACCCAAAATACCCAATCAACGCATTCGTTGGGGTAAAAGAACCGCTGTAGTTAGACAAGAGATGGATTAATTATACAAGAGACAGATTGACCCTAATTCTTTTTCTGCTACTTTATTGAATTATCTTTTTATAATAGATAAAATCAGGTTTTAACTTCGAAAGAAGCTACAACCAATTATTAGAACACCACAACTTGGCTCTCATACTTGGCCATAATAACTAACTAGTAGGCATAACAAATAGGAGATAACTTTATTAAAGTCCATTAATAAATTTTCACCCATAAATTAAAAAGACTTGCATCACCATTGTTTTTAACTTCTGACATGCAATGGAAATGCAATCTTTATCATCTCCATGCTTTTGCAGTTGTGCCTAAAATCGAAACTAGTAAGTTGTATTGAAGAGAACCTGTACCTGCTCTTGAGAAAAAATCGATCTAAAACATTGTCCAGATTATCCATTCTGGTTAAGCTACAATCAAGTCGGCATTCTCAGTACGTACTGAAATTTCATCTTAAAAGGGAAAATTTAAAAAATTTACACCTTAATGTCGCTCTGAGTTTGAAATTATTTGTTGTAAATGCTTCATATTAATTAAATTGCTTTTATTTAGTCTCATTTTCTAAGGTATGGCTTGACGCATATCTTGGTTGACAGTTGACACGGTCTCAAACAGTGGATAAACAGCAACAAAGCTATTTAAAATTCCAAGGCTTAAATTTTTATCTCCCCATTTCGTACTCAGCCATTTGCCTTTGTTTCAATTTGCCGACAATTTATTGTACAGAGGAAATCTTCTCGCAAGGACATCAAATATTAAAAGTAAAAACGTGGTAATGATCGCCGTAACTAATCGAAGTTGATCGATTTGCTCGTTCTCTTCAGTAACGCTCAACACCCTAGCTACTCTGCCGTACACTGGACAGACCGGACGCGCGTGCTCGAGTTCGATCGTCACGTACAAATTGAAATTAAAGCTTTGGCTCTCACACGATCGATCGAAAGCAACAATGCAACCACACGTTGGTCGTGCACGATACGGATCAAATCCAGGCAATATATAGAATTTTCACAAGTGTCGTGCGTGCCTCCCGTACGTACGTACGCAACCCTGCAAAACGTGTAAAACAAACGTGCAGAGAGGTGCTCAAGAAGCATCTCGTTTTTAACTGGTTAGATCTAATGCCAGACGACGTACCATTATTTTCTCTGGCTAAAGCTCCGGCCGGCCGGCCGGCAAGCAATTAGCAGGCAAGCAGGCAGCAGTTAACCATATTATATACTCCTATCAGTCCTATGTACGGCTGGTACCGGCTGAAATATGGTTCTTCGATCGATGGATCGATGACCGCTAGCTCGATCTCGATCGATTGATAATTGATATACGTAATCGATCGGATCGATCTCTCTCACGCTACTCAATATTAATTTTTGTAGAAGACTAGTATAGATGAAATGTATCCGTTAATTTATATATGTATTGTAGTGGTTAATTTTTTAACTTAAAGAGATTATATATATCACACTATCGACTTAAAAGAGTATTCAATGTGGATTAACCATGATTTTATTTTTCTTACATATCGAGGTAATAACAAGGTAATACTATACAGTTAAGGTCATCTTTTTTTATATAAATATTTGATATCGACCGACATTAGTATTACCGTAAATGAGCCCGTACGTTCGTTGTTATATATACGATGGATAACGACATGCGTATATGCTGTATGCATGCAACAACCGATCGGTCGGTCGATCGAGTACGTATATCATCCTATTAACTCACCACGGCCGGTGTTTTAATTTCGTTGTTAGGCCGTTAATTCCCTAATCAGATATACACAGCCATTTAAGTTACGTTTCGTGCTATGGTTATGGCTATATATAGTTGTTATACGGATTGGTCATGACTGCTCATGTACGTTGGAGTACTTACTTGCTACTACTTGTAGCCAGATCCAGTATATATAGTACGCTTGTGTGCGTGTCATCGATCTGCCGGTGTGCAGATAATTCTGTCGAAGGTAACGCAGACTAGATAATAGGTATAGCTAGCAGCTGGACCAATATATACGTGTGTGACAACAGTCATTCCACTGACCACTGATCAGTTAACTAGCTATAGCCATCTACATGATCCAGATCGATCCAACAATCAACATGGACATGCATACGTAGTAGTAGGACACATTCAGGCAAGCAGCTAGAATGTGACCAACCTAAATTGTCGAGATCGAGGTTGTGATCGAGTGACTGCATATACAGTAGGAGTACGGGGTCCCGTAGCTAGCCAGTAGTATGTATATAGATGTGTCCTCCTGTGCCACCGCGTGAATTGCAAAGTGCCTGGACCTAACTACTACTCCTACATTAACTCAGGCACGCGTCGATCGTACGGTTGTACAGTTGAGGACCATGGGGAAAGAATATACGTGCCGGTCGCTGGGAATACATACATGTACTAATGGTCGCTCTTGATTGGATATACAACTATATAAGTGCATGCGTATCTATTCGTTAGTTAAGTTCAATACGCTCCGGTGTCCCATGATTTTCGACGTCCATCCTACAATATAACTATTATTGTAGAAAAATGTTACATCCTCCTAAAAACAACGTCTTGTCATATCCTTATAGAGGTAGTTTTAATCTAAGAGGGATGTAGTAACTCTTATACAGTTTAACTGAGGCATTTAATATATGTAGCATATATACCGCGCTAGTCAGCCACAGTGCCACATGCTATTGTCTATACTGAACAAAGCTCGATCAGAGTCGGCCAAGCCGATCGACCAAGATCCATGTGATGTGAATTGAGGAAGATGAACAATTAATAATGGCATTATCTCTTTCCCTACGATAAACCTAGCTAAATGAATGCCATAGGATGGCTATAGCTAGTTATAGGAGCTAGCCAGCAGTAGTTGGGACATCTCATCGATCATGCACATACAGGCCAGTGAATCAAAGATTCAATTAAAGCACGCATAAATCTACATATATCTTGTGCCCATGCATATCGTTTATATATATATATATATATATATATAATGATCGAGATCTTCGACCACACACAGTACAATTTGCAATGTCATGTAGCCGTCGTACGTTCACTAATTTCTAGCCCTTTTTGCCTTTGTATGGGTGGTGGGCCATTAATGCCGCCACATAAGAGTATGAATGATACTCCAACTTGATGCACAGTGTGTAGGTAGAGCCATGCACTACTAGCTTCTATATATACCTATCGAACTTATACAGTATTATAGTACAGTACCATGCAATCCATCCAGTGTATACATACATATTAAGGGCTTGCTAGACGGAATTGTACAGGCTAGGCTTACCAGCCACTTGCCCCCATGCCGAAAGGGACACACGTATACGTACAAAACTTATGTGCACACGTGATGACGATGTGGCACGATCTGTACGCGCATATATACAAAAATTGCTGATAACATATATGGATCAGTAGTGTAGTGTACAGAAACTAAATGTCTTAATGTGAGCCAAATTGCAATGTCGTCGTCGCCTATACGACATAAATTTGGATAGATACATATATACATACACACAGATAGTACACACAATTATATATGCATGTATGATATCACTGTCGCTCTCAAGCTACACGTCTGCGTTACAATGATTCTCTATCAGTGTCTAATGATCCAGCGAGACACTGCAAGTGAGAAATTTTGGCGGTTTTTTTGCAGCGAAATGAAATGAATTATGGGGCCGTGTGGAAGGAGAAAGCTAGGCCAGGGAAGTGATGTACTGATATGTAGTGTTCCTTAGCTCATATGCACCTGTTTTGCCGTGCAGGAGCAAACATCCATATAAGCATCCAGCTCATACCATACCATGCAAGCTCTGACAATTATTATTGCAGATATCGATCGGTGTACATTACGTTGATCTGCAGGGTTCTCTGACATGGATAGTGGCTGTTGTTCCCTTGCGACAACTGCAAGCTAAGCAAAGAGAAGCTCATATCAATAAAATGTTTTTTCTTTCTTTTGTAATGTTCTGTAAATAGTGATGTTTAATTATTATTGGCGTCCTTATATATACTAGGTTATATATACAAAATACCTAGATTTATTGGGATGAAGTAGTTGTACATGATGTATCAATGGCTGCGCAATGCCGGCCCACTTGGCCCAGGCTTAGGGTTCAGTGCGTTAGGGTTGAACTATCTGAACTGCATATTATGTACACAATCAATTTCCTAACTGAATTGATGTGAAGCGCTTGCGTCTCGTACCACTATTCACATAAGCGCTGATCATTGGAAGTCTGGAGCTCTGGAAGGGCAGACAGCAGCATTGAAAAAAATATGAAATCAATCTTTTCAGCTGCAGATGATGTAACAATCTGTTGTTTAGGTAGCACATGCAGCTCACCTTGACTGTTATTGACCTACAAGCTGTGGCGGTAGCATGCAAATAATTCAATTTGCACAGCCACGCTAACTAGTACTACTCCTACTACAAATCCTCAGTGCAGCATACAAAGGAGAGAAATCTCCCAATCAGAGGGTAGTGAGGGGCTGGCTACCAGCTCGATCAGCTAGCTTCATTGACAAATTAAGTACCAGTAACAGGCACGCAGCCGGATTAGACAAATAATTAAGCAACCAGTAGTACTGCAGCTGCACTAACCAAAGTACTACTAGTACTTAAATTAAGTGCTCGTTCTCGGTTATCTCAGTCATAGCACACACCCCACTTGATAGAACAAATTTTCCTCTAACACGTTGGCGTATGCATACATAATCCATGATCACGTCAGGTAGCACGACCGCGTGACGGTAGCAATTACGGCAAGAACAGACGTCGGACGTGACGACGGCTGTAGACGCACGGGAGTTTGGGGATCGATCGATCGATACACCAATGAAAGCGAAGTTAATTGGAGCTAATTAATTAATTGGCGATTTGACGACAACAAAGTAGCCGAATTAATCTGTGATCTGGGCATGCATCTCGTCAGTCAATCGCGACAGGCAACGTAGGTTTCGGCCGGTGATGATCCATGGCCAGGAACGCCGGCAACGTCGCCATCGAGATCGATCCGTTTGTGACATGTCCCGGTCTTGTCCCTGTCAATAACACAACCTAATTAGTACCAAGTACATACCCCCCCGTGTGTTAATTAGTGCTAAGTTTTTTGATATGCTACATGCCAGCTTTGTTTCTTTTTACTCATACCCGAAAGCGACGTTTATACGATACAAGATCAAAAAACTGAAACAAGTTCTGGACCAAGCAATTTTGAACTTAAATTTAGGCCCAGGGCCTTGTTATAACTACATATGGGCCTAACTGGGCTTCCAGGATGAAAAGGCCCATTAGGTGTAACTACATATGGGCCGTACCCGAAGGGGTGGCCCAGTAGTCATCCGGATAGAATGGATAAGACAAACCATCCGTGCTCATCCGCGTCGCTCGCTCACTCTGCAAACCATCCATGGCGGCGAGAGGTCTCGCCGCGCCGAGCCTCGGCGGCGCGATTGCCGCGCCGTGCTCGGCGCGGCCGTCCCGCGTCTGCCTACGGATGCGGCGGCGGCGGCGGCGGCCGATGGTGGTGCGGGCGGGCGGGCCGCCGAGCACCGGCGCGCTGATCCTGGCGTTCGTGCTGCCGCTCTCCCTCTTCGTCGGCACGCTCGTCACCGCCGCCCGCGTCGCCGACGACCTCGACGAGCGATTCCTCCGCGAGGTGCGAAATTCTCCGCGTCTCCGATTCGTCGGATTAATTTAATTTGGTCGGTGTGTTCCGTGAATTGAAGATTTTGTTCAATTTGGTTGTGTGATTTGCAGATGGAGGTTAACAAAGCGATAATGGAGGAGAACGAGGGTTTCGAGCAGGATGGTGGAGAAGAAGAAGATGATGATGGGGAATTTGGAGAAGAAGAGGAGAAAGAGGGTGTTCTTGTTACTGCTGCTGCTGCTCCGCGCAACAGGAACAGGCCAAAGAGGGAGGTATAGTTCTCTAGGCGCGGAGAAAATTAATTAATGCTGCTGCGCGTTTAATTTTGCAGTTCTGTATATGTGATGAAATGCTTGCAAATTCATCCATTTGGTCGATGATTAATACTATATGCAAGGGTATGATGCAACAATCAATTAGTCGTAGGCCCAAGCTGCAGAGATTAGAGAATTGATTGATCAATGTGCGTTGGCCTGTAGTAGTTTACAATTTTCTTCAGATGAAGGAATCTGGTACAAGTGGAACAATCGCTCTACATTCTGCATTATTTCAGAGCCGACTTGGACTTCCTCATCATGAATCGGCTTGACAGACAGATCATTTTAATTTTTTTTTAAAGGAGAGCAAAAATTTTGCATGGCCATGAAGTGAGGGTGTTCATTCAAGGCGGAATTCTTGCGCCGGGGTCATGAGTTTTCTATGTGAGTTGCTGAGAATCGTGCAGATTGATAGATCTCACGGCTCGCCCTTCAGTACGAGGCTACAAGCACATTTTCAAGTCGTGGGTCGTTGCCAGTGAGGTCGTTGATGCCGAGTGGGGCTGCTGGTGGGCCGTGCAACCTTGCTTTGGGTTAACAGGCCGAAATTAGCCCAGTACAGCAGCCTGTGCTTGCCGGCTTTCCTCCAGTTACCCCGTCGTAAACTATGGTCAATTTTGGTTTTAACTTTTAAGCCAAAAATGCGCCATACTTTAAATAAAAATATTGTAGTGTTTGGTTTGCTATCAAAATTTGCCAAGTTTACACAAAAGTTGTTAATAAAATTTGCACTAGCAAAAATTACCAAGGTTTTAGCACTGCGAATATTTTGGCATGGTTACGAACCAAATAAGCACTATTATTCTCATGGGCCGGTCTGGAACCTAGCTGATGTTCGGATAAAATGAACGGGCTTTTCACGAGTTTTCTGCGCGTACTGACTGAATCGGATTTCCGTTTGGCCTTACGCCGCTGTGCGGGTTCTTGATCGAGACCGACGCATCCGACGCATCTTCTGCGTTCTTGCCCCGGTTCAGAGACTCAGAGTTAGGCAAGCAAGCAAGTAGAGGAGCTTAATTCGTTCTCTTCTACGATGCGACTGCGACCTATTCTCTTCTCCGGCCGATTATCCACTTGTTCTTGCGCCATAATTAAGTGCTTTGCAAGTACACCGCCTCCTTCATCTCTTCTTCTCTTCATCATCTTCTTCCAGCCACTACAGCCCATACGACGGGTCAGACCGGACTGGAATTCCACGACGAGGCCCCAGGCGACAGCTAATGAGGTTTTGGTTTTTAACGGGCGCGATTAGTGGGTGACCTTCGTTCGCGGTCGCCAACGTTTACTTCTAAGCAAGTTCTTGATGTCTAGCATGCATAATTGCATATATCTTGCAAAATTAGGCCAGTGCAGATTGCGACCACGCTTGTTTGTGTCTACGTACGTGCAGTAGCGGGCTGGAACGGGTGCCAATTAAACTGTAAGGTACATACATACCTGATACCTGCCAGGGACTTGTATAAATAGGGGGTGAATGCTTTTGTTACATTGCATCTGCGATTCTTCATGCAAAGTCTATCAGACTCCGTAGCATACACGTACAGAGCTTGAGAGGATCGATCGAGCTAACGAGCTAGTAGTAAATTTGGCCTGGAAATAGGCGCTTCAAGATGGCCAAGCATGGTGCTGCTTCCATTTTAACATTGTCATTGGTCCTTGGAGTCTTGGCGGTCACTCCTACAGGTAGCTATACCATGTGTATTAATTAGGATTTACTTGTAAGGGTTTTAAGTATCGGCGATACATCGATTAATATATATGATATTCATGTTTATCGGTGGAGCTGATAAAATTTAATATCTGCCAAAAATATCGGCAACCATTCTAAAAGAAATTCAGCTACTTTACAAATCATATCATGCTTTAATTTTATCCAATTGAATATATGTTGTGCGTGTGCTATAAAATTGTGATACCATCTCAACTATAGATTATATTCGTAATTTTTAAACCAAATGATCTCTGGATACAAATCGAGTGATATCCAAAATAAATTGAATATTTTATTTCACAAATCTTTACTGAATTTTTTTCTATCTCGTCAATACCCGATCTTCCTAAATATCATTGCTCTCCAATATTTTTTCAACATCAATAGTTGAAACCATTATAGTGTATTATTCGATCCACTAACTCATAATTAGCATCTATTTTTATGTAAAAATATGATTATACTTTCAATGCACGCGAAAACAATATCTATTATTCCCATTGGAGGATTATCTTAATAAATCCGGTTGGCATGGTACTTCCGCTGACCAAAAAAGGGTTAACCACATGTATGAATCAAACAGCTGTGCAATCCATCGGCGTGTGCTACGGAGTGATCGGCGACAACCTGCCGTCGGCGACCGACGCCGTAAACCTCTACAAATCCAACGGCATCGACTCCATGCGCATCTACTTCCCTCTTGCCGACATCCTCGAGGCATTAAGCGGCTCAAACATCCGACTCACCATGGACGTTGGCAACGACCAGCTCGCCGCCCTCGCCACCGACTCCTCCGCCGCCACATCCTTCGTCCAGAACAACATCCAGCCATACTCCTCCACCGTCAACTTCGCCTACATCGCCGTCGGCAACGAGGTCGCCGGCGGCGACACGCAGTACATCCTCCCCGCAATGCAAAACCTCAACGCCGCCCTGTCCGCCGCCGGCCTCGGCAACCAAATCAAGGTCTCCACCTCCGTGTCACAGGGCGTCGTCGGTGGATTCCCCCCTTCATCAGGCACGTTCACGGCGTCGCACATGCCGCCGATCGCACAATATTTGGCGAGCACAAACTCGCCGTTGCTCGCCAACGTGTACCCGTATTTCGCCTACGTCGACAACCAGGCGCAGATTGACATCAACTACGCGCTGTTCACGTCGCCGGGAACGGTGGTGCAGGACGGAGACAAGGGGTACCAGAATTTGTTTGATGCGTTGGTTGACACGTTCTACTCAGCGTTGGAGAGCGCCGGCGCCGGCGGCGTTCCGGTCGTCGTGTCGGAGAGCGGGTGGCCGTCCGACGGCGGCACGGCGGCGAGCGCCGGGAACGCGCAGACGTATAATCAGAATCTGATTAACCATGTCGGACAAGGGACGCCCAAGAGGCCTGGGAGGATTGAGACGTATATTTTTGCCATGTTTAATGAGAACCGGAAGGGAGGAGCAGAGACTGAGAAGCATTTTGGGCTCTTCAATCCGGATCAGTCGCCAGCGTACCCGATCAATTTCTCTTAAGATCGATGACGAATTAAGAACATCATTCAATATATAACTAGTACATGTTTTGGATTAGAATAAGCTGCCAGCATGTTGCAAAGCTGGTCAGGGCATGTCACGGTAATGCAGAGGCTCCTTCTATACGATGCAAAGCTTTTGTCCACTTTTAAAGAAATGGTAAGTGCAGAGGCAACATGAACTTGCATGTTTGACTATATAAATACCGTATCTTCGTGTAGTACTGACATGGAATTAATGTGTTATCACTCAGAGTTGCCCTTTCGTATTACTCCCTCCGTCCAAACGATGGCGTTTTGATTTTTCTGTTTATAACATTTAATTATTCATATTATTAAAAGTTTAATATAAATATAAAAGAAAAATTCATGCTGAAGGTACTTTGATACTGAAGCAAGTCAAAAAAAAATAATAAATATTGTTTTTATATTTTTTAAATAAGAGAAATGTTTAAACATTATAAATAAAATATTAAATATTTTTTTACGGATGGAGTATATTTCTCGCGCAACGGTGTGTTGATTGATCCAGTTGCAACGTGTGGTCACCACAACACCATGTTCGACTACTGTTCGTGTTGCACTTACTATAGCGTACGTGCCCTGCAAATGGGCAATTGGGCCAGTGGTGTGGCCAGCTGACGCGTTTGGTCTCCCCCGTGCGAGACGGCGGCGGCAGGAGACGGGAGTGTGCACCGGCCTGTCCAGCACCGATCGATCGGGGGCACACGCGACGTACGTACAAACGGTACAGGCGACATGCAAGTCACAGCAAGCAAGCAAACCAACGACAAATTATAAGCCGTTGCTGTTGTGGCCGCGCTCGCCGCGACCAACACGCCAAACACCGGATTTCCACGGACCGGACGGACGGACAAGCAACCAGACCGATCGGTGATGTGGTGGACGTGTGGCCGATCGATTTTTCCAAGCGAGCACGACTACGTACTGGTCGACGAGACGCGACCTAGCTCGCTAGCGATCGAGTCGTCGATCGGCGTATGCGCGCGCATGCGTGCATGGTTGCGAATTAGGCTTGACCAAGTGTGACGACACGGGCTAGATAGCGTTAATCCAGTTGGTTTGTCTGCCTAGTGCGGTGGCGGACTAACTCGTTAGTGGAGTAGGGCTACAAGTGGTGTGTGGAAATTGGAAAAGCGATCAGTGTTGTGAGAGCTGGAGTGAGACTCATAACGTGTGGAAGTGTGCCGAATTTGGATAGTGGATAGTGGCATAGTGCTATGAACTTGCATATGGATAAATGTCTCCACATAAATAGAGACTGATAGATCATGACTCCAGAGATACTTGAAGCTAGCTTCAAATTAATTAAGCGAAGATGGCTATGCAAGGATTTGCTCCCGTGCTTGCAGTAGCATTGATGCTCACTGCAGCATTTCCAGCAGGTAATGCAACACACACATGGCTTTCATGAGCAGCGTGTCGTTATACACAGACAATGTTACACTACACACTTGCAACTCGCACTAATGATAATTAATTAACAGACGTCCAGTCCATTGGCGTGTGCTACGGCGTGATCGGCAACAACCTGCCACCGGCAAGCGACGTGGTGAAGCTCTACAAGTCGAAAGGGATCGATTCCATGCGCATCTATTTCCCTCGAACCGACATCCTCCGTGCCCTCACCGGCTCAAAAATCGCCGTCACCATGGACACCGGTAACGACATCCTCACCTCCCTCGCCACCGACCCATCCGCCGCGGCCAACTGGGTCAACCAAAACATCAAACCCTACTACCCAGGCGTCTCCTTCCGCTACATCGCCGTCGGCAACGAGGTCACCGGCGACGACACGGCCAACATCCTCCCGGCGATGAAAAACCTCCACGCTGTCCTCGCCGCCGCCGGCCTAGACAACAAGATCAAGGTGAAGAAAATATCGATCTATTGCATTCTGATATATTTTAATCTGATCCTTATAGAGAATATATATAGAAACACATATGATAGAGATTTTATAGTACAAGACAAGTTAGAAAAGATTTATCTCTAAATATTTTATCTTTATCTCTAAACATTCTAATTTAATCCCTATCTTTAACATAAGGTGTCGACATCGGCGAGGTTCGACGTGATCACCGACACATACCCTCCATCCAACGGCGTGTTCGTCGATGACTACATGTTCGACATCGCCCAATTCTTGTCGAACACCGGCGCGCCGCTGCTGGTGAACGTGTACCCCTATTTTGCCTATGCCGATAACCCCAAAGACATCAGCCTCGAGTACGCCACGTTCCGGCCTGGCACGACGGTGACCGACGACGGCAACGGGCTGACATACACAAACCTGTTCGACGCCATGGTGGACGCCGTCTACGCCGCGCTGGACGACGCCGGGACGCCGGATGTCGCCGTCGTTGTGTCGGAGAGCGGGTGGCCGTCGGCTGGTGGATTTGGGGCAAATGTTGGGAACGCGCAGGGGTATAATCAGAGGCTGATTGATCATGTCAAGGGTGGCACGCCGAGGAAGCCCGGGAAGGCGTTGGAGACTTACGTGTTTGCGATGTTCAATGAGAATGGGAAGACTGGGGCTGAGACTGAGAGACACTTTGGGCTGTTTAATCCCAACAAGTCGCCGTCGTACGGCGTTCAATTCCACTAAGGGGAGGGGATGGAGTGTTACTAGTAGTGTTATATTGGTTTTGGAGTTAATAAGTTGATTGTGTCAGATGGAGTTCAAAACAGCACGTATGCATGGGAATCAAGCGTAATTGTGCTAATAATCTGCGCTTTTACCGTACGTGGACAATAAATTTAGCTCTGCTTTCCTTCAGAATAAAAGGAGTTGCTATTAAACAGGTGACTGTATTATTGTTACTGTCAGAGTTCCCTTCTTCACTTTCTTCTTTTATCGGTTTCGTCGGGGACACATCAAAGTGAAGCTCGGTATATTTGGCTGGCTGTTGATGTTGGAGGTAATCTCGTAGAATCACCTTAAACACAGGGGAATTACACCGTACGCACCCAAGTACCCAACCCACGCGCCTTTACAACCATCGATCCATGGCGGCCGTCAGCTTCTCCTTCTCCGACCAGCCACCTGAACAACGTCGTGTGCTCCGCCGTCTGCAGATGGGATGTGCCATACAATCCGATCCCCGGACAAACGCAACGATCCGATTGGGGCCATCCGAGCGATTCCTTCCGGCCATAATAATTTGGATCGCAAGCAATCGTAGCAAATCAAATGGGCCCATAAGAATTGGACCGCAGCTGGCTGTGATCCACATGAGCACATGTAGCCCAGTCCTCCCCAAGCCAGGAGCCAGCAGGTCTCTGTTCATTGCTCAAGCCTCAAGTCAAGTAGCACCTTGTTTTTTTTTGTTTTTTTTTTTTGAAAGAGGCTCACGCCCTGCTTTTACTGAAAGCAATTCAGTTTTGATTATCCTCTAGATTTGAAGATGGTTAGCTAACTAACTGAACTCGTAAATCCGGGGGAACCAGTGGGTTTCTCATGCCATGACGCCAACCATTGCCCGTTGATTTTGAGCGAGAATTAGGTACTGACATATATGTGTGCCTTTGTTTGCTGCCATGTATTCATTCGCTAATTGGATCAACTCAATGTGATGCTAGCAAGCAACATAAATACTGCAGCAATTGGCTAAAATCTGCTGGTATTTGTTAGCTGTTGCTGAAATCAAATGTGAAATACATGTTATTTGGTATTTGAGTCAGCCCCTAAATATCAATATTGTAAGTTTACCATTGCATTCCCAGACCCTAAGTCACCTTGCATGCATTCGCCAGCTAGTTTAGGCGTTGAGCAGAGGAATGACATGCACGCTCTTCAATAGAAAACCGTAATTTACTCGAGTTCGATCGTGTAGCGTAGGACTGAAAGCAACTTCATCTTACATATGTATATCCACATTCGACATTTTTTAGTACAACCGATCTCATTTTTAGTGGACTCATGCATGGAATCAATGTTTACTACTACTATGCTACTAACCGGTTGCCAAACATCTATTGCCTCTGTTTTATTTTACAAATTAATTATTGTTTTGGGTTTGTATTAAATATATCTATGTTTGACCATTATTTTTTAAATTCTCTATAGTTCAATAACATGCTAATTATGTATTACGAAAGCATTTGTTCTGTTGAATCTTAAAATATAAACAATAAGATATCAAACTAAATGACTCTTAAAAATTAATGCTTAAAAATAAAAATGTTTGGTTTATGACAATTCCAAACCACAAGTAATTTCAAACGGCGGAGTATTATGCAATGACGTATTTATACAGTAGAAACAACAAAGGCGCACACAGTTCGACCACGATATATGCAACTAGCCAAGTGATAACCAGTCGGCCGGAATGATTCTACATCGGACACATATGAATATCAACTCATATTCGTATTTCACATCAATGATCAATCAATTATCTTGTAGCTGAACACCGCCAGGATGGCCGATGGCATGGCAGCGTGTTCCCTCCGCGCTAGCGCTAGCTGAAATCACGCGAATAAAGAAAACTATATTTGATAATTAAGTAAACGTGATTTCTATGCCTTTTTTAAATAAATTTTCAAGCCAATGTATCAATAAGAGCAATGCCTGATTGCTTGGGTTCCAGATCTGCTACCCCAACGACTTACTTTTTGTTTTACTGACGTCAGCATGTCTGTCCAAACGGACGTCTGTTCTGTAGTTGAGCTCTATATTTGTTTGTGGGGATACTCTTTTAATCACTCGAGTGGATGTCCATTCATTCAGTGCATGCCATCTAAATTATTTAAAAAAATTTCAAAGAAAAGAGAAGAGCATAGATGATTATGTAATATATCACTCTATAAATATAAATATGCAAGTTCATATTCAACTTTTACAAGTTACAAAGGAAATGACAAATTTGACGATACATACTAGTTTGGCCTTAATTTGATATTTTGTTACAATTTATAGAAGTAGAATTTATACATGTTTGTTGAATGATATATTTATATATCTTCTCAGTTTTTAAAACCATGACATGTAACAAATGATTGGACATATACATACGGGTGCTTCTCATGTAGTATATGCATCAATCAATTGTCTTGTATTTCATCGATTAACACCAATTGTGCCCAATGAACAGTACTTACGACACGACATCGATCAGGTAACTCGAGAGTTTACATGAAAAACAAGCTAAACAAAAAACACAATATATATATATAAAGTGATGCCCAAAAGGGGTTTAGGGAAAGGATATAATTAATGGCACAGGGTCGTCCCCCTTACTCGACCAAAAGTAAGTGAGCCTAAGGTGTTAAAAGAGTTTAAGGCCTAAGGGCCTACTCCCTCTAGTTTGATAATACTAGACGTTTTGGACTGTCCTAAAGTCAAAATTTTTAAACTTTAACTACAAATAAATTTTGAAATATTTATTTTAGCAACATGAAGATTATTTGTATAGATTAATCTTGAAAAATACTTAAACAAAATCATATATTTGTTGGTATTTCTATATGTATTATAATAGAAAAATATAGTCAAAATTATTTTTCGAAGATCGTGTCCTTGTCCAAAACGTTTAGTATTTTGGAACTGGAGGGTATAGGTGATGCAACGTCTTTGTTTTGAAGATTTTAATTTGTAGAGAAGAATAGACTTGTGTGATCATATCTATTGAAAATAGGACAAATTTACCCAGCTTTCGTTGGAGGGTACAACAATGTCCCAGTAGCTCATGTGAAAATGCATGCTATGTCTATTTGAAGTTGATGCATGCTTTCAATGAAGGCTGAATCGGGCTTATATATGAATGTGTCATGTGTGGTAAACTTAATCTTCATTTTAACTGGTTTTCATTTTAACTCGAGTAGCTAGAGATTCCTTCATGCGTGCTGATTGAATTAGTCCAAAAAAAAATCAATGTAACTTCATAAATATGAATCGTATGTAGCATTGATCTGTTAAAGGAAATCATGCAAAATAAAAATAACATCGTCATTTGATAATTAAGTAAACACGATTTCTTTATGATCTTATATTTTTAAGGCAAATTTACTTGTACTTTTTTGCAAAAAAAATAATACTGAGTATTTGTGACGAATGTGAAGTTATTGATGATTGGGGTTTCACAAAATATTATCCTAACGTCAAATTTTATGACGGGAGGCAATATATAATCCATTTGAAATATTCTAACTGATATTGTAATGTACAAGTGGCCATTGTTGCCCCATAGAGTATATATTGAACATTAGTTGAGGTGTGAATGTGTGATCGAGTGTACCGATTACATGCAGGCATTTTCAATTTGATCACCTGCAGATTATACATTTGACCTTCTTTTTAGTACAACTGATTTCATTTTCAATGGATAATTTCATTCGGTCAATGCTCAATTTGGAAATTTACATACCTGCAATCGTACTGCCACCATCTAACCATACCTGCAGCCAACAAGCGGAGATTCGGAAGAAATATATATGCAAACGCATCGACGTTATCTTGAGTGCCACAAGCCGATATAATACTGTTGCACCATGACCAACTCAACCATTAATAACTAGCTTCTATGAAGCTACCCAAGTTGACTTATGCAAGTACCATACATATCGAACTTAAAATTAAAGCACATGGTAAGCCTCTTCACATGAATACATGATCAATACGCTAAACGTACGAAGGCTGGGGGAAGAAACGCATAATAACTTCTTCAGTTTTAAAAACAAAGCAGGTTCTCGTATGTCGCTTGGCATTAATTTTTGCCAATCACATAAACATGCAAAAATATAAAGACTAAAGTATTGTAACACGGCAAATCACGCAGCCACTGAAAGTTAATTTATATGTCAAAGGTAATGTGTCAATTAATTCAAATTGAAAATTAAGGGATCCAGATACATCCAAACTTAGAAATGTTACGGTCCTTAAAGAGGTACCACCAGTTATCAAGTATGAAGAGGTACCATTTTCATCTAACGGTTGATTCGGGAGGGGTACGATCGGAACTGGTTATTTCAGGATCGGCTGATACCACGCACCTATTCGTGCTGCCTTTGAAGTCCATCACCGCTGCCAGCGCCACGCCAGTTTGCCATCTTCGCCACCGGCGCCAGTCGCCATGCGCACACGGAGCGGTTGGCTGTGCTCGATCGATTCATCACCAAATGGCAAAGCGAACGGATAGCTACAAACTCGATGTTGAAACAAACCAAACGCATAAAAAGCCACAAGAACATGATATAAAATGGTGATTTAATAGGACTAATGGGATATAAGAGCAAACCCAACAGCTCATCTATCTCATCCTCCATCTTAAATATAGACTATGTGTGAGAAAAATATTGCTCCAAGAAATACTCCATCACATCATCCAAAAATAGAGTATCATCTATGTTGGAGAGAGAACATCCAAATTTCAAGCAAGCAACATAATAGGAGAAAAGAAAGAAGGTTGTTAGAAAATATTATTAAAATAAGAGATTAGAGTATGGATGATGTAATAAGAATGTTCTCTTGGAGTGCATAGGGATATAGAAATTTTTTTTTTGCATGATCATTCAAATGGGTATACAGAGGATCAAATATAGATGAGCTCTTGGGTTTGTTCTAAGCAAGTCTGTGATATTCGGATGTCAATGACCATAAATAAACTCCTCCTCCTCCTTGGACATGACCATGGCTGCCAAGGATTATTTTTGATCTGCCTCTGCCACATCTCACGGTACCCTCCATCAACTAATCCATGTTGGCGTGGAACTGATTGATGAACCGACCCTAGCGATGGCGGCTTCATGTCAGCTTCATTTCCTTCACGGCAGCAGCGGCGGGAGATCTCGAGGCGGTCGTGACGGGAGCTGTCAAGGAGGCCGCAGTAGGGGAGCTGGAGGCGGCTGCGGTGTTAGCAGTCGAGGCAGCCACGGCTCAAGAGCTGGAGGCTGCCCTGGCAGGAGCGCTGGAGGATTAGATTTAGTACCTATTGGTATGTGGTACCTTCTCAACGACGGTAAAACTCCTTTAGATTATATCATTTTTTATTAAGGGTTCAAAACCACCAGTCATAGGTGTTGATTTTGTTCTAAAAAAAATGAAGATTCTGTTAAGGGAGTAATCGGTTCTGAGGTACTACCTCGGTTTTTAAATACATGCTACATTTCGCACAAATCTTTAATATGAAAAAAATACATTATATGGTTTGTCATCTAAAAAAAAATAATAGACCGATGGTCAAACCTACTTAAAATTTAACAACATCGTACATTAAGCTAGCTGAGGGTAATCTTGATTAGTGATAGTTATGTTACCGGTACGGTGCCAAAGTGAGGCTTGCTGTTGAATTTTTTGAGGACGCACAAAAGGATTACACATCTTCGTTCGTATTAAGATAGAGGAATTATAGTTTGCTAGAGGCCTTGGCGTGCCGTTGAATATTAAGCACGTACGATAAATCTAAAATTGATTGATGATTTAGACTATGATCCTTTTATTTGACAAGAAGGTAGCCGCCAGAGGTAAGCACTAATATTTGATTATGCTGGCTCTGAACTGGGTACGGTAGGTAATAGCTTGTTTTTATGTATTCGACTTGTATAAATAGGGCAGTCTGCTGGTGTGGAACATCAATCAGTATTTAGCTTGTAGCTACCTGAACTCGGTGAAGATGGCAGCTGGGCAGGGTGTCGCCTCGTTGCTAGCGGTTGTATTGGTCATCGGGGGCTTCTCATCAATCCCTACAGGTATCTATGTAAAATTTTATCGACCAGTTTTTACACATACACAGCTCCTACTCACTTAATTTGCATGGTTGCACGCACTTAGTGCAATCTATCGGTGTGTGCTACGGCGTGAAAGGGAACGACCTCCCGTCACGGAGCGAGGTCGTGCAGATGTACAAGTCCAAGGGCATAAACGGGATGCGCATCTACTACCCCGACACAGACGCGCTGAACGCTCTACGCAACACTGGCATCAACCTCATCCTCGACGTCGCCGACAAGTTGCCATACCTCGCCGCTAGCCCCTCCAACGCGGACGCATGGGTCCGTGACAATGTCAAGCCCTACTACCCGGCCGTCAACATCAGGTACATCACCGTCGGCAACGAGGTGGAAGGAGGCGCCACCAACAGCATCCTCCTCGCCATGCGCAACGTCAACGCCGCCCTCGCCTCGGCTGGACTCGGCAACATCAAGGCCTCCACCGCGGTGAAGTACGATGTCATCGCCAACTCCTACCCTCCATCCGCCGGCGTCTTCAGGGACAACTACATGCGGGAGATTGCACGCTACCTCGCGAGCACTAACGCGCCGCTACTAGCAAACGTGTACCCCTATTTCGCGTACAGGGGAAACCCGCGAGACATCAGCCTCAACTACGCCACGTTCCAGCCGGGCACCACTGTGAAGGACCCCAACAGTGGGCTCAGCTACAACAACCTGTTTGATGCCATGATGGACGCGATCTACGCGGCGCTGGAGAAGGCAAGCGCGCCCAATGTCCGTGTTGTCGTGGCGGAGAGCGGGTGGCCATCAGCGGAAGGGTTCGGGGCGAGCATGGACAACGCGAAGGCGTACAACCAGGGGCTGATCAATCACGTCGGGCGTGGTACACCCAAGAGGCCTGGGGCACTTGAGGCGTTCATATTCGCCATGTTCAACGAGAACCAGAAGCCCGATGATCCCACCGAGAGGCATTTTGGGCTCTTCTACCCTAACAAGACGCCGGTGTATCCCATCCGATTCTAATTTGCTATTATTTCTTTATTTACAGAAATAAGTTTTTATATGTTGATGTGCCACATTCATCAAACAGAAAATGCTTATATTAAACCTGAATAAATTAGCTGCACGCAGAGCAGTTGTAATTGTTAATGGAGTGAGAAACACGCGTAGTGTGCATGCATTCCCTAACATCATATGTCTTAATGTTGATGTACTGTATCATGAATAAAGTGAAAGGCATGTCTTTCTTTCCTCGTTATCGGAGCACATGCATACGTTTGTTATCTCCACCACACAAGGCATCATGGGCCGATCGGCTATTCAAGATTATGGCCTGTGGCTGTAAGTAGAGTTCATTTCAGCCCAGTGGTTAATTCACTGCCCATCTGTCCTTCAACCTGATTCATAGTTGAGAACTTGTGAAATGAACTGCTCCCTCCGTAAAAAAAAAAAAAACATTTACACTGGTTGTGACATTATTATGAATCTAGAGAGAACCACTCTCCAGATTTGTTATACCAAGATCTGTCACGTCCAAACCCAAATGCTTATATATTTAGATGAAAAAAACTACGATTTATTAAGTAGATTAATTGTATATCAGTATCATAGTGGTGGGTATAAGATACTTCTTAAATTCTTAAGTATAAACATATATGGTGACTGTAAAATTGGGATACACATATAGGTATATGAATGGGTATATATATGCAATATGAAACAAGATGTAGGTGAGTAGGAGACCCGAATACGTAAGAAAGAAACTAGTAGTCCGACTCGAATATGATACTGCCTTTATCCCGTATGTTCTCTACGCCTTTATCCCGTATGCAAATGCAGGGCATGGCGGCGCGCCCTGAAAGCCACTACGTCTCCGTCATCGGCAGGCTGTACCCGCTGCCTCCGATCACCTCGTCCGGCAGCAAGAAGGTAGCCAAGGACCTCAACCGTCCATGTTCTTCCACAAGGCGGCGCTTGTTCCCAGCAGCCGCCGTCTCCGCACATTCGCCGTGATGCTGCTCCACAGACAGCGGCGGGTTCGGCCTCTCGTTCCTCCGGCCCGACGCGAAATCGTGGACGGCGATACGCGTCCCAAATTCCCAATACGGATGACGCAAAAATACGTGGACTGGCCGCGACGCCGAGGTGAGCGCGTGGGCGGCCGACGCGAGCTCGAGCATGGGCCATACAACCCGATTCCCGGACAAACGCAACGATCCAATTGGGCCCATCTGAGCGATTCCTTGCGGCCTAAAATAATTTGGATCGCATGCAATCGTAGCAAATCAGACCGGCCCATGAGGATTGGACCGCAGCTGGATGTGATCCACCACATGAGCATATGTAGCCCAACCCTCCCCAAGCCAGAAGAAACCAGCAGTACGCGCTGCTCATTGCTCAAGCAGTCAAGCATCAAGTCAAGTAGCACCATATTTTGATATTTTCTTCGCTCAGTTCTTGTTATCCTCTAGATTTGAAGATGATTAGCTAACTAACTGAGCTCGTAAATCCGGGGGAACCAGTGGGTTTCTCACGCCATGACGCCAACCATTGCCCGTTGATTTTGAGCGAGAATTAGGTACTGACATATATGTGTGCCTTTGTTTGCTGCCAAGTATTCATTCGCTAATTGGATCAACTCAATGTGATGCTAGCAAGCTACATAAATACTGCAGCAATTGGCTAAAATCTGCTGGTATACATATGTATATCCATATTCAACATTTTTTAGTACAATCGATCTCATTTTTAATGGACTCATGCATGGAATCAATGCTTACTACTACTATGCTACTAACCGGTCACCAGACAACTATTGCCTCTGTTTTGCAAATTACATGTCGTTTTGGGTTTGTCTTAAATTAATTATATATAACTTTGACCATGTCGGTGTAATGGGCCAGGGGTATTAGTTTTTCATGAATGAAGGCCCATTAAGGCCCTAGT
>CM002476.1:31404579-31487521 GCA_000325765.3 Leersia perrieri
AACCAAGGGACGTCTTTTGGACCCTCCCGCCGAAGGGAATCGCTCCCAGATTCCCCGACAGACCATTATTTTTTAGAATTATGTATAGTTCAATATCATGTTAATTATGTCATACGAAAACATTTGTCCTGTTGAATATTAAAATGTAAACAATAGGATATCGAACTAAATGACTCTTAAAAATTAATGCTTAAAATAAAAATGTTTGATTTAAATTGAAGCATAACTTCAATTTAAAAACAAAGTAGATTCTCAGTATGTCGTTGGCATTTTTGCCAATCACATAAAGTTGCAAAACACAAAGACTAATCTCTTATAACACGGCAAATCATCCAACGACTAAGTTTACTCTTATATATCAAAAGAAATGGGTCTCAATTTAAAGTGGGAATCACGGGATTTACACATCCAAACTTCGTGATATAATCATTTATCATTTTCAGAAAATTTTGAAATTTCAAACAGTCATTTTAGAGTAAAATAAATTGGCGCTCAACCTTGTAGCGCGACATTGTTATGGTACTTAACTTTGAAAATATCGGTTTAGCCCTATTATCAATATTTTAATGTGTGGTTTAAAAGTGCCACTCGAATGTTAAGAGTGATACTGCGTCGTCGAATATCAAGCCCGCACAATTAAATCTCAAACTGATTGTGATGATCTTTTTATTTGAAAACAAGTTACCCGGCCACGGCCAGAGGTATAACTATTGGACTGTGTCAGCTCTGAACCGGGCACTAATAGCTTGTTTTCATTTACTGCCTCCGTATCAAAATATAAACAATTTTTTTAACTTATCACGGTCTCGAGATGCTGTTTGACCAATAATATTTATAAGAATATATATGTTATTTTAAATTAAAAGAGTTGCATATTATAATAGTTCGTTTAATGATAGATCTAATACCATTATTTTTACGTGGTAATTCATTTTGAGCTTTTTCACTGTTAATAGTTAAAACTAGTTTAGAATGTTTGATTTTAACTTTTCTAAAATTTGTTATATTTTAAGAACGGATGGAGTACTGACTTATATAAATAGGGCAGCCTGCTATCGTGGAACATCAATCAAAATCAGCTTGTAGCTACCTGAACTCGACGAAGATGGCAGCTGGGCAGGGTGTCGCCTCGGTGCTAGCGGCTGCATTGGTCGTCGGGTACTTCGTATCCATCCCTACAGGTATCTATGTAAAATTTTATCGACCAATTTATACACTACTGTCTACACCTACTCACTTTATTTTACATGGTTGCACGCACTTATTAGTGCAATCTATCGGCGTGTGCTACGGCATGAAAGGGAACAACCTCCCATCACCAAGCGATGTGGTGAAAATGTACAAGAACAATGGCATCAATAAGATGCGCATCTACGACCCCAACAAGGCGGCATTGGATGCACTGCGCAACTCCGGCATCGACCTCATCCTCGGCGTCGTCAACGATGACCTTCCCGGGATCGCCGGCAGCTTATCCACCGCGGAAGCATGGGTCGAGAACAACGTCAAGGCATACTACCCGGCAGTCAACATCAAGTACATCACCGTCGGCAACGAGGTGGAACAAGGCAACAACAGGATGAACATCCTCCCGGCCATGCATAACATCGACTCCGCCCTCGCCTCGGCCAAATCAAGGTGTCCACCGTGGTGCAGTCCAACGTGACTGTCAACTCATACCCGCCGTCCAATACCGAATTCAACGACGGGAACACAACGGAGATCGCGCGCTACCTCGAGGCCACCGGCGCGCCGCTACTTGCCAACGTGTACACCTACTTTGCCCACGTCGAAAAGCCGGAGGATGTCAGCCTCAACTACGCCACGTTTCAGCCTGGTCCGACGACGGTGTACGACAACGGATTCACCTACACAAACCTCTTCGACGCCATGGTGGACGCCATGTACGCCGCCCTGGAGAAGGCCGGGGCGCCGAACGTGAAGGTGGTTGTGTCGGAAAGCGGGTGGCCGTCGGGGCCCGAGGGTTACCCGGCGGCGACGGTGGAAAACGCGAGGATTTACAACCAGGGGCTGATCAACCACGTCGGGATGGGAACGCCTAGGAAGAAGGAGGCGCTTGAAACGTACATCTTCGCCATGTTCAATGAGAACCTGAAGACTGGGTTAGAGACCGAGAAGCATTTTGGGCTCTTCAACCCTGACACGTCGCCGGTATATCCCATCAAGTTCTAGCTAAATTGATTACTGCTCCCATCCCCTCTAGTCAAATATATTTGACCTTAATTTGGACTACTAAGTTTAGTTCAGGTCACGTGTACGTGTGTCAGTATGTGTGCATGCGCTATCCAATCTCCTACTCCTATATTGATATGTACTACTGTATCATGAATAAAGTGATGGGAATGTCTTTCTTTCCTCATTCTGGAGCATGCATAAATATGTTTTCTCCACAAAACAATAACACACGAACATGATGAGTCCATTACACGACAGGCACAGATGTTCACGTGAACCATGTTCGGCGAGAATGATTAGGAGGCGAACTGTCCGAGGGACCGAGATCGGAGAAACGGTTCAGGCCTGTGTACGCCACTTATCGATCAACATGGGCCACTGGCGACCAAGGTCATGGCTGTATATAGGCCCAGGAAAAGCAAAGGCTTCTCACGTCCAAAACGATGGCGACAGTAACGGAGTTCACTTCAGCCCAAGTAAGGGACAAATGCCTTTTTTTCCCAGAGAAGTAGAAAAAAATATCTGTGTTAACGCTACAGTTACATTAAAATTAATTAACACAAAAGAAAATGGAAGTTCTGGAAGCATCATAAAAACAAAACACCTACATGCTTTGTACATAAAAAAATTTATACGCATAAAATCTATACCATAAAACTTTATACGTACGAAATATTATGTGTGATATATAAACTTAGCACGTAGGAATGTTGAAATTAAGGATAAAAAAGATAGATGAATATTTATTTTAGTCGAATTAATGGCGTGAGACAGAGAAAAGGGCATGCCTTGAATAAGTAATCATCGAAAAGCTGGTTATGACTGATTTTGCATGCACCAAAATTAAAACATGGCTTGGGATAAAAGAAAAGTAACAGAAATCGGGCCTATAAGGTTGTGTGGGCCGTGTCCCTGTTTAGGGGGAGACAATCACAGATTAAATCATATTTATTATTAGTTTGAGGCAATCCGAGGATGAAAAATCATTATTTGGTCCAACCTATTATTTCAGATCCAAAGCTCTTTTAGTAGTAGTACAAGAGACAGAAGAATATCTTAGGCCTCTGCACCTATTGTACTCAGCCATGATAATTGTCCCTACCACCCCATATGCATATATTACAGTGTCTCGACCTAATTATACACAGGTCCATTTCCTACTTCAGTTGGATTCTTTACTTGTCTGAAATACATCTCCACCACATTTCATTTACAAGTTTAAGAGCTCAAGATAATATCGCTGTGCTTTGCCCCGTTTTCCATCCGTATCCATGACTGAATTGAGAAGGGTTGTTCAGATATCTGAATAACCCTTGCTCCTCTAGGCCAATTACCATAGCCACCATAGCCTGTGTGTCGTGCAAAACATAGCCAGAGACTATCGTGTGGGCAGCACCAATCCAAGCCATGGTTGTGCCCAACGAACACTGCCTGTGAAGCACGAAAATAATATACAATATTTTTTTAACAAAAAAAGGGACTTTGACTTAATGCACCAAAAGTTATCTGAAGTAGTACAGGAGATTAAGAAAACAGAGTTTATATACCAAAAATGATCAGATGAAACAAACCTTTACTGAAGCCCTCTTGGCAAGAGCATCCATCATACCCCATTCAGCTTCTTGTGGTGCTACATCTTCCTTGTTAATAGAGCCAACACAGGGTTTTCTTATTTCAGACTTAGCCTTGGGTGCAACCTTGGCATAAGCTGTACTTGGTATATGCCAAAATATCATCTCTGGAATCCTATAGAATAATTATTCTGTATTAATTTTGAGTTCAATCGGCTCATGTAAGTAGCTAGAATTAATGATATAAGTTTCTGACCTTCCATTTGGATTAAGGAACTGAGACTGACTCTGAAACCACTGAACCTGAGCACTAGATATGACTTCAGGATAGGATCCACCACCGGAATCAAGGAAATACATGAGCAGAGCTGGATCATCTTGCTTGTGTGACAACACCTGTAAGACGTAGTTGGAAACAGCAGGCCAGAGATCCTTAGGGCCATTCGATGAATACGACAATCCATTTCGGATAATCTCACTAGTCATCAGTTCAATTCGCGGTGTTCCTCTGAAGCTGCAGCCTGCACCATCCTCACCGTGAAGACTCAACATCAAGTTCAAACACAATACTTCAAATATTGAAATGCTCGTAGTCATTTTTAATCCTTTTTGCTGCACTGATCTGAAGCAAGTTGAGAGATTAACAATGTTGAGTAGTTGAGTTTACCTGAAACTGACATGCTGGGTGGTGGGCAATGCAGCGGTGGAACACCTGCAGGAGAGAACCACTCAGGCGGCCACTCGAACGGCATATCGTCGTGGTTCCCGAACACCGTCGCCCACGGGACCCCCCTCCCTCTGGTAGGCGAAATCGCCCTGTCCCAGTACAGGCTCGCATTAGGGATCCCCAGATTGTTCGCCGTCACGAGATCGCCGAGGTACACCACGAAGTCTGCAAGCGAATTCCGCAAGATTTCAGCTCAAAACAATTGCAATTTCGCAAGATTCAATCGTGAGGGTAGGGAGAGGCGCCGGACCGGGCTTCTCGGCGTCGAGGACGGCGGCCATGACGCGGTCGGAGCCGGCGTCCTGCGCTGGGCCCCAGTTCGTCCAGGCGTTCTCGCCGTAATGCAGGTCGGCAAAAAGCGCCACCTTGAAACCGCCTGACGACGCGAACCGCAGCTGCCGGCGGCGGCCGGTTGTGTCAGTGTTGTCAAGCCGCCGGTGCTCCGCCAGCGACCGTACAGCGAGCGCGACGAGCAGTACGCCGACCGCCGCTAGGCGACCCCAGCACCGCATCTCTCCCGGCGGCCGGCGTGGGTGACAGATCTCCGGCGATGGCAAGAACGGAATAAGATGTTGGTTGGTGGATGGCAAAAATCGGTAGAGCGGCAAGGGAACGTCACTGTTGCTGTGCTAGGTGCTGCTCGTGCATCGATTCATCGGTCGCAGTCCATAAAAGAGCAGCAGTGACGCGGCGCTTTATTTCGTTGCGTTACGCTGGTGATTAGAGTAGGAGTAATAAAAAGAACACAAGATAATGGGCAGTTACGCTTACGTTACGCCCAATCATGTCATCCATCCAGAAGCAGAAGAGAGAATATACGGCGAAGAGCACGGGGATCAAGCAAAAGAGAATATGCCTGTAATGCTTTGCAATACAGACAAGCTGATTTTTTTTTCTTGAGCAGCCTCTTTCGTTCAACTAATTAAAAACGCAATTTTCATAGTACTACTTATTTAGTAGCTGCAAACGAAAAATAAAATCTTTCAGGCCCTGTTTTATTTTTTTTTTCTGAAGATTTATCAAACCTTCTGTAGCACCCCATGTTTGGTGGGCCCTGCTCTTTACGCAGACTGACAGTGTGCTGCTAGTGCTATAGAAAGGGCCCAGGGCATAGCAATGCTCCAACGTGACAGAGCCACAGGCTTGTACTCCAACTTGCAAGGCGTACGTTCGTAGGCCCCGGACCGGAATAGTGTCACAGTAACACACTGACGAAGAGGTTTGGTCTCCCCTCCGGAAAACGTACATCAAACCCGAGGCCTTCCTAACTGAGATGGAATTCAGGTGCAACGTACTCCCCGGCCGTCGCCGTCGGCAGAAGATACCCCCGCGGGTGCCCGTCGTAATATTCAACGGACGTGTACGGGTCACCAGCAAAGTAGAGGCGGTTGCGCAGCACGTCACGGTCTCCTCGCGTCGACACGCACAAGCTTCGCCCACCGATCCCGACCGTGACCGCATGACGGCCGCCTCGCCGAGATACTCCACGGGGACCCACCTCGTAGGCGTAGCGCCACACCTCGTACCGTCGCTGCTTGTACTCTCCCACGCCGCTGCTGCTCACCATGAGCAGGTCGCCGGCGCCGACGCCGCCCCACGTGATGCGTGCAGTCTCACCTCGACGAGCGCGTCGCGTGGAGGCCGCTCGAGCTCGCGTCGGGCGCCCGTGCGGTCACCGTGGCGTCCTCGTGGATGGTGATGAGCCAGCAGCCGTGGGAAGACCCGATGGTGCGGGTTATTGGCGATGCGGACGGTTCGTTCTTGGTAGACACGGTTTTGATGGCGTCATTGCTCCAGTAGTCGTCCAGTCTCACGCTGTACGGCCGGGCCGGCGGCTCGGCAGTTTCAGTACGCGGAGGCGCTTGGTTTTCAGGGCGTTTCACCATGGCCTGCAGACGGCGGAGCACATTGTTGACGCCTTTACGTGGGTGTCAACACACACGACGTTGTTGAAGGGGCCGACGCGATGGGCGATGTCGTCGACGATGTCTGGTGGCAGGTCGGAGAAACTGACGGACGGGCGCCATTTTTGTTGGCGATCGATGCGAATGTGTAACGAACTATTGGAGGTGTTTAACCTGCGATTGTGAAGGCGCGCCGCTCGGTCTTTATCGTTAACTTCTCAGTTTAAGATGGTGATTCTACGAGAATATACTCTCTTCCACCGTAGTTCCACCACCAACAGCCAGATAGTCATACAGTCTTCCCGTGTTCAGGCCTTCGTGGCACAATCTAAAACTGTTTGGGCCATCGTGGCACGTGTATCTCGTGCCTGGACACGACCCGACAAGTTGGCCATGCTTGGGTCGGCCCGGCACGTAGATGGCCCGATGGCACACGGCATGACGGCCCAATAGAGGCTGTGAGCCTGTGACCATTACTGACCTGAAGCTAGAGTGGAGCTGGACTGGACTCCGCTGCACTGCCATCTCCTCCCAAAAGGCCAAAATCGGCTCGTCACCGCGCACCAGCTCGTCGCACAACCACACCGCCCTCGCCTCGCCTTCTGTGTTCGTCGGTCTTTCCACTCCCGCCGAATTCGACAAATCTAGCCTATATCCCCTTCGAAATCAACAAAGAGACGAGACTAGTGAGATGGATTGATTGATACTACTGTGTGTGCTTTTTTGTCATCACAAAAGTGATTCATTTTCATTCATTAATTAATTGTGAACGGAGGTTGTGGACCTGCACACCTGCATTCATGTGGTTTCTGAATCTGAAACATCCTTCCGTGAACATCGATGTCCGGTGAACAACGATGTCCGCTCGGCTGCTCGTGGGAAGGACGGGCAATATCACAAAAGTAGTAGCAGGCTTGCAGGCTGGGACTAGCAGGCTCTTGCTCCTTTGCCTGCTGAAAGTAATGTGCTCATATGAAGGCAAACTTGTAGTTTATGTCTAGTTTTGAATATCTGTCATTTGAAGCATCGATTTGGCCCAGCGGCTCAGAACGTGAAAACCAAGAGGCTCCCCTTGCTCGGTATGAATTGGAGAGCAAATTTGTCTGAATCCTATCTCAACCACAACCATACCAAAAAATTGAAACACTCATAGTTTTTTATTTGGCCTTTTTAAATGCCTAAATACAACATTTGGTAGAAAACCAAACAAAAACCAAACATCCCTTGGAAATTTTCTGAAAACTACATGGTTTTCAATCTGTCCCCTTCACCTGCGAGAAGCAGCAGTGGAGGAGGGCACAAACCAAACAGGATGCCCACCCGTGGCGCGCCGAAACACCGACGTCCTCGACGCCACGCCCGTCTTGAGATCGCACACGCCGCTCTCGTACCGCGAGCACCCCTCCTCCTCCACGGAATCCTCATCCTCCTCGAAATCCGCCGCGAACGACTTGAGCACGTAGTACACGCAGTTGGGCTTCACGCACGGGTACTCCGTCGTCGACACCACCTCGCCGTGCCCGATCCCCACCACCACCGCCGCCTCGCCGCCAATCTCGTCCCGCGCGCGCCACTCGCCGCTGGCCTCGTCCACGTCGAACACCTTGAACCTCCTCGTCCTCACCGCGTTGCTGTCGTCCAGGATTGCCACCGTGCTCACCACCATTAGGTTGCCTTCGCCGCCGTCAACGTTCGCCGGTTGTTTGGCTAGATACCTCGCGCCCTCGTAGAACGCCGGCTGCCGGAACGTGTCGTTGTGGAAATCCACAAGCCGCTTGAACTCCCACCCCATGACGGGCCCCGTCACGAACCGTGGCGGCTTCATCGGCGGCGAGCGGCGGCCGTCGGGCTCCCACGCCTCGACGGCGCCGTCGCCGCGTGTCAGCGTGTAGAACGCGCCGTTGTGGAAGATGACGTCGGCGTACCGCGTCAATGGCGGAGTCGGAAGCGCCGTCCAGTGATCGTCGCCGGATCTCGTGAACGCGAGGCCGGAGCCGCCGCTGTGGATCGCCATCACGGCGGCGTAGCTCTTGTTACGGCCGCCGCCGGCGGCCGGCGCCATTGCCGCCTTCTGGAAGAACTCGTCGCGCATCGATTGGGTTGGCACTAATTTGGGAGGCCTCGGTGCGAATTTGTGCCCTTGGATGTGGGAGTGATACGCCTGGTAATCCACCGCGAAGCACGCCGGGAAATCGCCGCCGCCGCCGTCGTCGGCGATGGCCGTGACGAAGTCGCAATCGAACGCGGTGATTGGGGGAAGAGGGACATGCGCGCCGTCGGTGAAGGGTTCGAGGAGGGAGACGCCGCAGGACTCGTCGACGACGATGAGCCAGCCGCCGGAGCAGCCGATGATGCGGTGGGGGCGGGCGCCGGCGCGGATGCCGAGGTACGCCGTCTTGACGACGTCGCCGTGGCGGGAGGAGAAGTCGACGGCGTTGGCGCCGGCGGGGCGTAGCGCGGCGAGGTGGAGGGAGTGGCGGTCGAGGCGTGGAGCCGCCGCGCTCGACGCGTGGCGCCACGACTTGCAGACGGCGGCGAACGCCGCCGCGTCGTTGTTGTGGACGCGCTGGGAGATTTCCTCGAGGATCACCGGAAGGAGGTCCGACCAGTCGACGGCTGCGTCCATGCCGTGCGCCACCGCCGCCGCCATTGTTGAGAACTCGTGACGCGTGCGTGTACCTTGGCTTCGCAGATAAGATTGGGGTCTTGGCCCGTGGATATTTGAAACGTAACGGATCGAATTCGAAGATGTAACGGACGGATTTTTTGGAAATCGGTCACAAAGAAGGCAAGCGATCTAATCTGGAGTAAGAATTTTTTGTTTCCTTTTATGATATGTGTGGTTTACAAACGTCTCGCAAACTTGAATTGTTTCATACTCCTACGAAGCCACATTTTCGTTGATGCCATATTTTCGTTCCGTATGTCAGAAGCTCAAACTCTCAAAGTTTGGGCTGGGCTTGACAAAGCCACCGTTTTATTTGAAAGGGAAGTGGTTAAAAACTACACCATTCATCCCAAAATGAACCTTTCCACGATGCATGGACGAGACACATTTTTTATAAGAAACTGAGTTCAGGAAAGAGATGCAAAAGGACAGGATTGTCCTAGTTGGTAAAATGTGAATCGGGGGTACATAATTGCACTAATCCTATCAGGCGCTCGGGCGCCCCGGGAGCACGGATCTGTGTGGGAACGGCGGAACGGCACCTAACAGAGACTAACGGTACTGTACCGATATTTTATTCCTCTTTTCTCTCTCTTACTTTGTCTATACCCCTCTCCCTCCTCTCTCTAATCCCGATCTGGATTGATCCGGCGATCTCGTCCGAGCGACGACGACGCCGACTCCCCGACGACCGGAGGCTGGCGACCGCGACGACGGCGGCGGCCGCGCGACAGAGACTGTGATCTGGATCGGCCCCGGCGGCCACGCCCGCAACGACGAGCCGATTCCCCCGGCGACCGGAGGCCTGCGACCGTGACTCCTCGGCGACCGTGGCCACGTGACAGTGACGGGACTCCAACAGCGTCCTCGACGACGACGATGACGGCCGAGCGACGGCGACGATAATCTGGATCGGCCCTGGCGGCCGCGGACGACGAGCCGATTCCCCGACGACCAGAGGCCTGCGACCGTGGCCGCGCGATGGTGATGGGGACTCCACCGGCGACCGCAACGATGACTCCCCCATGACGGCGATGATGACTCCTCAGTGGTCGTGCCCGCGATGGCGACTCCAGATCCGTGCGTGGTCTGCCCAGATCTGGTTGCGGTTGGTGTCGACGTCGACGGTTGGTGGCGGCGGCTATAGAGGCGGCGAGCTTCATCCACTTGGGGCAGAGGCATCGTGGACGACGACGACTAGGCCCCGGGCGGCTCACCGGCGGCGGCGAGGCTGCGACGCCGCCGTCAGACGGGGTGTTTTTTTAAAAAAATTTCTTTTGATTTTTGAACACTTCAATTCTGCTTCAAATTGAAATTGAAAGTCCCTTTTTCTTTCAGTTTGAATTTTTAAAATTCTGACAAATCGAAATTCTATCTTCTTTCAAGTTGAAAGTTTCAATTCTTTCAAATTGAAAATTTCAAATGTTTCAATTTGAAAGATTTGAAACTTTCAAGTTGAAAGTTTCAATTCTTTCAAATTAAAAATTTCAAATGTTTCAAGTTGAAAGATTTGAATCTTTCAAGTTGAAAGTTTCAAATGTTTCAATTTGAAAGATTTGAAAGTTTCAAATCGAAAGAAAGATTTGAAAGTTTTCATTTCTATTATGAAATCATGTTTTTCCTATCTCTGTGAAACCATGAGTTGAAAGTTTCGTCAGCTGGTTAGCGGAAGAGGAGCCAGAGAGATACGGGGACTTAACGGAATATTGACGGGAGATCCGTGCGCCCTCTCCATGTGTCTAGATAGCCGGACCCACAGAATTGAGGGGTAATTTGGACATTGCACTAGTAAAAACATCCCTTAGTATTATCTAATTTGAAATGGATGAATAAATTGAGAACAACATCAGTGAATTAAATTACAAATCACAGGCACACAATGAAACTGCACAACACAGTTAACACTGACACAATAACACGTACACGCCCCCATCTATTTTCAGGGTCGTGCTATACATGTCGTCGACCAGACCTCTCCAAAAGCAACAAAATGCACCTACCTCCGCGTGCGTTCGCGGTTCGCAACCAATTTTCTGTGTACTTTACAGATACTCATGCAAACACGTAGACGTGTCTCGACTCTCGACCAATCGATCAATGAACCAATGGTGGAGTACGTAACGTAGAATGCACTATCTGTGACCATCAGACACGGGCATGGAAGCTGATGGGGTACACCATATCGGTGTTGGGAAAGAACAGCCCCCAATTCTGCTCCACGCCGGCCTCCTTCTGATTCTCATTAAACATGGCGAAAACGTACGTCTCCGTCTTCCTCCACGGCCGCCTCGGCGTCCCCTTCCTCACATGCCTCACCAAATTCTGGTTGAACGTCCTCGCGTTCTCCACCGACGCCGCCACGCCGCCGGCCGTCGGCCACCCAGTCTCCGACACAACCACCCTCACACTCGTCCCACCCATCTTCGCCACCGCCGTGTACACCGCATCCACCGTCGCGTCGAACTGGTTCTCGTACACGTACTCCCCGTCCATCACCACATTATTCCCACTCGCCGTGAACAGCATGAAGCTGAGGTCCATGCCTCCCGGGTTGTACGAGTAGATGAAATACGGGTACAAATTCGCGAGAAGCGGCGCGTGGGTGCGTTCCAGGAAGGGGATGACGTAGCTCATGAACGACTTCGCCTCGTCGGTGAATTCCCCTGCGGATGGCGGGATGTGGACGGCGATTGTGGCTTGGGAAATCGACGTGGTCACCTTGATGTGACCCAGCCCGGCCAAGGCGAGCGCGGCGTGGACGTTTTCCATGGCCGGGACGAGGAGGCGCGTGTCGTCGCCGGAGACCTCGTTGCCGACGACCACGTAGCGGAACGTGACGGTGGGGTGGGACTGGATGTTGGCGCGGACCCAGGCGGCCGCGGCCACGACGCCGCCGTTGGCGAGGGCGGGGAGGTCGTAGTTGGGCGCGCCGACCACCACGCGGATGCCTGTGCCGCCCAGCGCCGCGAGCGCCGCCGTGTCCGGCGCGTAGAGGCGCACGATCGTGAAGCCGTTCTCGTGGAGCATGTCCACGACTTTGCTTGCTGGTGGCAGGTTGTCGCCGCTCATTCCCCAGCACACTCCCACCGCGGCTGTTCCTGCAGTGGATTCCATACCCAACCTTTTGTCAGATTATTATTAGAGCTAATCTTTTGAATTGGTTTGGTTTGGTTTTTTTGTGTGTGCAGCATACTTGGGTTAATTGTTGCTGCATTTTATACCAACCCTAATTGTTTATGCACGCACGCAAGAAATTAACGTAGCGTAGACACGTATGCAGCTTGCAAAGACGCAATGACAAGGCATCATATACACCGTACATTAGCATGCTTGGAAGGATCACTCCGCTTTTATTTTGCTGTTACGCTATCAATAATTAGAATGGTAGTACTACGATATAAAGCCATTATGATGCATTCATGATGTACTAGTTTGATTTCAGTTCATACTCGGCGAAGATGTGAATACAGTATATTAAGGAAAATGACTTTTTCAAAAGAATAAAGGGAAAGGATTGAGTAGCACAAACAGTGAGATCAGACCGGAAAGACCGGCATGGAGTCGATTCAAACCTCGTTTGACATCAGCGACATCTTGGAAGAATGATTTGGACTTATGGAAACAGACGTTTAACTGAAACGAGGATGTAAGTACAACTGCACTAGCAGAGATTCCTAATTTCCGTTGTTTTTCCAGTCGTCAGTGCTCTTTGATGGTACTCGTAACGAACTTATGTTCGTTAAAAACATGCACCTAATCGACCAGTTGACTGCAGTAGTGCTTTACATACATTCAGAGTTTCAGACTCACATACTTAGCCCGTCAAGGTCCAGTTAAAAATACAAATCAGGTGGTGGTGGTAAAGCATAGCATGCAGTTCTTGACTAATTAAAGTTTATGTATACCATAAATCTTATTTATCCATATCTTGACATGTCTCACTTTAGAGAGAAAAAACCAATAACCAAACAATTTGGTTCACAAGTCACACTAGCAAAATTTGCCCACGAATGAGTGATCAGCTGAACATGCACACAAAGAAGCTATCAGGTAGAAAGTGAAGGACCACGTCAAGAAGAATTGAAAACTTCTGTTCCAACGTCTGCAACACGACTGTTGGAAAGTCCAATTCAGTTGCATGCAGCGTGTGTCCATTTCGATACCATACGTGCATCTGCACCGGCCTGCCCGTGATCAGGGCCGGACTCGCCGGCCGCGTTTGTAATCAAGTGCAGAGAAAAGCCAAACAATGCAAACACGTCCAAACTATCGTCGGCACGCTTTTTAAACTTCTAAACATTAATACAATTTCTACTATCAGCGTTTCTTATAGAGCTTCTTAATCAATTTTTAACTTTCTGTTACCCTCAAATAATTGTCGAAAAGTCGGTTTAATCATCGTTCATCTATATCAAACGGACTCCGTCCATGGTTTTTCGGCAAATGAATTACTGACAAGCTGGTATGGACGTACTGATCAGTGTTCACCTTTCCTAAGGCTTGTTCGGACAATCGCACTAAAGGATTTATGGAGGAAACACGTAAAATTTCAATTCTTGCGTTTATAGAAAAAAATAAAGGAAGATTTAACAAGATGCTGATTTCGTAGGAAAAACATATAGGAAAAAAAACACCCACTCCAACTCTGTTTTCATTCATGTGATAAATCCTATTGTTTTCCTACAGTTAAGCCCAAGATACATTGCTATTATAAAATTTCTATCATTCTATATTTCATATCTCTGTTTTACATATAAATTTCTATCATATTCTTATATTTTTTTCAGCTGGTTTTCCTAACAAACCCTTAAAAGAATTGCATCTTAGTACTAGTAGCTAGCGCCGGTATACTATCACACATCATGTATGTTAATGAGGCCCTGTAACCAATTAATTCGTCGAACAGAGTCTAGCGTTGCCACTCTTTAGAGCTCAGCTTGCTACAGTAGTAAGGTGACCATGGAAGAATTTGACAGGGACGGAGAATTTTCCCCTGTTTCAAAACAGGGCTAATTTTTTTTATACACCAGGGTTCATCCTGAAGAAATAGATGCATCATACTGTTGCATTTTTTTATACACCAGGGTTCAATATTTCTGCATATATTTCCATGCATGGTGTTCATCCTGAAGAAAGAGATGCATCATACTGGATGACTACATGTTGTTTCTAACTGTGTCAAGCTGATCACTGTTACATTAAATGAGTATCTCGCGTAACGCTTATCATGTACTAATGTGCAAGCTAGTTACTCCACTACTTGAAATCAACAAACTCGCCCGTATGTTTGGCAATCTCTTGTACACCAATTTCAACTTTTTCAGGCACAACTCTTCACATAGAAGAAGCAAACTGTTCTCATTACTAGTACAAAAACACAAGAGCTAGAGAAACAGAAGTAGACTATGCTAGAAGAAAAGCAGGGGAACAAAAACAGAGTGCGTTTGTGTGAGAGAAACTAGAGTACACGTACTTGCAACGATGGAGGCAAAGACTGAAAGGAGCAACACCCAGTCGAGCATGGAAGAAGCTGATGCCATGTCGAGCATGGAGCATGAAGCAACGCCCCTGCTATTGCTTCTTGGCGAGCCTAACAGCAACAGCAGAAGCACTACTACTTGGCTTATATAGGAAGGAGACAACGACACTAGAAAATGTTTGGTTCAAACTATAGCAGATAAGGTTGAATTCCTGCTCAGTTTTAACTTTGTCAATTGTCATGTCAACCAATACATGGATGGACGAATATGACTTGGGCTGCAAAAATAAACAGACGACCGTCGAAGGTCACACTCTGTTCGGTACAGGTAGGCAATGGCAAAAACAGGACAAAAGTAGAGCAAAGCTCATTGGCCAAAGTAACATGAGACTAGCGCGTCAAACACGTCTGGTAGCCCGAGATTATGCCAAAATATTGGAGAGATTTCGTTTTCTTTGCTATTCAGTTATCAATTTATCATCCATAATAGCCTTGAACTAACCATCTTGATGTGTCATTAAATTGATCACACTTTTCCTAACTGTGTATTTCTCCGCGTGGTTGGATGTTTTCATCTCCATCCTTCCTCTTAATTATGTGGGATCAGAGAATTATCATTTCTTGTCACATTCTGATGATCGATAATACTAGTAATGCCTAACTTCCTCTCTCTGAAGATAGTCGTTTTCAAGTTTCAACTTTTACTATTTTAATTTTGACCATTAAAAAATTTAAATGATGAACAGAAGTTTCATGATTATGTTTATGATGTAACACTCTTACAATAGGCTTACGGCTTATTTTTAAGTATATGCAAAACTGTTTGATTAAAAAGTAGAGTTTGCATAGTATAAGCCAGTGAACGAAGGTAGAGGCTAAACTGGGCCATGAATGCTGTTGTGCCAGATGAGGCCCACTTAGGGCCTAAGAATATTTTAATTGGGCTGAAGCCCAAGTGGGTACTCCCATCGTTTCGGGCGGCTTCCCGTTGTTAGCTTTGGGCCAAGGCCTTGATCGCTAACGTGACCCATAGACGGTGGCGAATTCCACACTTTGCTCGGGCTGGGCGCCTTCGCGTGTAAGGCCAGATCGCTGCTTGGCAGTGGCACCTCGGCGTCATGTGCAAAATCGTTACGCAAAACATCAGTAAATAGTTATCGATCAGAAACAGAAATCCATTTCCTTCACTTAACTCGCGACGTAATACAGTATCAATCCAAGACTTTGCGACGTGCTTACACACTTTATTGATTGATTATTTTATACTGCTCTGCTTTCAGCTAGCTTATTATTAGCTTACTAATCGAAGGATCCATATATATTTAGCCTTCAGCTTGTTATTTGCTACGTTGATCGGGAGCAACTTAGAACCTGATGGGATAAACTGGAGCCTTGTTAGGATAGAAGAGCCCAAAGTTCCTCTCAGTGGGATCCCCAGTCTTCTGGTTCTCATTGAACATGGCAAATATGTACGTCTCCAATGCCCCAGGCCTCTTGGGCGTGCCACGCCCAACGTGATCGATCAACCCCTGATTGTACGCCCTTGCGTTGTCAATGCTCGCACCGAACCCTTCCGCCGACGGCCACCCACTCTCCGACACCACAACCTTCACGCCCCCGGCGCCGGCCTTCTCCAACGCGGCGTAGATCGCGTCCATCATGGCGTCGAACAGGTTGGTGTAGGTGAGCCCATTGTTTGGGTCCCGAACCGTGGTGCCCGGCCGGAACGTGGCGTAGTTGAGGCTGATGTCTCGCGGGTTCCCCCTGTACGCGAAGTAGGGGTACACGTTTGCGAGCAGCGGCGCGTTGGTGCTCGCGAGGTAGCGGGCGATGTCACGCATGTAGTTGTCCCTGAAGACGCCGGCGGATGGAGGGTAGGAGTTGGAGATGACGTCGTACTTCACCGATGTGGAGGCCTTGATGTTGCCGAACCCGGCCGCGGCGAGGGCGGCGTTGACGTTGCGGATGGCCGGGAGGATGTTGTTGGTGGCGCCGCCTTCCACCTCGTTGCCGACGGCGATGTACTTGATGTTCACGGATGGGTAGTATGGCCTGATGTTGTCGCGGACCCATGCGTCGGCGTTGGAGCGGCTGGCGGCGAGGTATGAGAGCTGGTCGGTGCCGCCGATGTCGAGGATGAGGCCGATGCCGTTGCCGGAGCTGCGTAGTGCGTTGAGGGTGTCCCTGTCGGGGTAGTAGATGCGCATCCCGTTGATGCCCTTGGACCTGTACAGCTGCACCACGTCGTTCTTTGATGGGAGGTTGTTGCCCAGCATGCCGTAGCACACGCCGATGGATTGCACCGCTGCAACAGGATAACCGAGGCAAGTTAATGCCGAGAGCGTGATGGGTTCACTCTGTTTGGTGCAACTTCAGATATGTGATATATGCAAAGTCTCAACGGACATCTGAAATTTAGTGCGACTTCAGAGGCTGACACGTGGGCCATGAGTAGCGAGGCCCAAATATCAGCCACAACATCTGAGTTTTTATCCACGTTAGAGAATCTCAATCGTTATATATGTATGTATCTATCACGTGGGCCATGAGATGTATGTATCTATCATCATCTGCTCCATTTATCTCGTACTGAAGGTGATATTTTCAAAAACAATATATCTGGACTGCTCAGATACGTGGTACTAAGTAAATGTCACATATAGTATGAGGTAGCTATATTTTTGGACAGAAGTAGTAGCATTAATCTATTATGAAAAGAACGCTACCACATTCGCTGCCCAATGTTAAAAATTGTAATATTTTTATTAAAATATAAATCATATATAGAAGCTAAGAGTTATATATAAAATTAAATCAAAATTTTAAAATATAATTGTATGGATATAAAATATGAGTTGCATATGAAATTCATTTCTATTTTCAGTCTCAAAACATAATTGTATGGTGCAAGCAAAACAGAGAATCGATAGAAACATCAGAGCACCTGTTGGAACGGAAGCAAATATTGCTACAACGATCAGAGCAACTGTAAGCATGGAAGCAACTCCCTGTCTTCTAGCCATTGTTCTCCGAGCTATGTATAAACCCTTTGGCTCCTAAACCTGAATGTTATGCATGCTATGTGCCAATGCACACCCCCTTTATATACAAGTTTTAGTGGCTAGCTTTTTTTTTTTTTGAGGGAAAGTGGCTAGCTAGTTTGGCACAGTTGGCACATTTCCTCGCATCCACGGCTAGGTGCATGCTTACAGCTAGTTGCTAAGTCTGCATGCAGAGCTAATTTGACTAGCTCGATCGTAACCACGTAAGTACGTAACTGAATTAAGATACACGTACGCATCCTCATGGCATGGTGTTTGTCTCTCTCCATCCATTGTAGCCTAACTCGTCGTCTTTCTCCCATTCTTTCCACAGAAACAGCAGCCTATTGGAGGGGATTGGGTGCTAAAATAATCCACGATTTGTGGAAACTCGCATCTGTTGTCCTCCTGTACTTAGACAGAGCAATTTCTGCCAATGCATGGAAATTCTTCCCTCATCAGCAGTACACCGATCTGTGGAAGATCACTCGTTCACTACTACTACATACCACTAGTTTGTTTTTCCAACCGTACACCCGATTTTGCATTGAATTCTTACGTATATTCTTGACCAATACGTGGAATTTCAGGTTTGGGGTGCTAACTGAATGGAATGGTGGCTTGTACCGGAGTGACTTTGTTCTTTTGTCAGGTTAGAAGCGGTACCTTTCCATCGGTTGAGACCTCACATGACACCGTACAACGTCGGTTCGTGGTTATCCGGTGCATTGAGCAGCACATCGACAATCAGGGTCTCAGGGATCAGTGTCACACGCATCTCATACAGTTTCTCCAGTATCAAGAATTATTTAAAACCATAAATGGGAAGATTTGGAATCGGCATGGCCATGGCCTGGATATGCCATTAATTCCCTGTCCATAAATTTTAAAATTTTAACAAATATAGCGATTCTCGAGAGCACTAATTGTTTAACGATCATCTTAGTATTTAATTCTTTTTGGCCGGAATAACCGAAGGAGGCCATTCAAATGTTTTTAAGATTGAGAGGAGAAGATCTAGTATTTAATTCTTTTTCTCATCTTACCTTCAACCGTCCCCCAATCTGTGAGACACTGGCATTTCCTTGTTTAACACCAAAATTAATCACCTTCTAAATCTTAAGGGCATACACAACAGTCCAGAGACCATCAATGTATATGCTCGTTTCATGGTTTATCTCGACGTTAAACAAACAACTTGCATGAAGAATTGTCTGCTTTAACTATTTCAAATAAATTACAATTAATGATAATTCTATATACGACATGTGTATTAAGCTGTCTATTAGACAGTCTAATAGTATAACGAACAATAATTGAAACTTGTGCGGTTTGTTTTAAAAATGGCAAACTAGAATCATCTCTCTTATTTTTTTTTTTAATTTTCTCTACATCTTCATCTTCTCCGAGATGCTGACGTCACACTATTGTTTACATGCCCTATTGCTTACAACCTACTCCCTCCAATTTCAAAATAATTGACGTTTCGGATAAGGACACGTATCCAAAACGCCAAGTATTATTGAACCGAAGGGAGTATTATCCCTCCTTTCTCAAAGATAAGCATTTATATGTCCTATATTCTCTAAGTTCAAATATCCATTTTTTTTTTACCCAAACTACCATTCCACTCTCAACCTTAACATGGGAACTGTAGTCTCTTTTTTTATATATATAGAACATCAATCTCTGCTAACTACATAAAAAATGCTTGAGTTTACCCAAAAAAAATGGAAATGTTTGTATTTGTGAATGAATGCAGTAGGTTTTTGAGATCAATATAAGTCAAAACCACAAAAGGAAACATGTATTGGAAATCATCAAACCAGATCGATCCTAATACAATGTATGCCAAATACAGCCGACTTAATCGCGTAGATTTGGCACTAATGAATTATTTTCCATCCCTAAAACTTGATAGGGTACACGGGTGTCTTGTTCGGGAAGAAGAGCCCAAAATTCCTCTCCGTGAGCTGCCCCGGCTTCTGGTTCTCGTTGAACATGGCGAACACGTACGTCTCCAGCTGCCCAGGCCTCCTCGGCGTCCCAATTTTCACATGGTTAATCAAATTCTGCACGTACGTCCTCGCGTTCCCCACGGTGGCGCTGTCGCCGCCGGCCGACGGCCACCCGCTCTCCGACACCACGACGCGAACATTCCTCGCGCCGGCCTTGTCAAGCGCGGCGTGCACGGCGTCGACCATGGCGTCGAACAAATTGGTGTAGACGAAGCCAGTGCCCGGGTCGGTCACCTTCGTGCCGGGCTGGAACGTGGCGTACGCGAGGCTGATGTCCTTTTTGTTGCTGACGTAGGCGAAGTATGGGTACACGTTGGCGAGCAGCGGCGAGCCGGTGCTCGCCAAGAACTGCGCCACGGCAGTCATGTACGGCTGCGCGAACACGCCGGCCGACGGCGGGAACGTGTTGGTCACAACGTCGAGCCTCACGGCGGTGGAAACCTTGATGGTGGCGAGGCCGGCGGCGACGAGGGCGGCGTTGATGTGTTGCATCGCCGGGAGGATGTTCTGTGTTGGCTCGCCGGTGATCTCGTTGCCGACGGCGATGTATTTGATGTTCACCGACGGGATGAATGGTTTGATGTTGGTGTTGACCCAGGACACGGCGGCTGCTGGGTCGGCGGCGAGCTGGATTAGGTTCTCGTTGGCGACGCCGACGATGAGGCCGATGCCTGAGCCGCGTAGGGCGCTCATGGCCCCGGCGTCGGGAAGGTAGATGCGCATGTCTGTGATGCCGTTGGATTTGTAGAGCTGCACGACGTCGCTCTTGGACGGGAGATTGTTGCCGATCATGCCGTAGCACACACCAACTGATTGCACGCCTGCACCACACACACGTATTGATTCCGATTTTTTTAGATAATATTTCATTCAGAAAATGTATTAATACAAAGCACTGAATCTTGTTCTTTTATTAAGAAGAAAAAAACAGAGGGGGAACCCCTCCCATTTCTATTACGACAGACACCTGGTACACATGTACATAAAAATATGTTGGATACTAGAAAAAATGAGTCGATTTAATTAAGAAATGAGCGCACGCGGGTTTCGAGCGCAGACGGCAGGGGAGCTCATGGCTACCCTGCCAACTGCGCTAGGCGTCAAAAGAAAATATATTTACTAAATTTTTGCCCTTTATATAGATCTAATTTGACTACTGCTGAAATATTTTCCCAAATTCCTATGTTCAAATTAAAACATATTGTCAACAACAAGGTGAATCACATACCTACAGGGATGGAGATAAAAACTCCAAGAAGCAATGCCGCTGCCACAGCCAAAGGGAAACCTGGCTTACTCGCCATTTCTTCTGGCCTAGTTCAAACCTACAGGGATATAACAATAGCGTATTTTGTACCTTGACTACCTACTAGGCCACTTGGTTACTGAATGTAATCTACGGAGTTCAAAGCAGAACAACTTGATTTATACTTGTACTCAGCACTCAGATGACTGTGTGAATAGGTCCCGTGCGGATAAGCGTGTGAATCGGCCAGTCCCGATACGATACGTGTGCTGGGATATCGAAATTCCAGATGTCAAGTCATAAATGTGTTACAGCCGCATCCGAAATTGCGATCCTAGATCGGACCAATATTCATGACGAATTTGATTGGCAAAATCCATTATTACTTTATTGGACTGGTGCAAGTTATTAGTTTTCATTTTTTTTTCCATGATCTCCCTTGCTTATGTGGCAATGCACCTAGACTGATACTAGTCTAGGTGTCTGTGCATAGATAGAAAGATTTGTATTTTATGACTGATGGAGTATGTAATGACTGTGAATTGATCTTGTTATATGTGGCACGTGAAAATTGTTACTTTTGAATAGGCCATTGCATAATTTAAAATTCAACAGCAAAAATATATAGCTGTCAGCACACAACTTTCCAATATTTGGAGATCGATTAATTAATTTAGAGGTGGCACCAGGGTTATCTTGTCCAAGACTTTTTCCGAGTCGGTACATTCCGAATCCGAGTTGGATTCCATGAGGGATTTTGCGTGTTCAATTCCTTTGTGTCGAATCATACCCTCAAATCCGAGTCAGACTCTAGTATCCATGTCATAGACTCAAATTCTTCTTGCGTATTATGTGAAAACCGGTGGCACACACCAAGTCATCACATAATACATCAATAGTATAAATAGAGTTTGTGGGACATCCCTATTTTGTTCAGAGATCGACGACGAGTCAAGACGGCTGTGACAGATCAAATGTGGCTTTTCTTGTCGATCTTTGGTGGATAAATAGTTTTTGGTGGTATTTCTTCGGTCATAAATGATTGCATGTAATTCAAACTATAGATTGTGATGTTCTTCGGTGTGAAACATTATCATACTACTCAAACTGGATCCAATAATGTTGTTATTTATTGGGAAACAATACCCATCAGGGGTCGGATTTGTAGTGTTGCAATCATAGTTATTTGAAACATCGATGATGACGAAACATTTTTTATCGAGTGATAAAACAATATAGAGTATATTTTATGGAAACATTTTTTCTAGAGTTCTAACACATTTTTCTATACGAAGTGAAACAATATTTGGATCATCCGAGGAATTGCTTCCCAAAAGATGTCCATCGACTAGACGTGTTGATATTTATTTATCGATTCCTTACTGAAGTTGTTGCCTTTGAGTTGTCTTTAGCATGGAAATCGCATATGATCATTTATGGTCGCATCGAACAAGAAAAGCAGACATATTTTCTTATTGGAAGCACTATGTAGTGGACAGAAACCTTCAATACTTAGTGTTCGACGTAATGTCATTCTTCATGTTGTTCTGGATATTGATAGGAAAAGGATGTTGTTTTGGATGTCATCCTTCACGTTGTTTTTGCTTCCTTTTTCTTACTATTTTTGAGAATTTACTCTCACTAATTTATCAAAAGATACTAGAGTAGTAACACATTTATATCCGAACACTAAAAACCAAATGCACATTTAGTTTGTTCCAAAAAAAAGTTATCGTGCATCCGTACCTTTTGAAATCTAAACAAAATGTTCATTAACCATATGTTATTATTGAAACGTGAATCAGGTCAAAATACAATGTGGTCGCATATCACGTGTTTAATTGAGTGATGTAGCTAGCTAAGTTAACGAGTTCATGTTCAGCACCTACCACGTACAAGAGTATATTTAAACATATTTCGATTCAGAAGCACGCACTAAATTAACCACATGCCATGGAATGAATATTAGTTCCTTCAGAAAGTAATCGGGTAAACCGGTGTCATGTCCGGATTAAACAGCCCAAACTTCTTCTCCGTTGGATCGCCCTCCTTCCGGTTCTCGTTGAACATGGCGAACACGTACGTCTCCAGCTGCCCTGGCTTCTTGGGCGTCCCTTGGCCGACGTGGCCGATCAAATTCTGATTGTACACTCTCGCGTTCTCCACGGTGGCACCCTTCCCGTCGGCCGACGGCCACCCGGTCTCCGACACGACGACGTCGACGCCGCCGCCGCCGTCGACCTTCTCCACGGCGGCTCGCACGGCGTCGACCATGGCGTCGAACAGGTTGGTGTAGCTCAGCCCGTTTGGGTCGTTCACCGTCGTCGAGCTCGGCTCGAACAGCGCGAATCCTAGCTCGATCTCATCACTGTCCTTGTACGCGAAATAGGGGTACACGTTGGCGAGCAGCGGCGAGCCGTTGCCGGCGAGGAATTTCACGATGGGTTCCATGACGGAGGGGTTGGTGAACACGGCGGATGACGGCGGCGAGGAGGAGGCGATCGTGTCCATCTTGATCGCCGTCGACACCTTGATTTCACCGGCGAGGCCGGCGTTGGTGAGTGCGGCGTGGACGTTCTGCATCGCCGGGAGGACGTTGGTGTCGCCGGTGAGCTCGTTGCCGACGACGATGTATCTGAAGTTGACGTCCGGGTGGTAGGTCTTCACGTTGTCGTTGACCCAGGAGACGGCGTTGGATGGGTCGGCGGCGAGGCGGGCGACGTCGTCCCGTGTGCCGACGTCGAGGGCGAGGGCGATGCCGGAGTTGCGCAGCGCGTCGAGGGCGTCGCCGTCGGCGAAGTAGATGCGCATGGAGGTGATTCCGTTGGACTTGTAGAGGTTCACCACCTCGCTCGCCGACCGGAGCCCGTCGCCGATCACGCCGTAGCACACGCCGATGGATTGCACGCCTGCACACACACAAGCAAAGCGTACGTTATGTTTGTACAAACGTGTTCAGTGTCAAGCTGACACGTAGTCAGATAGTCACTCCCACACCGTCTGAAAATATAAGCATTTTGGAATTAATTAACACTTCATCGTACAATAAATTTGAACATAATCTCTTTTCACAAATACTTATATTGTTGGACAGAGGTGGTAGTTAGCAGGGTTATGCGCTCAATTCATCAAATTAAATTCAAATCATAAATTTGACACGGCCAAACTGGTGTCCACTATAATTTTGTACCTGAAGGGATGGTGGCGAAGGCTGCAATGGCTAATGCCGCTGCAAGAATGGGAGCAGAGGCGCCTTGCATAGTCATCTTCTGCTGCTACCTTAGCTTTGATCTAATGTACTTGATCTGGATGTACACAAAGGCAATGGCTCTTGGCCTTTTATAGTTTTGCTGCTAGGACTTTCCAGGCAACGAGGCAAAAGACTGGACAAAATGAACGCAAGTGAGATTGACAGATTGTTCATTTCCAGCGCAATAGTCATCACATAAATAAGTTTAGTGCATTTTTTCCCTCATGTGTTACCCAACCCCGTCGCACACGGGTGAAGTTGCAGAGTACATCTGCAAACTATAAAGCTCAATTCAAAATGAGGCGTTACTTGTTAGACGGTTCTGGCCAAAAATTTCCAATGCCAACCTTTGAATCCTTCTTGACCATACACGTACACACGCTAATTTGGAACTCCAGGACTACCCGGCACATCACGGCATAGAGGACAATTTAATGACCATTGTTGTACTGAAGTATCGATATTTGAGGGAATGGCCCTCGATGTGCTTAATTTTTGTCAAATTACAATGGGAGGAAAACAAATTGCGTTGCTGAAAAAATATATCCTATAAATACATGATACAACAGCTGTAATCTTACTAAACAACAAGCTCATCGAGCAGTCATCCATACCTCATGCATAGCAGTAGCGAGCGATTTGACTGATGATGAGAAGATTGCAAGGCTAGCAAAAGATTAGCCTCTCTAATTGGTTATCGACCGCTTAATTGCAACTTCAAGTAATAAGTGATACTAGACAAGATAACCAGAATAAGTCTTCGTATTATCACCTTTCAAAGAATTGGCTCCTCATGGTACCGCAGATTTCATCTGCCACAACCGCATTTTCACGTAGGAATTTCTCAGCTTCAGCCTTGTCTGCAAGGAAGTCACCATTGATCCAATAACCACAACCATCCTTCAAAATAACCCCAAGGGAAGAAGCCAGCTCCAGAATTTCTGATTCGTAGCAGATCCCCTTCCCAAATCTGATGTCAATGCTAGCCTCCTTCAGAGTTGCTGGAGATAATTTGTTCTTGATTATTTGCACTGATATACCGATGCCAGTAGCCTGAAAATGTAGGATTTTTTAAATTGAATATTTGCAAATGCCGCACACCTTACCTAGAATAGTGTGTGTTCATGTACACTTCTAGTATTCTAATAAGAGAAGCAGAGAAAATGAAATGAGAAGCATGAAAACTGTGTACATTGTACAGTACCTGGTCTTCATTGTAGCGCAATTCCCTTCTTGAAGTCCTCATTCTGACCGCAGCATAGAATCCTAATGCATTGCCACCACAAGCCACCTCCTTGAATATTCCAGGCAACTGATTCGAGCTCAACTTTGTTCTAACCTGAAAACATCAGCAATCGATAGTTAAGTTACGCAGCATCAACATCAAACGGAATTGATGTTTTCCCGGTTAATGCAACAAGTGAAATCATTCCATACCTGATTAACAAAAATAATTAATGTTTCAGAGCGACTCAGTGTGTGTTGAATTTTTCGAAGTGCTCGAGTCATCAAACGCGACTGCACATCTTCAGAATTCATGTATATTTCACCTTCAAGTTCACATCTGGGAATAAGTGCTGCCACCTGTCAGAAGTCCAGTAAAAACACGGTAAACAAATACGTAGTACATAGCAAAGCACAGATATCCCATTACATATTAGAAAAATGGAAGTAAAAGAACACGGATGTCCCAAGTCCCGACAGAGCAACAGTGCTAAATAGCAAAAAAAAAAAAAAGATGAAAATCATAGGTGCACATTAAAAACTTATCCATCAAGAATGCAGCATTATTATAACATTGAATTAGTACTCCAGTTTTTGTATTTAATAATAACTCATCCAAGTATTAGGTTTGTTGTATAGTAGGGGATATATAATATTTGAATACAAGCCAATAAGGAATTAAATAGACAAGAAAAATCTAAATTCAGTGACATAGGGAAGTAACATACACTATCAATAACAACAACATCAATCGATCCACCAACAAGAGTGTTCACTATGCTTAAAGAATTTTCAGCAGAGTCAGGTTGGGTTATAAGAAGTTTTTCGACGTTTACACCAATGGCTTCGGCAACAGAAGGGTTAAAAGCATTTTCTGCATCAATATAAGCACAACATCCTGCAAACAGTCCAGTCACAATCCCAATCAGATAATGTGCATACCAGTACAAAGGAAAGAAATTAATGTAATGGTAAACCAAACAAAGAATGCAGCAAAAGCACAGATGAATGGTGTCTTAGCCAATAGAGAAATCTTAGTAGGCAATATCTCATTCTCTACAACACCTACACAGTGTTCCCTAAAAAGAAGGGGAAAATGACAATGTTTTTTATATGGTTGCAAGTCCACAAAATACACAATAGTACGAAACATAAGTAACAGTTCTAAAGAGAGTAAAACCTGCCAAGTCCCTAGTTATGTCCAATTGTTCAGGATCAAACTTCTCCTAAAGATAACCATGAAAGGTACAAACAATGCAATGCATGATCAAAATAAAGAAAATCTTGATCTGCGCTAAGATGGCACAACACACTCCAGAAATGCCTAAACAGAGAAATATTTGGAATGGCTTTTTGTTTCCAAATGCAATGTGTCCAATATATGAAAGAAGAGTATATTCCCCCAAAAAAAAAGGTACCATAAAACATATACAGACCTCCTTTCTTTTGGGCTTCCTTGACAACATGAAGGGCAAGCGTTGTCTTCCCAGAGGCTTCTTTTCCAAATAATTCAACCATTCTACCCTGTTAAATAACTCCAATAATTTTCAAACAGCACAACTAAAAGCAATGTTCAAAACAGTATGCCACTACACTCGCTGATCATATCACTCAAGGTAATACTACCATTTTAATTCTCAAGTCTCAATATATATGCTGTCCAGAAAACAAAGCTTTGAAGACATGTACACGTTTGACAGAACTAAACTACGAATGGATGCTGGCATTAGCAAATAGTTTGTTACCGACTAAACTGAAGAGCCTATAGGCTTCGGCACTCATTTAGCCAGTTCAAAGCATCATGGAGATTTCATTAGATTAACGAAAAAGGTAATTGGCCATTAAATGATAAAAAGTCCCACATGGCACATTTGACGTTTACAGTTACCAGTACACGAAATAGTGAACTACGTATATTGTATAACTGAAGAGTAACACAATGCAAAAGTGTGATGGTAACACTATGTATATTGTATAACTTTCATCCTTATGTGTAATATCAGATATATATGATTTAGGACCAAGGGAATTTCACATGGAACAATATAGCAATGAAGTGTGATGGTATAATCTGAATACTAAACATCCAGAACTCTAGATCTTTTTTTTTTCCGGGGATATAGAACTTTAGTCTTAAAAATATGGAAGCACATCATGACCTTTGGTAATCCTCCAATGCCGAGAGCAATATCAAGCTTAAGAGAACCCGTAGAGATGATAGGTGTGCGCCTTGTACGGGAGAACCGATCCAAACATAAATTAGATTCTCTATCAAAATCACTTGCAAGTTGAGAGACAGCGACGTTTAGTGTTGACTCCTTCTCAAGAACTTTTACACCATCAAGCGGGGGATCAGTCTCATAGTCTAACTGCATATCAGCTGAAAAGGTTCATCTCATTAGAAGGTAAGCAGAGAATGTTTTTTTATATCAGAAACACTAGATATTAACAACGAATGGGCAAACATGAGTATACCAGTGGTTGACATTGAACAAGTTTTTGACAAAAACCAGCAAAACCTTTCGCTACTCCAATTCTGCAAATCATGGGGAAGTAGAGGACATCATTACTTTATAGATCGAATATTTGGCACTCCAGATCTTATTGTTTGAAGAGACACGAGGCCATCATCGATATGGAATACTTTCAATTTGAAACGTGAACATAGGCTTTCGTACTTTTTATTGGAACGCAGCAAAATGGAATCGAAAGTTTTGCAGCAGGATACTGCACTGCGCAGGGCTCATTTTAATCCCCTAAGTTTCAATTTAGTTGCGTTCCACCAATTTAGCCTAACAGCCAATTTTGTTGCAAATCGAAAGTTTTAACTGCTACGAATTCGCACTCTCTTTAATCCCCTAAGTTTCAAATTCCCACCAATTTAGTCTAACAGCCGAATCAATCAACACCACACTGGAAGCGGGGCCGAGTGTTTGAGGGCGCACCTGAGGGGGAAATCGGCGGAGAGGGGAGGGCACGGACGGCGCGCCATTACAGCAGCCAGCGCCGGAGAGGTGGGCGTTGGCGGCGGATCTCCGGAGGAGAGCGCAGGACGCAAGGAGACCTCGCATGAAGGCTGCGCTGCGCACACGGCTGGGGCGGCGCAGCAGCCGCCGGCGTCGGCCGTCGGAAAGCGGGAAAGGTGTATGTGGAGGCGGGCGCCAAGTGAAGTGGGGGTTTAGTGGGTGTTTCGCCGGAGCCCAGATGGTGGGCGGCTGGCCTAGGCGGCGGCGGCGGCGGACGGGGCGGGCGTTTTTTGGGAGGAAGCCGGCGGCGGTGGCGGTCGGCACCGGAGGAGGGAGAGGACTCTACGGCTCATAAGTACGGCGGATTGGGCCCATTTCAATAAATGGGCTGTAATTGAAGGTAGTCTAGGATGATAAGGCGGCCCAGTATAATGGGCCGTAATGGGTCATGTTATTGGGCTGCCTTGCACTCGTCCAATGGCACAGTCCTTTGCTGTTGCCACGTTCCAAAGATGTCAAGCGGCTGAGAACTGGCGTCTCCCTGGCTCCCTGCGTGGGTGCGCTCTGTTGCACGTTTACACGGCAAGAAAAGGAATGGTGGACAACACATTTTCATTGTCAATTTGTCACGACGGATCAACCACTGCACGACTACAACGCGCGTAGAGGTACACAATAAAGTTGTTCAGTAAATATAAAGTGTGGTACTGTGATTCTGTTTAATGTTTACGACACAAAACCATATACGGTCAACAATCCGTGTCAACAACATTGGTGATGGGTCCTTGGAACCAGAACCGGGCGCGCGCCACCCATACGCCAGCACTGAGCAGCAGCACGCCGCCGACGGCCACCGGCGTGTAGTTGAACGTCTCCTTGTTGGCCACCGGGTACGCGACCGGCAGCGAGAAAAGCACCGTGACGGTGCCCACCCAAACCACACCAACCCAACCAACAAGGACCCCGTACTTGCCGAGGTGGAACGGACCCGGCACGAACGATTTCCGAGCCGTCGTCACACGGAAAAACACGGGAAGCGCGTACGCGATGTACATTCCTAACGTCGCCGTCGAGCCCATCGCCTGGAACGCCACCTGGCTCCCCAACGACTGCAAGGGAGGAGAGAAAAGAAAAGCACAAGGCGTCATCGCGTGCGGGCGGCGGGATCACCGGAGCGGCAGTGTGTGAGGTGCAAACTCACCATGAGAGCAATGAGGAACGCCACGGCGACGCCGAGCCAGACGACGTTGATGGGCACCTCGTGCTTGTTCACCCTGTACCACACGCGTGACAACGGCATCGCGCCGTCACGAGAGAAGGCGTACGCCATCCTACAAAACAAGAAGTGAAAAAATCAAAATAAAAGTTAATCACACCATCCCAAAATATTTGACACCGTTGATTTTTTTAAGAATTACACGGTACAACGCAGATATTCATAACGCACGCACACTCACCCATATAAACGCACATACGTAAACCCTACCTCTATGAGCATCTCCGAAGACTAGGGCGGCAAATTCTTGAGATTGACGAAGCGTCTCGTTGTCGACGGGTACGTCGCTTACCACTGAAAGCACAAAACCGTTAAATCCTGAAAAATTCGTTCCCACGAGGAATCGAACCCAGAATCTCAGGTGTTACTAAGACTCTTGACATCGTTGACTTTTTGACACACGTTTGACAGTTTATTTTATTCAAAAACTTTTGTGAAATACATAACATAAAAGTATATTTGACAATAAATCAATTGATAGGAAAAGAATTAATAATTATGTAATTTTTTTGAATAAGATAAATTATCAAACATGCGTAAAAATTTCAACGGTTTCAAATATTTTAGGATGAAGGGGGTATATCTGTTCATAAATATTTGATAAAGTTGGTTTTGACCACTTATCTTTTTCACCAAATTCATATAAAATATCATTGTTTTTGTTGTGGCTTGATTTATTATCAAACAAATTTGTGAGGTGTGATGATGCGAGTCGATGACTGCACCTTGAATTGCTGGTGACGGTCGCGATACCACAGAGGAAGACGGCGACGGCGACGGCTCCCAAGCAGACGACCCCGCCAACGCCGGTGCCGTATCTCCGGTGAAAGGCAGTGTACAGAGCTTGAGCAATTGCGTAGCCGCCGGCGTCGTTGCTGGGGCTCAGCAGGTAGGGGATGTCAGTCACGACTGATGTCAGAGCCAACAGGTAGATCCATCCGAACACCGTCGCGAAAACGACTGACGTGATGATCCCGGTTGGCCCGCTTCGATCTGCATTCTTTGTCTCCTCAACCTGCATACATAGTATGTATCATCCGTTCATCATTCAGATATCTGAAACCTCTGATATAACAGATGAATTTAGTTACCATGTGAGCGGATGTATCGTAGCCGATCACGGAGTATTGGCTCATTAGCAACCCCACGGCTAGGATATAAGCCTTGTCATGGATCCCCATGCCGTTCTCCGTGTTCAGATGGGTAAAAACAAACTCAACACTTGGTTTGTCTTTTGCTACTGCTGGAATCAAGATCGTCAGCACAAAGATACCAGCCATTGTTCAGAGTTCAGAGAGGTAAATTCAGAGTTTCTTTCAGAATTCAGAATTCAGATGCATAGAGTCGAAATGATTAAAGCACTCATTAAAAATCTGTAGTATACACTGTATGTAGTGCGTGCGTACCTGCTGCATTCCAGATGGCTCCGACATGGCCGAACAAAGATAACAACTCAATAGGGAGGCTGTTGATGATGCCATGCAGGATTAGGATAAAGGCATAAATCGCCAGCACGGTGTACTTGGAAGCCATGTAACCGCCACAGTTTGCTCCTCCCGTGCTAAGCAGAATGATCACTTGTAGCAGCTGCGCCAACGAGAAGTCTACGCTCGCGATAGCTGCCCACTGCTACAACAGTTGAAGACAAGCACATCCGTACAATCCAGTTATCACTTATCAGATTAATTACAACCGAAAAACAACACCCAAAGATCCAAGTTGACAATGGCCACTGTACCTGTCCCACAATGTTGAACCTGTCAAACACAAAACAAAAGACAAATTTCAAGCAGGCACCATCTCAAGACAAAAAAGAAATGCATCTGACAATTTTACTTTAGTGCCAACGCATAGCTAGATACTGGAGAAATTGACTCATACCAGCCAGTGACCCAGGAGGCTAAGGAAGCCCACTCCTTGCCGGCGAGCTTGGCGCTCCAGTAGTATAGTCCGCCGGAGGTTGGGTACGCCGAGCAGATCTCGGCCATGGACAGGGCGACGCAGCCGTTGAACACTGCCACCACCAGCCATCCCAGCGTCATGGACACCGGACCACCGTATCGCAGCCCAGTGTTGTACGTCGTCGTCACCCCCATCATCACCGAGATGTTGGCGAAGGAGAAGGCAAAGTTGGACAAAGCCCTGTATATATGCAGATCAATCGATCAAAGAGATGTCTAATTGTGAACAAATTATGCATAATTAATCTCTGCAATAAATTAAACTCAAAAGCATATGTGTGTATACGAGAGGCCACGCTTGAGCTCCTGCTTGTAGCCGAGCTGGTGAAGCCGGAGACTGTCCGGATCGACGGCCCGATCATCGCCGGCGGTCACCGCCAATTGGACGGAGCGAGACGTGGCCATGGAACTCTGCCTCCTCTAACTTGGGAATAGACTAGTACTAGTAGCTAGCTATCACCTGTATTGCTCGCTATCCTGCACTGGGCACTGCACCTCTTTACATGCTGGCAGCTCACTTTACTAATCGACTTTCCAAATGAGAATAGTCCAATTATCAGTCAACAACATGGTTGGAAATTTTGTCCTACCATTGAACCATTGATCTGCATATGTCACGGTTTCCTTTCCGTAGTACATGCCAATGTTGACTAACTAAGGGAGGATAAGATCTATAAGTACGACTTCTGATCGCAGCTAACGTTAAACTATGATTCAGTAACCGCCAACGCACATGCTCTGCAGCTCGTGGGGACTTGTGGGTAGGCTCGCAGGTATGAAATGATTGTTTTGAAGTATTTGTCTATTAAGTTAACCAGACTAATTTGAAACTTACAAAAGGTTCTTTTTGAATTTTAAGCAATTTTACAGTAATTGACTAGGTACCGAAAGACCCCAAAATTTTGGGGTGAAATTTGGTACCTTCATGTACCTGGGACACCAAATTTACACTAGAAAAAATGGTACCTCTAGGTACATTCTCAGCGACTGTAAAATTGCTCTTGAAATTTATATGGATATATTTGTAATTTTGTAAACAATTTTGTAGTCATTTCCGAATACTCCCTCTGTCCTTTTTTATAGAACGTATTTTGTTTTGTTGGGACAACGATATAGTCATAGGAGAGAATTTACGAGTACAAATCTTACAATATTAATTTATATCATAAAAATAAACTTATAATAGAGAAATTATTAGTCAGACCTTGTCCTAACGAAACAATCTGAGCCCTGTAATTTAGGACGGAGACTTCTTAAATCCGAGCGGGGATTTGTAATATACTACCTCTTTCCCCAATTCAAATAAAACGAATTGGAGGGAGTATCATTTCAACATAATGTTTCATTGTACTTTAAAAAAATCGAGTAAACTTTTTACAAGTAATTTGAACTTTCAACTCAAATAAAATTTATCCATTTAGAACTTTCAACCCAACAATTTATGTAATATATTATTTTAGAAAATTATGCTTATCTAGTAGACGCACAGGTATGGTGCACTGTCTCCGAGTTGGACTTGAGGAAGGGGCACGACTTGCTTCCCGCAGCACAATTAGTGATGCACGCGTCTTTTTCAAACAAACCACCCGAATGACCGAATCATGCTTTTAAAAAAATTCACCTGAATCATAGACGATTGAACTTTCATGCAAGGACATTGTAATGCGAATCAAATTTGAGAAGGAACGGAACGGCCTATTGCCAAGCCCACTCCTCAGCCTCCCAGCAGGATTACATGTCTTTTGGGCCTTACTTCATGTTCATCAGCCCATACAATTCTAGTCCATCTCAGTGTTCGTGATGGGCCCCTTGAACCAAAACCGAGCGTGCATCACCCACGCGCCGACACTGAGCAGCAGCACGCCGCCGACGGCCACCGGCGTGTAGTTGAACGTCTCCTTGTTAGCCACCGGGTACGCGACCGGCAACGAGAAAAGCACCGTGACGGTGGCCACCCAGATCACACCGACCCAACCAACAAGGACGCCGTATTTGCCGAGGTGAAACGGACCCGGCACGAACGATTTCCTCGCCGTCGTCACGCGGAAAAACACCGGCAGCGCGTACGCGATGTACATCCCCACCGTTGCCACCGAACCCATCGCCTGGAACGCCACCTGGCTTCCCAACGACTGCCAAAAACACAACCAAATCAGCACTGGCAGCAGCAGCAGCAATGCGATTCATGCGGGTTGGGGTGTATTCACCGTGAGAGCAATGACGAACGCCACGGCGACGCCGAGCCAGACGACGTTGAGAGGCACCTCGTGTCTGTTCACCCGGTGCCACACGCGTGACAGCGGCATTGCCCCATCCCTGGAGAAAGCGTACGCCATCCTACACAACCCAACAAGTAAAATGTTGAGAGAACAAGTAAATTCTTCTTCTGTAAATTCTGTCAGGAAAATTCTGTCGTCGGTTCCCTAAAAAGAAGAGAGAACAGGTTGCCAATACATGGAATCATCATATCAGAGAGAGACAAGGTGTGGTGTGAATCACCTTGAATTGCTGGTGACGCAGGCGATGCCGGCGAGAAAGATGGCGACGGCGACGGCTCCAAGGCAGGCGATGCCGCCGGCGCCGCTGCCGAATCTCCGGTGAAAGGCAGTGTACAGAGCTTGCGCGATGGCGTAGCCGCCGGCGTCGTTGGCAGAGCTCAGCAGGTAGGGGATGTCAGTCACGACTGACGTCAGAGCAACCAAGTAGATCCACCCGAACACCGTCGCGCAGACAACAGATGTTACGATCCCAATTGGGCCACTCCGATCTGCGTTCTTTGTCTCCTCAACCTGCAAGCATCATTATTTGGCTCTGTTCTGCTGGTATGCTTTTGTTCAGACATGAGATACGTGCAGACTGACAGAAGTACAGGAGGATTCATTTACCATGTGAGCGGATGTATCGTATCCGAGCACTGAGTACTGGCTCATCAGCAAGCCCACTGCTAGGATATAAGCCTTGTCATGGATCCCCATGCCGTTCTCCGTGTTGAGATGGGTGAACACGAATTCAATACTTGGCCTGTCCTTTGCTATTGCCGGAATCAGGATCACCAGCACAACGACACCTATAATTGTTGATTGTTCAGACAACAAAAGTTCAGGGGTTCAGAATTCAGACTTTTTTTTTTTAGAACTCAGACTTCAGATGCCAATAATCAGAATTCACAAAGGACTGACAATTGTCTGTATGCCAAGTATGTATGTACCTGCAGCATTCCAGACGGCCCCGATATTGCCAAAGAAAGATAACCACTGGATAGGGAGGCTGTTGATGATGCCATGTAGGATTAGCATAACGGCGCAGATCACCAACACGGTGTACTTGGAAGCCATGTAACCGCCGCCATTGGCTCCTCCCGTGCTTAGCAAGATGATCACTTGTAGCAGCTGTGCCAATGAGAAATCTACGCTCGCTATAGCTGCCCACTGCATGCCACTAGAAGTTAGTAAAAGACAAGTGCAGGGAAACGGTACAATCCTAAGGTTGCAGCCAAAAAACTATACTCTGATTTCCAAGTTGACAACGGTAGGTTTACCTGTCCGACGATATTGAACCTGTCGAAACACACAGCATAAGACCAAATTCAGACTTGCAAAATTGAACTGAAACAAACAGCGATCCATCCATAGTATTCAAGATCGCAAGAACATGATTTTCATGCAGAGGGGAAATTGATGCAGACTTAAGCAGAAGAGAAAACCGGACCGAAAACCATATAATTGCACGGTTAATTAAGAAAAACCGGCTAAAACTGAATGCAAGTTCTGTCTCGGTTTCAAAAAAAAATAAAAATGATGCAGACTTGTGCTTGTCTGACGTACCAGCCAGTAACCCATGAAGCCAGGGAAGCCCAATCCTTGCCGGCAAGCTTGGCACTCCAGTAGTAGAGACCACCGGAGGTAGGATATGCCGAGCAGATTTCCGCCATGGACAGGGCGACGCAGCCGTTGAACAGCGCCACCACAAACCACCCAAGTGTCATGGACACCGGACCACCGTATCGCAGCCCCGTGTTGTAGGTCGCCGTGACGCCCGTCAGCACGGAGATGTTTGCGAACGAGAAGGCAAAATTCGACAAGGCCCTGCATAATTTGAGAGAGTAGTGAAATTGAATTTCAGCAGGTGAACTCTGAACAAACTGAATGCAAGTTTGTGTGTCTACGAGAGGCCACGCTTGAGCTCCTGCTTGTAGCCGAGTTGGTGAAGCCGGAGACTGTCCGGATCGACGGCCTGATCATCGCCGGCGGTCACTGCCAATTGGACTGAGCGAGACATGGCCATGGAATCCGGATTCTAGCTCATCTAGCTTCTGAGGCTAGCTAGTCATAACCTGTATTACCCGCTAAATCCTGCTGTTTACATTCTCACCCGACTAGTCGTCCTCTCTGACTTACATGGGCATTATAAATGAACAAATTGTCTTTGTTTTTGAAGTGAGCTCAGTATATGGACTGTGGAATTTTTCAAAAGTATATGCACTTGTGGCAATAGTACAGAAACAGTGCTATCACAGTGGTGTTTTGTTGTTTACATTCTTACAGCATTCTATCCTTCTCCATTGATTGTGAATCGGACGGCTAGAAATAGTCCAAAAGTCATGGTACCGTGGATTTCTGATACACCTGTGAAGTCAAAGGATCCAAAATAGCAAACCCCTTTCCAAAATGGAACAGTTCAAGACTCCATACTTTGAGGAGTATCTGTCTTGAATGATTCAAAAGTCAACAAAATGGTTGGAAATTTTGTATATCTTTGATGATTGATTGATCTGCTTATGTCACATTTCCTGTAGAATTGATCACCATCATTGACCAAGAAAGAATAAGAAATGAGTAGGACTGGTCTGCAAGCATACTATTTTTGATATATATTACTCATATTCTTCTTAGATGAAAGGGCAATATATTGACCTGGCATTACCCGCGGCACAGAGTCTATTTTGGGTATATATTATAGCCGTGCCTTGTCATTTCCCAGCAAAACCAGCCGAAGTGCCAAAATCATAGACCGTTGAATTTTCATCCACGGAAGAACCGTTGAATATTTGGTACTCCCCCATCTCAAAATATGACAAGTTTTAGAAAAGTCAAAATCAAACATTTTAAATTTTGAATATTAACAATAAAAAACTTTAAAATAAAAATTTACATAAAAACAATACTATTAGATTCATCATTAAACAGAATATTATAATATGCAACTCTTTTAATTTTTAAAAAAACTTATAATTATTATTAGTCAAAGTAGAATCTCGAAGACCGCGACGAGTCAAAAACTGTTTACATTTTATGACGGATGCAGTAAATATTACCAATGCTGCATGATTATGTGGGCTTCTTTCCCAGCCTTACATGTGGCATCAGGCCGAAACGTTCTGGGCCATCAAAGTGGGCCGTCATCTACGTTAATGATGGGCCCTTGGAACCAGAAGCGGGCCTGGATCACCCACGCGCCGACAGTAAGCAGCAGCACGCCGCCGACGGCCACCGGCGTGTAGTTGAACGTCTCCTCCGCCACCGGGAACGCCACCGGCAGCGAGAAGAGCACCGTGGCGGTGGCCACCCAAACGACGGCGACCCAGCCGACGACGAGCCCGTATTTCCCGAGGTGAAACGGCCCTGGAACGAAGGATTTCCGGGCCGTCGTCACACGGAAGAAGATCGGCAGCGCGTAGGAGATGCAGAGCCCTATTGTTGCGATCGACACCATTGCTTGGAACGCCACCTGGCTACCCAGCGACTGTCAACACAAGAACAGTGCTAATTAAGTGCAGGTTAATCAGAGAAGATGCCAGATGGTTAGTCATGGAAATTAATCTCACTACCGTAAGAGCCATGACGAACGCGACCATCACAGAGAGCCACACGGCGTTTACAGGCACATCTTGCTTGTTCACCTGGTGCCAGATTTTCGAGAACGGCATTGCCCCGTCCCTGGAGAACGCATACGCCATCCTGCAATGGTAGCTAGGAAATTATCAACATTACGTGTAATTAGCATGCTAATTTTTTTGTTGGAGTGTATAAATTGAAGCTTTTTGGTTGAGCTCGTCGGTATATGTAACTTAATATGGTATTAGAGTCAGAGATTTCGAGTTCAAATTCCGGTTGGCAAGTAGATTTGTCCGTCATTCTCTAACAGTTTATGCTTTTGGGTTAAACTGCTTAGTCCATACAACTTAACATTTATGAGCACATCAGCTGACTCGATGCTAATATGCTGACCTGGAGTTGCTAGTGATGCAGGCGAGGCCGCAAAGGAAGACGGCGACTGCGACGACTCCCAAGCAGAGGATTCCTCCCAATCCACTGCCGTATCTCCTGTGGAAAGTGGTGTAGAGCGCTTGAGCAACCGCGTTGCCGCCGGCGTCGTTGCCGGGGCTCAACAGGTAGGGTATGTCAGTCACTGCCGACGTGAGTGACACTATGTAAATCCACCCGAACACGGTCGAGAGCGCGACAGAAGTTACAATCCCAATCGGGCCGTTCCATTCTGCGTTCTTCGTTTCCTCTGTCTGCACAGAATTGTAAAACTGTCAGTAGTATGTGCAGTTTAGATGTGAACTGTGATCAGGTGGCAAAATGGCACGCACCATATGAGCAGATGTGTCGTAGCCTGCCATCGAGTACTGACTCATCAACAACCCGATGAGTAGAATGTAAGCTTCGTCACGTATCCCCATGCCGTTTTCTGTGTTGAAATGGGTAAAAATGTACTCCATGCTGGCTCTTTCCTTGGCGACAGAGGGGATCAAAGCAACCAGCACAAATAAGCCTACGAGACATAGAAGAATAATAGACAGATCATGCAATTAACATTACCTTAATCTAGTGATCATGAAATTACAAATTAACAAGAGATGGGACTATTGAAAGTTGAAACATTCATTTCATACCTGTGGCATTCCAGAAAGCACCGAACTGGCCGAACCAAGAGAGACACTGAATCGGGAGGCTGTTGATAGCACCGTGCAAGACGAGCATGGCGCCATCGATGGCAAGCACGATGTACTTGGAGGCCACATAGCCGCCGCCGTTGGCTCCTCCGGTGCTAAGCAGGACGATCACCTGGACAAGCTGCGCCAACGCGAAGTCCACGCTCGCTGTGGCAGCCCACTACGACATGCAAGAGATTTATATTGATATGGGCTGGTCTTATGGCCCAATAGAAAATGTCTCGCCAACTAGAGAAGTTGGGTCGGGAAAGAGGAAATATGATCACACCTGCCCCGTGATGTTAAACCTGCAAAACAGAACACGAAAACTGAACAAAAAAACATCACAAAGAGACAAAAAGGTCTCTTTTGGAACGCACTGAGTTTTACAGGACTCTTTGCATTTCTATATGAAAAACCTTGGGTAAATAGCCGGTTCGGTTCTTCAACTTTCGCTCTGGGATCGATTTAATTCTTGGCGTTTGCTATTGTCCAAATAAATTTTTGAAATTTGCTATGTAACTCAATATAATCCGTGAACCTACCGAAAATGTCACATCTGCATGGCACATCTTCCTTGCGTGCATAATTAATATCGAAATATCCATTCTACCATGTATATAGCATTACAAATAAAGAAAACAGTAAAAGTAAAAATAAAATATTATAGTAAAGATACACTATATAATAGTACTTACGTTATTTTGTTTCTTTTTTATTTCGTTTCTGCACTTTCTTATATGATGCGGTAAGGGTAAAGCATACATTTAAAACTTAAGCATGCATATGTCGATCGACTAAATTGAATCTGGAGTGAAAGTTCAAGAAGCATGTTAGCTATTCGCCCAAAAACCTTTTAAAAAACACTCATTGTAAAGGAAGCACTAAACACTGCACATCCATGAAAGAATGTATTCCTCGTTTCTTGTAGTTACAAGTTCATGAGACGGACAATTCATAATATATACGCGTACCAGCCAGTGATCCATGAAGCGAATGGAGCCCATTCCTTGCCGGCAAGCTTGGCGCTCCAGTAGTAGAGGCCACCGGAGGTCGGATACGCCGAGCAGATCTCCGCCATGGACAGGGCCATGCAGCTGTTGAAAGCGGACACGACGAGCCACCCGAGCGTCATGGACACCGGCCCGCCGTAGCGTAGCCCCGTGCTGTACGTCGTCGTCACGCCGGCCATCACCGAGATGATGGAGAAGGAGAAGGCGAAGTTGGAGATAACACTAGTACAACCAATTAATCCAGCAATTAACCAAGATGCTAGAAATGATACAGTACTCTGCGAGTGGTAAGTTGATAAAGCTGGTACTTACGAAAGGCCACGTTTGAGCTCTTGCTTGTAGCCGAGCTGCTGCAGCCGGATTTTGTCTGGATCGCCGGCCACGGCCATCTCAACGGGGCGAGAGAGCTCCATCTGCATCGTGCTTCCTCTGCAATTAACTGACTTGCAGAATAATACACACTCAGTAACTGCGTGATAGTAGTTTCAATTTAGTACTAGTACATGTGTCGAATAAGCTTCCAGTTTGTGGACGACTCCACGGGTGAAGATTCAAAGATATGGATGATACTACTTGATTGATTGGGTAGGATAATACCAAATTTTGATGGGCGCCTTTCATTTTCCGGACAATAATGCCTGTGATTGATATTTGGGATTGTTTCAGATTTGTGCATTTGGTCTTCACCTCTTGATGTACCACGGGAACTCTCTGTCCAATAACGAAATTGACAGCAGACTCGGCCTGTAGGCCTATAATAAAGACCATACGGATTCATGAACCAATTTAACCCATCTAGGGCACATTAAACGTTACACAATCTATTAAAATTTCAAATCTAAGGTACATCCAACTTTACAAATACAGGGTACATATATATTTACGTGTCAACATTGGTCATCGGCCCTTTAAACTAAAATCGTGCATGGAACACCCACGCGCCGAGGCTGAGCAGCAGTTGAACGTCTCCTTGGTCACCGGGTACGCCACCGGCAACGAGAAGAGCACCGTGACGGTGGCCACCCAAACCACACCAACCCAGCCGACGAGAACCCCAAACTTGCCGAGGTGGAACGGACCCGGCACGAACGATCTCCGTGCCGTCGTTAATACTTTATGAAAATATTATTTATTTTTTCTTTGAGTTACTTTATTATCGAAAATACTTTAAGCATGATTTATTATTTTTTATATTTACACAAAAATTTTGAATAAGACAAATGGTCAAACGTTGAAACCAAAAAATTAAAATGTTACATTATAAAACAAAGATAATAATATATATCAAATTTTACACTAAATTTTTGATACCTCTCAATACCTACTCATGACTGTAAAATTGCTTGTTAGTTTAGGCAGCAAATGTGACCGATCAAGAGTTGAAGACGACATGTACGACCTTGAATTGCTGGTGATGCAGGCGGAGCCGCAGAGGAAGACGGCGACGGCGATGACACCCAAGCAGGCGAGAGCTCCGACGCCGGTGCCGTATCTCCGGTGGAAGCTGGTGTACAAAGCCTGTGCAATGGCGTACCCGCCGGCGTCGTTGTCGGAGCTCAGGAGGTAAGGTCCACCATGATTGATGACAGGGAAACCAGGTAGATCCACCCGAACAAGGTTGACAGTGCGACGGACGTGATGATCCCCATCGGGCCGTTCCAATCTGCGTTCTTCGTCTCCTCTATCTGAATATTTATGCAAAGAGAAGATTAATTGATGGATTGTATGTGTGCAACACGAAACTAGGATTGTTCAGCTGTCAGAAGTTCAGAATTACCATGTGTGCAGATGTATCGTATCCGATGAGGGAGTACTGGTTCATCAGCAACCCCACTGCTAGAATATACGCCTTGTCGTGGACGCCCACGCCGTTTTCTGTGTTGAAATGGGTAAACATGAACTCAGGTCTCGCCCTTTCCTTGGCAACGGCTGGAATCAATATTGTCAGCGCAAAAACACCTGAAATTATTTGTTCAAGGAAATGATGATCAGATGGTGTATCTCAACACTCTGAACATCAAAAAAATGGCCAGGACGGCATCGACTTGACTGCACCTGCAACGTTCCAGAAAGCTCCGAGACGGCCAAACCAGGACAGCCATTTTATGGGAAGGCTGTTGATCAGGCCGTGCAGGATCAGGATTGCACAGTAGATGGCCAACACGACGTACTTTGAGGCCAGGTAGCCGCCGCCGTTGGCGCCTCCTGTTGCTAGCAAGATGATCACCTGAAGAAGCTGTGCCAACGAGAAATCTACACTCGTCGTGCAACTCCACTAGGACAGTTCACGAGAGATTTGAGTGTCGGAGATTTCTGCACTTTTAAAGCACATAACAAGTTACATGTATGGAAAATCATGTTGTAACATACCTGCCCCACAATATTGAACCTGTAAAAACAGAAGACAGAAAACTTTATAAGGCACGTATGGAAACTTATTATTCAGACGACTATTTATTTTTTTGAAAATTACACAGTACGAACGCAGACACTCACAACGCACGCACACTCATTCCTATAAACGCACATACGCAAACCCTACCCCTATAAGTATCTCCGAAGACTGGGCTGGCAAATTTAAATGGATTGTCTACTTGATTATAAGAATACATTAAATATTTTAGAAAATAAATTTAATAAATAGTTTTGAACAGTAGTCTAAAAAATGTAATAGAAGAAAGTACTTGAGAAAACATTGTTTTTAGAGGCGATGAGCAAGTTTAGTGAAGTACTGTATCCGTCCTTAAAGATTGACACCGTTTGATCAGAAACTTTTGTGGAATATGTAAAGTTATATATATGCATAAAAGTATATTTAACAATAAATCAAATGATGAAAAAATAATTAATAATTATATAAATTAAAAGACGAACGGTCAAACGTGTATAAAAAAGTTAACGACGTCAAATATTTAACAACGGAAATAGTACTAGCTCAAAGGAATTGGTCCGAGAACTAGTTTTCCATTTTTTAATGTAACGTAGGGAAATAAGTGCTGAGCAAAGTACCAGAATGACAAACTATATATAGTCCACACATAATGGAGATTAGAAAATTCTAACTTGCAAATTAAAAAATGGAATTGATTAATCATGAACACCAATCAAACACATACACGAGAGAGAAACTGAGAACACGAGCAATTAACACACCAGCCAGTGACCCATGAAGCCAGGGGAGCCCATTCCTTGCCGGCCATCTTGGCACTCCAGTAGTAGAGGCCACCGGAGGTCGGGTAAGCTGAGCAGATCTCTGACATGGACAGTGCGACGCAGCCGTTCAAGGATGAAACCACAAGCCACCCCATCGTCATGGACACCGGCCCACCATAACGCAGCCCAGTGTTGTACGTCGTCGTGACGCCCGTCAGCACGGAGATGAAGGATAAGGAGAAGGCGAAGTTGGAAACAAGGCTAACAAAAATCCCCCGTGTCAAATTAACATTCACAAGCTAGCTAGCTAGCTATAGTGAAAAATTAACATTCACAAGAGAAAAAAAAAATGGAAGCAGAAGCAAAGCACATACGAGAGTCCACGCTTGAGATCCTGCCTGTAGCCCAGCTGGTGCAGCCGTGCTTGGTCTGCATCGCGCCGGCGGTGTCCATGGCCACCACGACGGAGCGAGACATGTCCGACGAACGTATGTCTCCGTGTACTGCTTGCTGTAATATCTGTGGTTTAGTGTTGTATATGTATCATCGGTGGAGGCAGAAGGCGTGGAGCACTGGAGCTGCTCGGCAGTTTTAGTAAGCTTCATATACGTACAAGTCGCAATTTTATGTTTTTTAAAGGAGGATAAAATATTTGCCCAGTAGAGTAGAAGAAAAAGGGTATAAGATTGTAGTCAAAAAGACCTTCAATCAGAAAAAAATAAATAAAAACACACCACGCGTCTACAAGTTATATTTTAGTTGTACTTTTATGTTGAGATAGGTACAAGTCGTATTTTAGTGTACAGCGAGTCAAGGGAGCGAGTGGAAATCATGCACGATTGCAGGCTAGATTTGCAGCATTCCGGTGTTTTCACTTCATACTATTCGCCATTTTTTTTGACTCGCTCACTTAATATCTCTGTGTTTCAGTGTTCTACTGGACCACTGGGACCGTAAGTCACAACTCACATAGAGGATACAAGGGTTAGTGCCACTGTGGCATTCTTTTTCTTAAATCAACCACCATAGATTAATTAGATTGTATTTAATCAAACTAGTTAACAAATAGTTAGTTAAATGCTTGAATAAGCATGCAACTAACGGAGATTAATTGGGAGTACTGTCAGACTAATCTATCTATGTATGGTGTTTAGTCTAAAATTATACAGAAATCAAGAGGGATTGGCATATGAAAAATAATTACATACTAATTCATTTGTTAGATTGTTATATTGTATAATTTATATTTAATAGTTAAAAAAATATTATATGAGTTACATGGCATCTCTAAAAATTCAAGATGTTGCCATATGTCTCTTGTTGTCACTAGATACATCCATTTAAGGTAATTTGAACTTGAGTGGTTCCAACACAAAGTAAATTAACCCGTTGAGCTAAACTAAAGACATGCTTGTAAGTGTTCGATGGATGATGGGTGAGCTGAGTTCATATAAGAATTATATATTTAAGGGCACAAAAGAACGTGTTATAATTAAGAGGTCGGTTTAATTCTTTTCCTAACAAACGGTGATTAAAAATTTTATACATAGAAAAACGGTACTATCAAAGAAGAAGTAGAAGTTTGGACGTGTGCAGGACTGTTTCATGTAAATAGTAGCTAGTTTTTTCGGTTTCCCTTGGTATGTTTTCGCTTATGTAAGTGTCTTGCATTGACTCGACAGCTTCCTGTCGTGAACTTGTACCATCTTTTACTCCTCATTAATCTTAATACAATTGGTCGCCGTGCTTTCGGCCCGCCCGGCAAAAAAAAAAAGGTACTATGCAGGTGCTTGAGAAGCGTGTCCGTTCAATATAATCCATCATTTTTTTAGGGATAGTATAATCCATCATTAGTTGCCGAGAAAATCTGGAAATGTCTTGCATGCTTGATTACTATCGACAATTATCGTAGCCAACCAAATTTAGTCTTGCAAATCTACAGGTAATCATTTCTGCACTGAAAAATCTCAGGGAACAACGACCGGGCCATAGAAATGTCAGGGATAGTGATGGTCGATCAAGCTTCCAGGCTCCATCCCAAGACGGCGAATGAACAGTAACTAGCACGTTACCTCATAGACGAAACTTCAGCGCCGACGCCAAGCAGCAGCACGGCGAGCACGGAGAAGGTTTCCTCCGCAACCGGCAGAGAGAAGAACACGACGACGGAGCAACGGTGGCCACCAGTGTTTGTGATCCAACACCCGATTAGAGAGTATAAAGCAATGTCAAATATAAGGGCCTGTTTCGAGGCATAAAGTAACCCTTCATTTTCAGGTTTGGTCATTTAACCTTGGCTTTTCCAAATGAAAATTAAAGGTGATCATATTTTGTGTAGGGCTTATAACAGCGTTAACTGAGGGAAAATTTATCGTCTTTGCTTTACTCTTGCTTATTTGACCCTGTCATATCAAAACTCTTGTTTATTTGGCAATGGTTCAGTCTACACATGTTTTTTTAAAAAAATTTAGCATAACTAGCTATGGGTGTTATAGATGAAAGGACATGAAACTATGGGTCCCACATTATTGTCTCTATGTAAATAAAACTAATATACATGAGCTCATACTTAAATTTGTTATTTTTGTTGTAACTTGTAGAAGTCTAATTTAACCTTGCATGTTTATGCGGTGATTTATAACATATTTATCTATTTTCCAAATTTATTTCACAAATTTTTCACAACTATATATATGACATGGAAGAAAACGAGGGGATGTCCCCTTAAAAGTTTAAAACAGTTTCTCTTAGGGCATGTGCATTGCTAGTGCTACGGTTTTCTTCTCTATGCATCTTTGATGTGTTCCTTTTGAAAGTCGGTTCACCATTAATTCAAATTTGCAAATACAGGGTACATATATTTACATGTCAACATTAGTCACCGGCCCTTCGAACCAGAACCGGGCATGGAGCACCCACGCGGCGAGGCTAAGCAGCAGCACGCCGCCGACGGCCACCGGCGTGTAGTTGAACGTCTCCTTGTTGGCCACCGGGTACGCGACCGGCAGCGAGAAAAGCACCGTGACGGTGCCCACCCAAACCACACCAACCCAACCAACAAGGACCCCGTACTTGCCGAGGTGGAACGGACCCGGCACGAACGACTTCCTCGCCGTCGTCACGCGGAAAAACACCGGCAGCGCGTACGCGATGTACAGCCCCAACGTCGCAATCGACACCATCGCCTGGAACGCCACCTGACTCCCCAACGACTGCCAAAAACATAACCAAATTAGAACCCCACAAGAAATTGTACAGCAGCAGCAAAGCAATTCATGTAGTTGTTTGGTGTCTCGTGTGAGGTTTTTCGCCAGTTTTAATTAATAAACTGTGCAAGCGTAATGTATCTGGGTCTGGTTTTCCTTAAACAGGGGCAATTCTCCTCCTCTCAATATAAAAAATAGGAATAAATTGTTCATGATCTTTCAAAAATAAATGCAACTCATGCAGCTCCGGAATATATTATTCACCGTGAGAGCCATGACGAAGGCCACGGCGACGGAGAGCCAGACGACGTTGAGAGGCACCTCGTGCCTGTTCACCCTGTACCACACTCGCGACAGCGGCATCGCGCCGTCACGCGAGAACGCGTACCCCATCCTGCGTAGAAATCGTACATGTCAGTTCAGCAAATGCAACTGATCACAAGTTGATGATGAATTTGTCATTGACGACCTTGAATTGCTGGTGATGCAGGCGGAGCCACAGAGGAAGACGGCGACGGCGATGACACCCAAACAGGCGAGAGCTCCGACGCCGGTGCCGTATCTCCGGTGGAAGCTGGTGTACAAAGCCTGTGCAATGCCGTATCCGCCGGCGTCGTTGTCGGAACTCAGGAGGTAAGGTATATCAGTCACTATTGATGACAGTGCAACCAAGTAGATCCACCCGAACATGGTTGACAGTGCGACGGATGTGATTATCCCCATCGGCCCATTCCAATCGGCGTTCTTCGTCTCCTCGATCTGCAAAGAAAATATTAGACTGATTAGTCAATCGAAAGTGAAAGTAAGGATTACTTGGTCATCGAATTACCATGTGTGCAGATGTATCGTAGCCGATAACGGAGTACTGGCTCATCAGCAACCCCACTGCTAAAATGTAGGCCTTCTGGTGGATTCCCATGCCGTTTTCTGTGTTGAAATGGGTAAACATGAACTCAGGGCTTGCCCTTTCCTTTGCAACGGCTGGAATCAGGATCGTCAGAGCAAATACACCTGGAAGAAAACATTTGTTCAGAGTTCAAGCAGAGGAACAAAGCAATGCTGAATGTCTGAAAATTTGCTGGGATATCGACTCGACTGCACCTGCTACGTTCCAGAAAGCACCAAGATGGCCAAACCAGGACAGCCATTGTATGGGGAGGCTGTTGATCAGGCCGTGCAGGATCAGGATTCCGCTGTAGATGGCCAACACGACGTACTTTGAGGCCAGGTAGCCGCCGCCGTTGGCACCTCCTGTGGCTAGCAAAATGATCACCTGGAGAAGCTGTGCCAAGGAGAAATCCACACTCGTCGTGCAAGCCCACTAGAGCAGTTCACGAGCGATTGGAGTGTTACTTTCCGAAAACAGTCCGAGGGGCACAGTTATCACCAGCAATAGTTGGCTCGGTTTTAAAAAAAATGGAAAAGAAAACAGTCCGAGACTGTAAAATGGACTTTTTTTAAAGTATGATTTAGACTTCGTGAAGTTTCAACAGCAATTAGTCCAAAGAGATGAATGCATTTTGCTAAAAAAAATGGAATAGCGGTAGATTTCTATTTGAAAGCACTTTCAAATATCATGGCTTATTAATTAGTAGTACGTACATAAAAATATTTTGTCACTGAAATAAACTACAATGGAAATTTTAAAATAAACTCTAAAATTGAGTTTAAAAATTAAATATTGGTTGCGCCTGATTAGCTAAAGAGCAAACGATGGAGCTTGCATATGCAGAATTCATGGAGTTGGAACATACCTGTCCCACAATATTAAACCTGTAAAACAAAAGACAAAAAGTTAGAAAACTTCATATCATCAAAGCATGGAATGGTTAAACCATGAGAGATAAATTAAGCTAGGATGATGCGAATAACACACCAGCCAGTGACCCAGGAAGCCAGGGGAGCCCATTCCTTGCCAGCCAACTTAGCACTCCAGTAGTAGAGGCCACCAGACGTCGGATACGCCGAGCAGATCTCCGCCATGGACAGGGCGACGCAAAGGTTGAAGGAAGAAACTACCAGCCACCCCATCGTAATGGACACCGGCCCGCCGTAACGCAGCCCCGTGCCGTACGTCGTCGTGACGCCCGTCAGCACGGAGATGATGGAGAAGGAGAAGGCGAAGTTTGAAACAAGCCTAACGAACAATTCCAATTCCCATATTTCAGATTAACAATCACAATTCACAAGCTATATATGGTGAAAAAGGATTGCAATGAAGTAAGTGCATGAAACAAAATTCAGAAAACGAAAGCAGAAGTATACAAAATTCAGAAAACGAAAGCAGAAGTATACATACGAGAGGCCGCGCTTGAGCTCCTGCCTGTAGCCCAGCTGCTGCAACCTGGCTTGGTCTGCATCGGCGGCGGCGTTGGCGTCCATGGCCACCACGACGGAGCGAGACGTGGCCATTTGTCTCTGATCTCTGCGTACTACTTGTTATAAATCTCTGCAGTTCAGTTCTGTATGATATATGATCGGGAGCACAGTTTCAGTATGCTTCCTGGAAGAAGAAAGTATTGGGTGTACAGGGAGTCAAAGTGTGGGAGTGGAAATCATGTACGGCTGCAGCATTCCGGCGTCTTCGTTTTCGTGATTGATTGCTACTGGCATTTATCGTAGCCATCCCAACTTTCAGTCTTGCATGTCTGCAGGCAAGCATTTCTGTATTAAAGAAAGGAAGATTATGCCATCTTCGGTAACAACGACCGGGCCATAGAAATGTTGGATAGCGATACTTGACAAAGCTTACAGCTCAAGATGACGAATGCACAGAAAGCACATACCTTATGGTTGAATCCTATGCACTTTTTTTTTCGAGGAAGCCGGCAGGAGCTCTGCTATTTCATTTAAAGGGAGGAGAAATTTTTGTTACAACCACACCGAAAGAATGAAGCTAAGCTTCACATTACAGTGCTCACTCCAAATCAGAGGATCCTAAGCTGACTACTCGCGTCTGGTTGCTCGCTCCCTTTCTTGGAACAGTTGAAAAGCCATTTGAACCACATCCTGCACCGTCTTGTATCTATGGTGAAAGATCCTATCATTCCTCTAAAGCCAGATGCTCCACACAACAAAGATGATGCCGTCAAAGAAACGCTTGTGCTCCGCAACAATTTTTGATCTTGCCATCGACCACCACGCCATGAAGTCGTCTCTGAAGTTCGACATTAGTGGAAGATTCAGTCCCATGGTCTCAAACGTCTTTGCCCAAACCTGCTTCGCAAAAGCGCATTTGATCATGAGGTGATCCGCTGTTTCCTCTGCCAAGCCGCAAAGAGGACAAATGGTGTTATTCGGCCACCCACGAATCTGCAATCTGTCAGTGGTTAGTATTTTTTTTGCACTACTAACCAAGCAAAAAACTTGCATTTGTTGTCTGATTGTGCTTTCCAGATGTTGTCATATCTGTTATCAATGATCCCCCTGTGAATTGAATTCTGTAAGCTGAGCTTGCTGTGTATGTTCCTGAGGCATTCCATTTCCACCTAATTGTATCGTCCTGTTGATCATCTAGCTGCACCTGTTGTAAGAGTTGTCATAAGGCAAAAAATTCCTGAGTTTGCTTGGTCCTATTTATCCTCGTCATTGGCCTTAGCCATTTATTTTGTCCCAACTCTTGGGAAACCGACCTATTCTTCCAGCGAGCGAGTTTGAAGAGATTTGGAGCTAATTCCTTTGGTGCATTTCCATTTAGCCATCGATCATGCCAAAATTTTGCCTTTTGGCCATTTCCTACTGTGATGACTGTTGAGGCTTGAAACAACAATTTATCCGTTTCATCACAGGGTAGTTTTGTTCCTTTCTAGGGCGAATCATCCTTTGTCCACTCATACCATAGTCATCTTAATCTTAAGGCCCTTCCGAAGCATTCGAAATCAGTTATGCCTAGACCTCCCATATTTTTTGGCCGGCAAACTCTCTTCCAGTTTACTAAGCAATGTCCTCCATTAGCCTCTTCTGATCCTTTTACAAGAAGTTTCTTCTAACTTTGTCCATTTTTTTATTGCCCACTTCTTTAGGGGAAAAATTGTGAGATGGTAAACCGGTAGGGGCGACAGTGTCGACTTTACTAGAGCAGTTCTGCCCATCTTTGTTAGCAATCTTCCTTTCCATGTCGGTAGCCTGTTTGTGAATTTGTCAATTACCAGCTGCGCATCTTCTCTTCTAAGTTTTCTAAAGTGAAGAGGCATTCCTAAGTAAGTATAGGGAAAAGCTTCCTGCTGTCCTAGGAAGATCGTCAAAACCTCATCTAGAAAAATCTCTTCACATCTGATAGCATATAATTCGCTTTTGGCTAGGTTTGTCCTCATACCTGTTGCCAGGCCGAAGCTGCGAAGAATTTGCTGCACCGTTTCCATTTCTTGTTTGTCTGGTTGAATGAAGACGACAGCATCGTCTGCATACAAAGAGATATTGAATCTCTCTGTTCTTGTAGAAACCGGCTGGAGTAGTCCTTCATTTTGTGTTTTCATGAAGATTTTCTGAATTGTGTTTATTTTCAAAATGTAGGAGAAAGGGGATCCCCTGTCTGAGACCTCTTCTGTGTTTAAAAGATTTGCCCACAACCCCATTAAGGATAATTTTAGAGGACGAGGATGACATTATTGTCATTATCCAATTTAGCCAATTGTTCCCGAAGCCCAAGGCTCGAAGAAGATCTAAGAGGTATGAGTCAAAAGCCTTGGCAATGTCAAGCTTCAAAAGCTTTTTGAATCCTATGCACTGACGACGAGCAGCAGCACACCGCCGGTGCCCACCGGCATGTAGCACGGTGGACATTAGATTAGAGGAAGCCCAACGCCCGAAACCGAAAAAGAATAACAGAATTCACAATAGCAACTGTAAACCAATAGTAGGATTCGGGCCAAAAGCAGGATCAGGCATGAAAGACTCAACAACTTGAACCACCATTTACATGTAAAATATTGTTATTGCATATGGTACTTCCACAATAATCAATGATATAACTACCCTGCTGTTTTGATCTCTTGACATCCATGTGCATTCCGGCACAGAAATTGCATGAATGCGTTCCAATGGCAAAAGAAAAAATTTACAATATAAACTAAATACATATTCCACATGTCCCCCTAGAGATTTACATAGCACTTGCGGTACAACTTAGCACTCTGTAAATCTTTTCTCCATTTCCACAATTTCCCTAGAGGTAAACTAAAACATCATTTAACTGTAATACAACAGCAGGCTCAGTAAGGTCGGTATCGCCAATCTGTCCTTGATCTGCTACTTCCGCCGCTGGGACCATAACCGTACTGGAATATCACAAGTGTTCATCAGATGATGTTTCATGAGATTCAAGAAACAATTGGTGACACAAGGACACAACCAGAAAGAACCAATGTTAAGCCTATAGCTCTGTTTTCACAAACCCACTTGAACAAATTATTTTACATATAAACCTAGCATGCATCATGAACATTATAACACATTTGTGCACTTACATCATAATCTAGGCCACCGCAGAACCTGCCATAAGTTCGCATTGAACCATAAGCTCCATAAAGATCCATGGGTTCCATGTAACCACCACCAGAGTCACCCTCAAGTGGTGCAGCCGTGTCTATTGCAACCTGACATGTTGGAACAATATTATTAGCATTTCATCTCTCTTTGCCCAAAGAAAAGTTAATAAGGTTAACACTCTCTTTGGCTTTGGATGCAAGGGGAGCAAAGACAAGGAGACACCCACAGCCTTACCTCCTGTCCCAGGATTTCATGGCTTCTGCGAGCTACCCGATCTGCCACTCCCTCATCAGCGAAGGTGACAAAGCCAAAACCTCGATGCCCACTTCTTTTAGGGTCCTTCAGTATAATTAGGAAAGTTGAGATAATATGGCATATGTAGTACAGTGACAAACAATGAAATAGTCTTAACCTCACCTTTGGTATATATGCGTCTACAATTCGGCCAAATCTGCCAAAGTAATGCCTTAGGTCTTCCGTGTTTGCATCTTGCGGAAGCCTACCAACAAATATCTTTTTGTTGCCCATTCCTTGGGAGGATCCATAGTATCCTCCTCCTAGTCAATGTAAATCGAATAGAAAACTTTTAATCGATTAACAAAGTTACTATGTCAAATCTGAGAACTTCATAGCAGAAGACTTACTTCCATAAGCTGACCCAGGATGGTCATACAATGTAGGTGCACCCAAAGCTGCATATCTGGTAGCAGCTGAAATGTATGCGTTATATGCGCCATAGCCACCCTGAGATGTCCTGCTTGGAGGATATCTGGCATCTTCATCCTGGTTGAGATAATTTCAAGTGGTAACAAGTATTTAGTAAATGTAATATGTGCCAATACCTCAATTCAAAGATTAACCACCGACGGAAATTGTTTTGAAGCAAAGGTACCTTTGGAGTTGCACGGTCAACAACTACCGTTGTGCCATCCAGCTCATGTGACTCTTGCATGATGCTGTCCACAGATTCTGTACCATTACAGTTGCATACTAGTGTAAGATAACTACAAAATGTACGCAAAGATCAAACTGGGGAAAAAGTAATAATGCCTAAAGAACAGAGAAATGAAGTAAACAATTCAGAACAAGATGCCATTTATATATAAGTAACAACAAAGTATACTTCATGTCTAAATAAATGATGGAGGATGTCTGCAAACATACCTGCACTCTGAAAAGTGATGAAACCAATTCCACGATGACCCTTCGAACCATGTTCCTACACACCAAATAGGAGGGTGGAATGCTCATTTCAGTAAAATATTATAATATTTTGCGTTGCAGTTCTATTCATTACCATAGAATGCGTAATAAACTAATAATCCTTTGCAGCACAAAAGCAGACACTCATACCCAAAAAAACATATACTGCAATACGAGCTTAATGCGGATTGTGACAAACAAGTAGAATCCTATTTAAAATGCTTTGTATGCGTTAACTTAATTCAATCTGCACCTTCCATGTCCAGTCTCTTATAAGTGGCATGCCTCATTAGTCATTAGTAAGGCCACAGAAGTCCAGAGAATCCTAGAGTTAGGATTAGTTTAGACAGTCATTCTTATCAGAAGCAAATCTAATTAAATATATAGAAAGACGATCTACTTGAATTGCTAGTTAATTATGATTGCACATAGACTCGCTTTTATGTTATATATGGATACTTGAATCAATACATAAATATTGTTTGTGGCTAATTCAACAACATATAATTCACAATATATCTTGTAAGTTAAAAATAGTTCCAAAATTGCTAACCTTTGGCATGTAAAGATCAGTGATTTCTCCAAAGGATTCAAAATGCCTGTCAGTAAAACGTTCTGCTTTAGACTTTAGGATCTTTAGACAAGCTCAGCTATTAAACTGATAAGTCAACCAAGAGCTGAACAAAAGGATTGATGCTATAGCTTACCCACGAAACATTGACTCATCCACGGATTGTGGAATTCGAGCAACAAATATTCTAGTAGCCTTTTTTGATCCCTGTGGTTTCATTTCTTCCTATTTAACAATAAAATACACAGATCAACTATAGCTTGATGTCAGTCAAGTGTAGAGCATACAGGTAGCATATATAATATATGTTTGTATTTTATTAACCTTAGGAGTAGCTATCTTCACTTCTAGAGTTCGGTTTCCAAGAACATGCTCACACTCAAGAACATTCTGGAAAAACAATGTTGTAGAATGCTTCAGAACCAGTACATTGCAAGTTTGAAACAGTACCAAACCATACCAATTACAAATATGATTAGAAGATGTTATTGAACCATTTTATTACCACATAAGTAGTAAAGACCACTCAAAATTCAGATGTTGAAATTTCAAAACGAAGCAAGTTATGGCCATGTACAGAACTAGTAATGCAATGTAATATCAAGTCAATAGATCGGAGAGTTATTTACTACCTTGGCATCATCAGCTGATGAGAACGTTACATAGCCAAACCCACGAGATCGACCGGATGAACGCTCCTATAATTTTCAACATGCAAGAAAGATGGTGGTAAGTCAGTACATAAATGACCAAATCAGGCAATAAAATGAGGAATACAACACTAAAGGAGTTGTTGAGCATTATTGTTCTTTGAATAGATATGATGCATATCTATTCCCAAGCACACACATTATTGACAGTCAACAGTACAACATATGAGGTTATGATTATCCAAAAAAAAACTTAAAGAAGAAGAAACATATAACTTCTAGAATACTAATATTGTAAAAAGTTCAGGAAAATAAACAAAAAGAGTATGACATGTAATATTTTATTCAGAATATGGAATTGCTGCAAACCTTCATAACAACGCAATCATCTAGTGGTCCAAACTTGCCCATATACTCTCTTAATCCTTCAGTATCCACATCCCATGGGATTCCAAGAACCTAAGTAAATAAATACCATACCATCATTATTCATCACTGTCAACTGTCAAACTACCAAAAGACCCATAGAAGAGTAATTCACTTACCACAAGTTTTGTGGCCATTATTGAATTACAACTGGCTCCAGAACAGAACTCTTCAGCTCTCAAGTCTCACGCCTTTCTGGACCAAGGAAAATTCTCAAGTGATCTTTCTGAAGGTTCCAAATGATCACCAAGATATGGCCTAGAAAATATATGAAGAGATAACCACATATTCAAGGTTCTTGCACCCTGACATCTACTAAGCAACCTAGGGTATGATGGTTTATACGTTTTGGTAAGAAAAGTAAATTCATACTCATAGTCGTAGAACTAGTATTTGCTTTACTGTCCAAGATGTAGCCAATGGCAGATATAGCATTTAAATTGGCAGATATAGCATTCAAATTACTATCTGTGCATAAATAAAAGCCTACTATCTATGCTAAATGGTGGAAGAAAAAACAAATATACCTCTCATCTTAAAGGGGACATGATCATACTGAATTTGCCTATGTAAAATTGTAGACCAAAATTAATCCGATGTATTTATGCTAAACAGGCCATTTATCGCAAAAATAAAGAGGAATTTTCTAGGGGGTGTTTGGTTCAAGGATTTTGATCAGTATACTAAATCCGACTAGACTTAAACTGGAATGTAAGCAGAAAATGAGGCAAATACGCCAGCCTAATAGACAAGTACCCACTCAGAATTAGGCTGGCGTATCTGCCTCATTTTCTGCTTACATTCCAGTTTAAGTCTAATCGGACAGCCTAATAGACAAGTACCCACTCAGAATTCCCCGCAAAAAAAAAAAGTACCCACTCAGAATTGCGTGTAATCAGAAATACGTCCCCTGTTCCCTCACACGTCGTGCGGAATTCCTACCAACCCGTTCCTCCTCCTTGCGTTCCCACCCCTACCTGAGCGACACACGTCCCCACTGATTTCGAATCGACGCAAAGTGCTGGCGGCGGCGGCGGCGGCTGTCCGGAAGGCCACGAAATCGGCCGCCGCTAAGGTTAGCGCTCATCCATAGCATCAGAATCGAACCCCGGAGCTGAGCGAGGCCTGAGCCGAGCTGCTAGTATTCGTTGGCTGCGTGCTCCCCTCCTCTACCAGCCAAATCGGGACTGCAATTCACGGCTGAAAGGGTGAAACAGAGCAAAGTGGTGCGTACCACGCCGAAGACGATGAGACGGAGCGGGGACTCCTCCTTGGAGATCGGCTCGCCGGAGTTGCGTCGACGGCGATGGTCGCCGGCGAAGGAGAGGAGGAGAGGATTTGGTGGGCGGTTAGGGTTCGTCGTGACTCGCGCGAGGCACGAGCCGCAATTTTCCGACGCAAATTGCTTATTTTCCCTTGTTTTCATTTTTTTCCCCTTCCGTGCAAAATGATGATATACATGTATTTGCAGTATGACCCCTGGAAATTAGTTGTTTCACCTTTGAGCCCAAGATGACGCGGCCCACAGTACAGAACTTGGGCCCAATTGTTTTCAGCCCAGCTTTCTGGATGCCAGGCAGGCTAGTATGTCCCAACTCCCACGTCCAAAACTCATCAAGTTTCAGAGTCCTCTCAAATAGAAAGAAAATCTTAGTTACAGAGTTTCAGTCTTTAAACAAGCACCTCAGCATAGGCATTATCATGCGAGAGGACATAGAAGCTGCTGGTTAGGCTAATCGAAATTTAAAAGAATCATGTCCGCAGCCGCAATGGCTACTTAAAAGCAGAGCAATTTAGACTTTCAGAACTTCTCTGCTACTACCTCATTGTAATATGTTTTGATATAGGATGTGTAGTACATGTTCATAGGTGATCATAAAAAATGTAGCTAAATCAACAACTGGTCTCTCATTGGAAGCAAATATATTACTCTTATAAAGATTGATTAATGTATACTCATGTCATGAAACATGACCAACCTTTTCAAAAAGGTTCATGCTCTATTGCTCTCTCCGACCAAAGGGCGGCAGTTGCTTTGTGCGTGAGCCACATATTCTCGAGAACAAATACTACTACCGTACTGCGACTTTTACTGAAACATAATGTTTGAAAACCTTTTGAATTTAGACCTACCGCATTAGCAGCAGTGCTGTACGTTCTCATTTTCATCATCGATCGCGTGCGTCAGACTATCAAAAAATCAGAATAGCCGACCCCAATCGGAGATCTCTGACCAACTATATGCGGTCCGTACTGACAATGCACCAAGTAAGATGGAGGCATTGCATAACTGCATTTTGCACATGTATGTATAGGAGTATGCCTTTTCTTGAATCACCAATTCACCATTGCACAATGATACGAGTGTTCTTTTTGTTCAAGAACACAACCCAAATTCCCAATACAAAGTCAATTATCAAAGAACTGCTTACATTGCATGCTGCATCTTCTCTCCAAGCAAAGCTAGGAATGATCCAATATTCCATTGCATGGATTAGAAGAAGCCAGAAGGTTCATATAACTTAGCATGTACTCTGTAGTTGTACATATGCATGGCAATGTGGCATGCTTTCTGCTGACTTTGGTCGGTGGATAAATAGTGCTAGTATTAGTAGACTGTAGAGTGTATATATATTCAGAGTGGTTGGTCAGTACACAAGAACTAGGCTTTAAGGCACCTCCATTTAAGAACTAATACGAATGTATGGCATGCATGATGCAGTTTAAGAACCTGCTCTACCTAAACCATGAACTTGCCTTGCGCTTCAAGTACAACGTATAAAAAAAGAGAAGAAGAATGGCTCAACTTAAGACTAAGCAGAACCATGAGTTGAAAATGTTCGTCAGTAATGAGTTGAGACCTGAAAGTCTGAAACATTTTGACTCGAATGCTTCTAGAACAACACGAGTCAGTTCACCAATATTTCGATTTGGGACTGTCACTTATAATTCCCGCGTCTGCGCGCGTTTTTGGCTTTTATAATGCACATCTGATTAATCGCAATGTTTGTAGTAGTAGCAGGTTGTTACTGTTCCGAGTGCTTCATGATGCTGGATTGTTGGAAACTGTATCAACATCACTAAGCTTGTTTAAACAGCGCCAAGTGTCCGAACAAGAGGAAAAGAATCAGAAAGTGTGTTATAGTTAGTGCGCGCATGTGACCTCAAAAAATTTCTTCCTTTCCTATCTATTTTGCTTGTAAGGCTCCAATGATCTGATTATATTCGTGTTTTTCATCATGGTAGCATGTGCAATCGATTGGTCGGCGTTGATCTTGCCTGATAATGTAGAATCCCATTTAATTTTTCCCATGGATTCACCACTTTAATCTTCATAAGATTTGACAAAATACGAGATATTCAAAATTGTCAGCATGTACTGTAGTAGTTTACAATCAAATCAGCAAACTTCTGCAAGAATGCGGCAAACGCTCAAAACGATCATTCAGAGCAAGGCTAATAACTTAGCCAGCTTGTTAGCTGTTTTTTTATAGCCTTCTCTTAGCCTACCTATATAGTAGTTAGCTCTTTACCATTGATACATGACAACGTATCTTTTTCACAAAGTTTTTTGGTTCTTTTGTCCAAGCGGACTGTAAGTTTATATTATGTTTCTCCTCTCTCTCCTCTTATCTCTCCTCCATCTAAACATTTAGCCAGCTATTAAACTTAAACTTGCTCTCAGACCTAACCGTAATAAACAAAGAAACGACATTAATGTTTCCGTTTTAACGAATAGAAAACGTAAAATCGCAGTGACGAAGCAGCCCCCGCTCCTAGTAGCCGTTGAACCAACCGCCCCCGGCCTGCTGGGCCCCACCTGCCATTAACCTTTTCTTTTTCCCAAAAAAAAAAAGAGGAACGACAAAAACAGCACGCGCAGACGTCGTCGTCTTAAACCGCTCGCCTCTCTGTCCCTCGGACGAACACCTCGCAGCCATTGCTATTCTCGCCACCATCTCCCGCCTCAAGAAAGCATCGACCCCCCTCGCGAGGCCATCCATCCGTCCATCCATGGCGGCAATGCCATTGCCGGATCGAGACCGGATCGCAATGTCCATGCCTCTGCTCCCGCGCTCGGCGTTCGTCTCCTCCACATCCTTCTCCTCATTCTCCTCCCTCGCCTCCTTCTCCTCCACCTCCTCTTCGTCCTTCTCCGACCCAGCCATCCCCTCGCCGTCCGATGCCGCCGCCGTCGAATCGGCGTCGCCGGCGCCGATGTCGCCGTCGTCGTCGTTCAAGGCGCTCGCCGTGCTGAGAGACCACAATGGATCCGTGTCGTCGCTGTCGCTCTGCGGCGAGTTCTTGCTGAGCGCGTCCACCGGCGCCGACATCGTCGCGTGGCAGCAACCCGATCTCCGCCGATTCGCACGATTCGGGCACGGAGAAGGCTCCGTCAAGGCGCTCGCGGCGGCGGGGGGGAGGGTGTTCTCGGCGCACCAGGACGGGCGCGTGCGCGTGTGGCGCGTGTCGCGTCGGTCGGAGAACGCGTTCAAGCTCGTCGCGTCGCTGCCCACGACGAGGGACTATTTGGGCAAAATCTTCCGCCACGGCAGCTACGACGATGTCCAGACGCGGCGGAACAACCACCGCCGCCGCCGACTCTGGATCGAGCACGCCGACAGCATCTCCTGCCTCGCCGTCCACGACGGCGTCGTGTACTCGGGCTCATGGGACAAGACGCTCAAGGCGTGGCGCATCTCCGACCTCCGTTGCCTCGAGTCCATCCGCGCCCATGACGACGCCATCAACGCCGTCGCCGTCGACGCCGCCGGCGACGGCGGCGCCGGAATCATCTACTCGGCGTCGGCGGACGGCAGCGTGAAGGCGTGGGAGAGAGGAAAGGCGGCGCATTTTCTCCAGGGAATCCTAGTCTCGCGCGACGGCGTGTCGTGGAACGCGCTCGCCGTGGCGACGGACGGGCACGTCGTCGGGTGGGAAAGAATCGGAAGAGGCAGCAGATGGAGCCTGACCTGCGACGTGAAGGCGCACGACATGGCCGTGCTCTGCNGTTGTCTGATTGTGCTTTCCAGATGTTGTCATATCTGTTATCAATGATCCCCCTGTGAATTGAATTCTGTAAGCTGAGCTTGCTGTGTATGTTCCTGAGGCATTCCATTTCCACCTAATTGTATCGTCCTGTTGATCATCTAGCTGCACCTGTTGTAAGAGTTGTCATAAGGCAAAAAATTCCTGAGTTTGCTTGGTCCTATTTATCCTCGTCATTGGCCTTAGCCATTTATTTTGTCCCAACTCTTGGGAAACCGACCTATTCTTCCAGCGAGCGAGTTTGAAGAGATTTGGAGCTAATTCCTTTGGTGCATTTCCATTTAGCCATCGATCATGCCAAAATTTTGCCTTTTGGCCATTTCCTACTGTGATGACTGTTGAGGCTTGAAACAACAATTTATCCGTTTCATCACAGGGTAGTTTTGTTCCTTTCTAGGGCGAATCATCCTTTGTCCACTCATACCATAGTCATCTTAATCTTAAGGCCCTTCCGAAGCATTCGAAATCAGTTATGCCTAGACCTCCCATATTTTTTGGCCGGCAAACTCTCTTCCAGTTTACTAAGCAATGTCCTCCATTAGCCTCTTCTGATCCTTTTACAAGAAGTTTCTTCTAACTTTGTCCATTTTTTTATTGCCCACTTCTTTAGGGGAAAAATTGTGAGATGGTAAACCGGTAGGGGCGACAGTGTCGACTTTACTAGAGCAGTTCTGCCCATCTTTGTTAGCAATCTTCCTTTCCATGTCGGTAGCCTGTTTGTGAATTTGTCAATTACCAGCTGCGCATCTTCTCTTCTAAGTTTTCTAAAGTGAAGAGGCATTCCTAAGTAAGTATAGGGAAAAGCTTCCTGCTGTCCTAGGAAGATCGTCAAAACCTCATCTAGAAAAATCTCTTCACATCTGATAGCATATAATTCGCTTTTGGCTAGGTTTGTCCTCATACCTGTTGCCAGGCCGAAGCTGCGAAGAATTTGCTGCACCGTTTCCATTTCTTGTTTGTCTGGTTGAATGAAGACGACAGCATCGTCTGCATACAAAGAGATATTGAATCTCTCTGTTCTTGTAGAAACCGGCTGGAGTAGTCCTTCATTTTGTGTTTTCATGAAGATTTTCTGAATTGTGTTTATTTTCAAAATGTAGGAGAAAGGGGATCCCCTGTCTGAGACCTCTTCTGTGTTTAAAAGATTTGCCCACAACCCCATTAAGGATAATTTTAGAGGACGAGGATGACATTATTGTCATTATCCAATTTAGCCAATTGTTCCCGAAGCCCAAGGCTCGAAGAAGATCTAAGAGGTATGAGTCAAAAGCCTTGGCAATGTCAAGCTTCAAAAGCTTTTTGAATCCTATGCACTGACGACGAGCAGCAGCACACCGCCGGTGCCCACCGGCATGTAGCACGGTGGACATTAGATTAGAGGAAGCCCAACGCCCGAAACCGAAAAAGAATAACAGAATTCACAATAGCAACTGTAAACCAATAGTAGGATTCGGGCCAAAAGCAGGATCAGGCATGAAAGACTCAACAACTTGAACCACCATTTACATGTAAAATATTGTTATTGCATATGGTACTTCCACAATAATCAATGATATAACTACCCTGCTGTTTTGATCTCTTGACATCCATGTGCATTCCGGCACAGAAATTGCATGAATGCGTTCCAATGGCAAAAGAAAAAATTTACAATATAAACTAAATACATATTCCACATGTCCCCCTAGAGATTTACATAGCACTTGCGGTACAACTTAGCACTCTGTAAATCTTTTCTCCATTTCCACAATTTCCCTAGAGGTAAACTAAAACATCATTTAACTGTAATACAACAGCAGGCTCAGTAAGGTCGGTATCGCCAATCTGTCCTTGATCTGCTACTTCCGCCGCTGGGACCATAACCGTACTGGAATATCACAAGTGTTCATCAGATGATGTTTCATGAGATTCAAGAAACAATTGGTGACACAAGGACACAACCAGAAAGAACCAATGTTAAGCCTATAGCTCTGTTTTCACAAACCCACTTGAACAAATTATTTTACATATAAACCTAGCATGCATCATGAACATTATAACACATTTGTGCACTTACATCATAATCTAGGCCACCGCAGAACCTGCCATAAGTTCGCATTGAACCATAAGCTCCATAAAGATCCATGGGTTCCATGTAACCACCACCAGAGTCACCCTCAAGTGGTGCAGCCGTGTCTATTGCAACCTGACATGTTGGAACAATATTATTAGCATTTCATCTCTCTTTGCCCAAAGAAAAGTTAATAAGGTTAACACTCTCTTTGGCTTTGGATGCAAGGGGAGCAAAGACAAGGAGACACCCACAGCCTTACCTCCTGTCCCAGGATTTCATGGCTTCTGCGAGCTACCCGATCTGCCACTCCCTCATCAGCGAAGGTGACAAAGCCAAAACCTCGATGCCCACTTCTTTTAGGGTCCTTCAGTATAATTAGGAAAGTTGAGATAATATGGCATATGTAGTACAGTGACAAACAATGAAATAGTCTTAACCTCACCTTTGGTATATATGCGTCTACAATTCGGCCAAATCTGCCAAAGTAATGCCTTAGGTCTTCCGTGTTTGCATCTTGCGGAAGCCTACCAACAAATATCTTTTTGTTGCCCATTCCTTGGGAGGATCCATAGTATCCTCCTCCTAGTCAATGTAAATCGAATAGAAAACTTTTAATCGATTAACAAAGTTACTATGTCAAATCTGAGAACTTCATAGCAGAAGACTTACTTCCATAAGCTGACCCAGGATGGTCATACAATGTAGGTGCACCCAAAGCTGCATATCTGGTAGCAGCTGAAATGTATGCGTTATATGCGCCATAGCCACCCTGAGATGTCCTGCTTGGAGGATATCTGGCATCTTCATCCTGGTTGAGATAATTTCAAGTGGTAACAAGTATTTAGTAAATGTAATATGTGCCAATACCTCAATTCAAAGATTAACCACCGACGGAAATTGTTTTGAAGCAAAGGTACCTTTGGAGTTGCACGGTCAACAACTACCGTTGTGCCATCCAGCTCATGTGACTCTTGCATGATGCTGTCCACAGATTCTGTACCATTACAGTTGCATACTAGTGTAAGATAACTACAAAATGTACGCAAAGATCAAACTGGGGAAAAAGTAATAATGCCTAAAGAACAGAGAAATGAAGTAAACAATTCAGAACAAGATGCCATTTATATATAAGTAACAACAAAGTATACTTCATGTCTAAATAAATGATGGAGGATGTCTGCAAACATACCTGCACTCTGAAAAGTGATGAAACCAATTCCACGATGACCCTTCGAACCATGTTCCTACACACCAAATAGGAGGGTGGAATGCTCATTTCAGTAAAATATTATAATATTTTGCGTTGCAGTTCTATTCATTACCATAGAATGCGTAATAAACTAATAATCCTTTGCAGCACAAAAGCAGACACTCATACCCAAAAAAACATATACTGCAATACGAGCTTAATGCGGATTGTGACAAACAAGTAGAATCCTATTTAAAATGCTTTGTATGCGTTAACTTAATTCAATCTGCACCTTCCATGTCCAGTCTCTTATAAGTGGCATGCCTCATTAGTCATTAGTAAGGCCACAGAAGTCCAGAGAATCCTAGAGTTAGGATTAGTTTAGACAGTCATTCTTATCAGAAGCAAATCTAATTAAATATATAGAAAGACGATCTACTTGAATTGCTAGTTAATTATGATTGCACATAGACTCGCTTTTATGTTATATATGGATACTTGAATCAATACATAAATATTGTTTGTGGCTAATTCAACAACATATAATTCACAATATATCTTGTAAGTTAAAAATAGTTCCAAAATTGCTAACCTTTGGCATGTAAAGATCAGTGATTTCTCCAAAGGATTCAAAATGCCTGTCAGTAAAACGTTCTGCTTTAGACTTTAGGATCTTTAGACAAGCTCAGCTATTAAACTGATAAGTCAACCAAGAGCTGAACAAAAGGATTGATGCTATAGCTTACCCACGAAACATTGACTCATCCACGGATTGTGGAATTCGAGCAACAAATATTCTAGTAGCCTTTTTTGATCCCTGTGGTTTCATTTCTTCCTATTTAACAATAAAATACACAGATCAACTATAGCTTGATGTCAGTCAAGTGTAGAGCATACAGGTAGCATATATAATATATGTTTGTATTTTATTAACCTTAGGAGTAGCTATCTTCACTTCTAGAGTTCGGTTTCCAAGAACATGCTCACACTCAAGAACATTCTGGAAAAACAATGTTGTAGAATGCTTCAGAACCAGTACATTGCAAGTTTGAAACAGTACCAAACCATACCAATTACAAATATGATTAGAAGATGTTATTGAACCATTTTATTACCACATAAGTAGTAAAGACCACTCAAAATTCAGATGTTGAAATTTCAAAACGAAGCAAGTTATGGCCATGTACAGAACTAGTAATGCAATGTAATATCAAGTCAATAGATCGGAGAGTTATTTACTACCTTGGCATCATCAGCTGATGAGAACGTTACATAGCCAAACCCACGAGATCGACCGGATGAACGCTCCTATAATTTTCAACATGCAAGAAAGATGGTGGTAAGTCAGTACATAAATGACCAAATCAGGCAATAAAATGAGGAATACAACACTAAAGGAGTTGTTGAGCATTATTGTTCTTTGAATAGATATGATGCATATCTATTCCCAAGCACACACATTATTGACAGTCAACAGTACAACATATGAGGTTATGATTATCCAAAAAAAAACTTAAAGAAGAAGAAACATATAACTTCTAGAATACTAATATTGTAAAAAGTTCAGGAAAATAAACAAAAAGAGTATGACATGTAATATTTTATTCAGAATATGGAATTGCTGCAAACCTTCATAACAACGCAATCATCTAGTGGTCCAAACTTGCCCATATACTCTCTTAATCCTTCAGTATCCACATCCCATGGGATTCCAAGAACCTAAGTAAATAAATACCATACCATCATTATTCATCACTGTCAACTGTCAAACTACCAAAAGACCCATAGAAGAGTAATTCACTTACCACAAGTTTTGTGGCCATTATTGAATTACAACTGGCTCCAGAACAGAACTCTTCAGCTCTCAAGTCTCACGCCTTTCTGGACCAAGGAAAATTCTCAAGTGATCTTTCTGAAGGTTCCAAATGATCACCAAGATATGGCCTAGAAAATATATGAAGAGATAACCACATATTCAAGGTTCTTGCACCCTGACATCTACTAAGCAACCTAGGGTATGATGGTTTATACGTTTTGGTAAGAAAAGTAAATTCATACTCATAGTCGTAGAACTAGTATTTGCTTTACTGTCCAAGATGTAGCCAATGGCAGATATAGCATTTAAATTGGCAGATATAGCATTCAAATTACTATCTGTGCATAAATAAAAGCCTACTATCTATGCTAAATGGTGGAAGAAAAAACAAATATACCTCTCATCTTAAAGGGGACATGATCATACTGAATTTGCCTATGTAAAATTGTAGACCAAAATTAATCCGATGTATTTATGCTAAACAGGCCATTTATCGCAAAAATAAAGAGGAATTTTCTAGGGGGTGTTTGGTTCAAGGATTTTGATCAGTATACTAAATCCGACTAGACTTAAACTGGAATGTAAGCAGAAAATGAGGCAAATACGCCAGCCTAATAGACAAGTACCCACTCAGAATTAGGCTGGCGTATCTGCCTCATTTTCTGCTTACATTCCAGTTTAAGTCTAATCGGACAGCCTAATAGACAAGTACCCACTCAGAATTCCCCGCAAAAAAAAAAAGTACCCACTCAGAATTGCGTGTAATCAGAAATACGTCCCCTGTTCCCTCACACGTCGTGCGGAATTCCTACCAACCCGTTCCTCCTCCTTGCGTTCCCACCCCTACCTGAGCGACACACGTCCCCACTGATTTCGAATCGACGCAAAGTGCTGGCGGCGGCGGCGGCGGCTGTCCGGAAGGCCACGAAATCGGCCGCCGCTAAGGTTAGCGCTCATCCATAGCATCAGAATCGAACCCCGGAGCTGAGCGAGGCCTGAGCCGAGCTGCTAGTATTCGTTGGCTGCGTGCTCCCCTCCTCTACCAGCCAAATCGGGACTGCAATTCACGGCTGAAAGGGTGAAACAGAGCAAAGTGGTGCGTACCACGCCGAAGACGATGAGACGGAGCGGGGACTCCTCCTTGGAGATCGGCTCGCCGGAGTTGCGTCGACGGCGATGGTCGCCGGCGAAGGAGAGGAGGAGAGGATTTGGTGGGCGGTTAGGGTTCGTCGTGACTCGCGCGAGGCACGAGCCGCAATTTTCCGACGCAAATTGCTTATTTTCCCTTGTTTTCATTTTTTTCCCCTTCCGTGCAAAATGATGATATACATGTATTTGCAGTATGACCCCTGGAAATTAGTTGTTTCACCTTTGAGCCCAAGATGACGCGGCCCACAGTACAGAACTTGGGCCCAATTGTTTTCAGCCCAGCTTTCTGGATGCCAGGCAGGCTAGTATGTCCCAACTCCCACGTCCAAAACTCATCAAGTTTCAGAGTCCTCTCAAATAGAAAGAAAATCTTAGTTACAGAGTTTCAGTCTTTAAACAAGCACCTCAGCATAGGCATTATCATGCGAGAGGACATAGAAGCTGCTGGTTAGGCTAATCGAAATTTAAAAGAATCATGTCCGCAGCCGCAATGGCTACTTAAAAGCAGAGCAATTTAGACTTTCAGAACTTCTCTGCTACTACCTCATTGTAATATGTTTTGATATAGGATGTGTAGTACATGTTCATAGGTGATCATAAAAAATGTAGCTAAATCAACAACTGGTCTCTCATTGGAAGCAAATATATTACTCTTATAAAGATTGATTAATGTATACTCATGTCATGAAACATGACCAACCTTTTCAAAAAGGTTCATGCTCTATTGCTCTCTCCGACCAAAGGGCGGCAGTTGCTTTGTGCGTGAGCCACATATTCTCGAGAACAAATACTACTACCGTACTGCGACTTTTACTGAAACATAATGTTTGAAAACCTTTTGAATTTAGACCTACCGCATTAGCAGCAGTGCTGTACGTTCTCATTTTCATCATCGATCGCGTGCGTCAGACTATCAAAAAATCAGAATAGCCGACCCCAATCGGAGATCTCTGACCAACTATATGCGGTCCGTACTGACAATGCACCAAGTAAGATGGAGGCATTGCATAACTGCATTTTGCACATGTATGTATAGGAGTATGCCTTTTCTTGAATCACCAATTCACCATTGCACAATGATACGAGTGTTCTTTTTGTTCAAGAACACAACCCAAATTCCCAATACAAAGTCAATTATCAAAGAACTGCTTACATTGCATGCTGCATCTTCTCTCCAAGCAAAGCTAGGAATGATCCAATATTCCATTGCATGGATTAGAAGAAGCCAGAAGGTTCATATAACTTAGCATGTACTCTGTAGTTGTACATATGCATGGCAATGTGGCATGCTTTCTGCTGACTTTGGTCGGTGGATAAATAGTGCTAGTATTAGTAGACTGTAGAGTGTATATATATTCAGAGTGGTTGGTCAGTACACAAGAACTAGGCTTTAAGGCACCTCCATTTAAGAACTAATACGAATGTATGGCATGCATGATGCAGTTTAAGAACCTGCTCTACCTAAACCATGAACTTGCCTTGCGCTTCAAGTACAACGTATAAAAAAAGAGAAGAAGAATGGCTCAACTTAAGACTAAGCAGAACCATGAGTTGAAAATGTTCGTCAGTAATGAGTTGAGACCTGAAAGTCTGAAACATTTTGACTCGAATGCTTCTAGAACAACACGAGTCAGTTCACCAATATTTCGATTTGGGACTGTCACTTATAATTCCCGCGTCTGCGCGCGTTTTTGGCTTTTATAATGCACATCTGATTAATCGCAATGTTTGTAGTAGTAGCAGGTTGTTACTGTTCCGAGTGCTTCATGATGCTGGATTGTTGGAAACTGTATCAACATCACTAAGCTTGTTTAAACAGCGCCAAGTGTCCGAACAAGAGGAAAAGAATCAGAAAGTGTGTTATAGTTAGTGCGCGCATGTGACCTCAAAAAATTTCTTCCTTTCCTATCTATTTTGCTTGTAAGGCTCCAATGATCTGATTATATTCGTGTTTTTCATCATGGTAGCATGTGCAATCGATTGGTCGGCGTTGATCTTGCCTGATAATGTAGAATCCCATTTAATTTTTCCCATGGATTCACCACTTTAATCTTCATAAGATTTGACAAAATACGAGATATTCAAAATTGTCAGCATGTACTGTAGTAGTTTACAATCAAATCAGCAAACTTCTGCAAGAATGCGGCAAACGCTCAAAACGATCATTCAGAGCAAGGCTAATAACTTAGCCAGCTTGTTAGCTGTTTTTTTATAGCCTTCTCTTAGCCTACCTATATAGTAGTTAGCTCTTTACCATTGATACATGACAACGTATCTTTTTCACAAAGTTTTTTGGTTCTTTTGTCCAAGCGGACTGTAAGTTTATATTATGTTTCTCCTCTCTCTCCTCTTATCTCTCCTCCATCTAAACATTTAGCCAGCTATTAAACTTAAACTTGCTCTCAGACCTAACCGTAATAAACAAAGAAACGACATTAATGTTTCCGTTTTAACGAATAGAAAACGTAAAATCGCAGTGACGAAGCAGCCCCCGCTCCTAGTAGCCGTTGAACCAACCGCCCCCGGCCTGCTGGGCCCCACCTGCCATTAACCTTTTCTTTTTCCCAAAAAAAAAAAGAGGAACGACAAAAACAGCACGCGCAGACGTCGTCGTCTTAAACCGCTCGCCTCTCTGTCCCTCGGACGAACACCTCGCAGCCATTGCTATTCTCGCCACCATCTCCCGCCTCAAGAAAGCATCGACCCCCCTCGCGAGGCCATCCATCCGTCCATCCATGGCGGCAATGCCATTGCCGGATCGAGACCGGATCGCAATGTCCATGCCTCTGCTCCCGCGCTCGGCGTTCGTCTCCTCCACATCCTTCTCCTCATTCTCCTCCCTCGCCTCCTTCTCCTCCACCTCCTCTTCGTCCTTCTCCGACCCAGCCATCCCCTCGCCGTCCGATGCCGCCGCCGTCGAATCGGCGTCGCCGGCGCCGATGTCGCCGTCGTCGTCGTTCAAGGCGCTCGCCGTGCTGAGAGACCACAATGGATCCGTGTCGTCGCTGTCGCTCTGCGGCGAGTTCTTGCTGAGCGCGTCCACCGGCGCCGACATCGTCGCGTGGCAGCAACCCGATCTCCGCCGATTCGCACGATTCGGGCACGGAGAAGGCTCCGTCAAGGCGCTCGCGGCGGCGGGGGGGAGGGTGTTCTCGGCGCACCAGGACGGGCGCGTGCGCGTGTGGCGCGTGTCGCGTCGGTCGGAGAACGCGTTCAAGCTCGTCGCGTCGCTGCCCACGACGAGGGACTATTTGGGCAAAATCTTCCGCCACGGCAGCTACGACGATGTCCAGACGCGGCGGAACAACCACCGCCGCCGCCGACTCTGGATCGAGCACGCCGACAGCATCTCCTGCCTCGCCGTCCACGACGGCGTCGTGTACTCGGGCTCATGGGACAAGACGCTCAAGGCGTGGCGCATCTCCGACCTCCGTTGCCTCGAGTCCATCCGCGCCCATGACGACGCCATCAACGCCGTCGCCGTCGACGCCGCCGGCGACGGCGGCGCCGGAATCATCTACTCGGCGTCGGCGGACGGCAGCGTGAAGGCGTGGGAGAGAGGAAAGGCGGCGCATTTTCTCCAGGGAATCCTAGTCTCGCGCGACGGCGTGTCGTGGAACGTGTACGCGGCGGGGTCGGACGGGCACGTCGTCGGGTGGGAAAGAATCGGAAGAGGCAGCAGATGGAGCCTGACCTGCGACGTGAAGGCGCACGACATGGCCGTGCTCTGCCTCTGCGTCGCCGGCGACCTTCTCTGCACGGGCTCCGCCGACAAGACCATCGGATTGTGGCGCCGCGCCGGCGGCGAGCTCGCAAGGGTGGGCGTGATCAGAGGACATGAGGGACCAGTGAAATGCATCCAGGCGAGCTGGTGTAGGGTCAGCAATGGATGCATGGTGTACAGTGGAGGGCTTGATAAGAGCATCAGAGTTTGGTGGGTGCGCCCAATGGCTGGAAGCCAAACGAGCAGAAACAGCAGCAGCAAGAGAAGGACATGAAGGATCAGAAGAACTGTGTGTTCTTGAGGTGAATCGTGTCGGGTCGGATCGGATCAAAATGTGTGTTCTTGATTGGGATCGGATCAAAATGTGTGTTCTTGATTGTGATCTGCTTTAGATCGTAGTTTTTGGATTTGTTTGATAGCACACTGCCTGGGTTGGTGATCGATACAATTGAGGATTGGTGGAGAGGATTTTAAGGAGTTGTGAAGGTATTAGTCCTAGATTTGGGTGTAAATGGATGTATACTATACCCTGATTCATACACATTTTGATTGAATGGAAAGTATTAATAAATAAAATCATTCGTTGCAATTTTGCAAATGATCAAATCCTCGTTAACATTACATGATGTGTACTTCCTCCGGTCACAAATATACGACGTTGGTTAGCTCACCTTTTTAAAAAAACAGAGGGAGTATTTGGTCTGGGGCGGACATAGGGAATAAAATTGAGTGGAGTTTAGAAGTCCCTCACTTATATTGAGGGTAAATCCCCCTATTTTTGTACATTTGTATTTTTATGCCTCCCTCCTCTTGTCGACCCACTTATTCTCACTTTCAACTTTATGGTTGATCGAGGCGTCGCGTTGTACAAGGCTACAAGCCGATGCAACAAAGAACTATGTTGGCTCTTACCTTTACTAGGATCGAGATTCTCTTAAACGGCTTTCCCTCTAACATGGGGGCTAACATGTGAGCCTCGTCAGCAGGGCCGTCCCTTCAAAATTGGAGGCCCCGTGCGAAATCTCAGCAGAATACTAAACTAAAAAAAATGACAATAATTTATACTTCATAACATATTAAAGATCCACATAACATAGTCTAAAAATTATACCCGTGCATAATTTTCACTTGAAAAGCATAATTATTTTAGTGTTTCTTGAAATAAAATCATCAATGATGTTTTCATATCTAATCATTGCTAGCATAACACTCTCGGGTGCCACTGTATCCAATCCGATGCAACGATAACAGGGATAGTCAACAAAATTCTATATACAATAGTTGCATTCGGAAAACAATCATGCTGCCTTAAAAACTTCAAAATTTTAACAGAGCCCATTTTCTCTCTTGGAATGAAACCTCGGATGAGAGCCAACTCCACAGAGAGATCATTAGCATCAATATCAGATTTTTCATATCTTTTGAGTGCAGTTTCGAGACGATCACAAGAAGCTTTCAAGTTATTATTATCTAAGGATAGTGTAATTCTTTTGTAAAGTACCCCTATGCATAGCACCTTTCTGAGATTGAGATAGATCTTCTAATCTTTTCTTCTTCTCGCACTTTACATATCCTGAATCATATTTTCTAATCCGATTCATAGAAGACATGACTTCAAAATTGAATTCCTAGATAGACCCATACACGTATATAGATGTAAAGAACAAAAATCATTTCTTATGCATTATGAACACAAAATCACAAATTTGTAATTAGTAGACTACCAGGGTTAATCTCTGATATTCTCTTAGTCTGCCAGACTTCAATCAGATCAGTCAATTGGTATTCCGGCTGGGCACTCAGCAACGGTCAATGGGCAAGCCGGCAAGGCTTGGCCGTCTGTCGTCTGAGAGCCTAAGAGGCTGAGACAGAGGGGGCAAGGTCCAAGGAGAAAGGGGCAGCCGGGCAGCTGGCCGGCGGCAGGCAGCACCGATCAGCGATCGAGTAGAGAGGGCGAAAGCCGAGAGGCGAGAGGGTGCGGGCGTGTAGCGGTAGCGATCGTGAACTGTAATTAGATTAGTCCTGATTTCTGTCTTCTGATTTGTGGTTGGGATCGGCGCAGACGGCAGACGAGGCTCCTGTCGCACAGCCTTAGGGACGGCCCTGCTCATCAGCATAGGTTTACATGGCAGCCACCACGTCCCCTTGTGCTATAACGAAACAAACCACCACCTCTCTATTCAGTTCCGCCAATATCATCAGAGTCATCAAAGTGTCAGCCCGCTTACCACCACTACTTGTTTCGCCAAAGTCATCGCTAGCCCGTAGGGTGCCATGTGTGGACTGTGGACAATCTGCCTACAAGTCTCCGGTGACATGCCGCCACAACCTACGTTGTGTTGGATCAATTCTGGCATCGTCATCACTAGCCCATCATGGCATTTTACTTCCACTCAAAAAAAAAATCATGGCATTTTACCTATTTATCCTATATTTTCAATTATATTTTTGCACATGTATCCTTATGGTATTCCTTGATTTTTTTTTCTGTATTTATGTTTGTTGAAGGTAACAATGACCAAGAAGGTGCATTTGTACAGGGCTAACTATATCACCGCGTAGCAAACCTTGAATCAACATGAGCAATGCCTAGGAGCAGGTGAAGTCGGCCCCGGTTACTTCTGATACAATAATGCTGGGCTATAAGAGGGAATATGAGGAATTTCATCAAACAATGTTTTAAAAAATATTTTATCTATCTATGTATTTCTGTGTTTCAAGTGAGCTACAAAATCCGAACAACAAACATCATCGATAGATGATGGTTTTTTTGTCTACTTTAGAAGCTTTCACTCTTAAAACCGTACCAAAATTTGGTAAAGGTATCATACTGCACAGTGTCTCCACAAATTTTGGCATTTTAAATTTTATGTCAAGTTTTCTTTGCCCTTTTTACAAGATGGAAACGTGTCGACAATACTTGGGCCAAATCTGTGACCGTAAACTGCGTCCGCTCCTCAGACCACAGAATGACAGGATGCTGTTTGGGCAATCCCAGGATTTTGAATTACTTCTTTTATTTCGTAATGCAAGAGTTTTTAACTTTTTTCTTGTCACCTTTGACTATTTGTCTTAATTTAAAAATTTATATAAATGTAAAACATAATGACTCGTACTTAAAGTGTTTTTGATAATAAAATAAATCACAAATAAACTAATTAATATTTTTAAAATTTTTAAATAAGACAAATATTCAAGAAGAAAAGGCCAAAACCCTTCCCAATACGGTGTGTTAAACGACGGGCTCACTGACGAGAGATAAATACTGGTCTGCAGCCACTCACACTCACGCACCAACCTCTCTCTATCCTTCTTCACACCTTGTCTCTGTTGACCTCGAGCGGAGACCCGTAGGTAGGTACTACCTGGATCGGAAATGGGGGAAGAGCTGAATCTGATCATCCGAGAAGACGATTGCGCCGCGTTCGATCCGACGGAGGACGAGCTGATGCTCCACTTCCTCCGCCCCCAGCTCCGCGGCTTCTCGCCGCGCGTGGCCGGCGCCGTCGTCGAGGCCGACCCGTGCGCCGCCGCGCCGTGGGACCTCCTGGCTCTCCACGGCCGCCGCGACGAGGGCTACTTCTTCTCGCCGCGCGCGCGCGCCAGCAGGAGGAAGCAATCCGTCCGCCGCACCATCGCCGGCGGCGGCGCGTGGATGCACAGCTCGACGAAGAACGGGCAGTCGGTGAGCGAGCTCGGCGTGGTGGTGCGGTGGTGCAGGGTCAATTTCTGCTTCTACGTTTTCGGCGGCAGCGGCGGCGAGGCGGGGAGGGTGAGCACAGGGTGGATGATGGCGGAGTACGAGATCACCGATCCCCGGTGCTACCGCCGCGCCGACGACGGCGAGGAGGACGAATTCTGGGTGCTCTGCCATGTCAGGAAGAGCTCGAGATCCCCCGCCGTCCGCGACTCCACGTCGGCGGCGGCGCCGGCCAAATCACGCCGGCGCAAGGCTGCCGTCGCGTGATCCAGACGCGCAAGGCTACTTTGCTTTTGGGGTTTTGTTTTCTTAGCTCGATTACCATACCTTTTTGCTTTGGAATTTATCCCTTGCTTTTATTTTTCTTTTTCCTCTTCCTCGATTACTATACAGCATCATTATGCTACAATTTCGTGTGATGAACGGTTGTAGAACAGTGCGAATCAAATGCTGTACTGACAGTGTGATGATGAATTCATTGTGTCTTTCTGACAAGCCGTAGTGAGAGTTTGTTTGTTTTCTTCAAGTCGCGGTTGGTTTCGTCAGTTACTCTGTTCCACTGTCCAGATTCCAGCGGCCTCGTGGAAGCAGATTTCACGTGATAAAAGAAAAAGATTCAGTATTTATCGCGCATGTTGAATGAATGGAATCTTTTACAAGTAGTAGTACATGAAAATTGCATATGAGTATAGTAATTGTGTGTGCAGATCACTCTGTTTCTGCCTTATATGAATCGGTGGTTGCCTGTAGGCCCTGTAATGTTCCGGGCTCCAGCACAAACAACATTTCCAGATATTGGGCCAATTTTTTCGGCACAATTAGTTTAAGCCCAGAAAACGGCGAGAAGAGTTCGGGCCTTTTCTCGGCCTACGAGTGTTTGTTTTCATGTGCCAGATTCCCGACGATTTAGCCCAATCAAGGCCCTGTTGGCATGTTGCTCATTGTAACATGCCCATCAACATGGACTCATGGACCCAGTCCTCTCAAACTATTGAGATTGCAGACCCCACTTGGAATGCACAATAATTCTGTCATGATCCAATCAAAGCGAAACAAACACCTTGTACGCATGAATGATGTGCCTTCCAGCTAATATTTTGTCTGACCACCGATTTCTTTGACATTTTTTTTATCTGAAACGGGATTTCATTTTGGCGATTAAGACGTGCCATGAATATATCAAGTTATAACTCAGCTACCCCTACTCAGCTATACACCCAACAAGCAATCTTGCGAAGAACTTTGCATATGGGGAATTGTTTGACAAGACATTGTCCGCTAGATATGCATTTGCATTTCTTTCTGAACTTCAGATTATCATCGACGACTGTGGTAAAGCACGAGGGAGAGACCGGCTACCGCAAAGCTAGATACACTACAAATTTTGTTAATTTCCACAATTGCACTAAACTTATTCGTTGATGTCGATGGCTTTTATGAATTGTTCATATCTAATAGCAGTATGGATCCATACTATGGATTATGGAGTACTCAACTTGACAAGATCAGAGAAATGCATGAATGGTGTCGCTGTTCGTCACTGTCAGACCAGACATGAAGAACTTGTCGCGGGCAAGAAAACAACCATACCTCTCTTTAGTCGTCAGTAGCAAACACGCACATGTATACTTGACCTGATCGTCGGTACGTACGAACCATGACAGCCAACTCATCTTATCTTAAACCAAACGAGGCGACTTGACATTGTGTTCGAAGAACATACGTGGCCCAGATGGAGCCACAACACGAATTAAATGTTCCACGCAAACTAATTAACATCGAAAGGGGCCATGCATGTTAATCAGTTACTCCATTGTCATTCGTCAAGCTTAATGATGACAGGAAAGTCAATCAATAGGTTAACCTTGATAGGCTGATACTGCAAGTGGCATGTGTAATTAAGAAACGGTCAGATCATTATCAAGAAAAAATGTGGAAGAAATAGTTGAGCACTAACGTGCAAGCATAATCGATCTGACTACTGCTATAGGTTTACATATCCTCGGCAAATATAACTAAATCATTTTTGAAAAAGAGAAATACCACATGAAGTGCCACTGGGTCAGTAGTTGGGTTTTTTAATAGACAGGGGAAAACCATGCATCCCATTGACTACATGAAGAAGAATGGACCATCTCAGTATCTCGCAGTATATAAGGCGACCCATTCTTTCTTAGAAACGATCACGAACGATCATTCAAGCAATATTCATAAATCCACTTCCAGATACTGATCAAGCTTATCATCAGAGCCTGAGCTAAACCTATCTAGTTGAACAAATGGGAGGTAAATTCAGATTTCATTTTTCAAGCATTCGTTCTCTCTCTATTTTTTTCACCCCCAATTAATCTGCTCATCTGAAGACGAGATAAACTTACGTTAATGTGCGCAGGTGCTCACGGTGTTTGCTACGGCGTTCTCGGCAACAACCTCCCATCACGGACCGAGGTCGTGCAGCTCTACAAATCAAAAGGCATCAGCGCGATGCGAATCTACTACCCCGACCACGATGCCCTCGCCGCCCTCCGCGGCAGCGCCATCGCCGTGATCATCGACGTCGGCGGCCGCGACGCCGTCTCCAACCTCGCCAACAACCCATCCGCCGCCACCGACTGGGTCCGCACCAACATCCAACCCTACTACCCAAACGTCCTCATCCGCTACATCGCCGTCGGCAACGAGCTCAGCGACGCACGCGACATGTCCCTCATCCTCCCCGCGATGCAGAACGTCCGCGCCGCCCTCGTCGCCGCCGGCCTCTCGAGCGGCATCAAGGTCTCCACGGCCGTGAAAATGGACGTGGTCGCCGACACGTTCCCTCCGTCGCGTGGCGTGTTCCGACCCGACCTGGACCGGCTCATTTCCCCAATCGTGAGATTCCTCGCGGACACCATGTCGCCGCTGCTCGTCAACGTGTACCCATACTTCGCGTACAGGGATAACCCACGCGACATCAGCCTCAGCTACGCCACGTTTCAGCCGGGTGCGAATCCGGTGCGGGACCCGAACAATGGGCTCACGTACACGAACTTGTTCAACGCGATGGTGGACGCGGTGTACGCGGCGCTGGAGAAGGCCGGGGCGGGGAATGTGAGAATTGTTGTGTCGGAGAGCGGGTGGCCGTCGGATGGTGGATTTGGGGCGAGTGTGGAGAACGCGAGGAATCATAACCAGGGGGTGATTGATAACGTCAAGAACGGGACGCCGAGGAGGCCTGGGCAGCTGGAGACGTACGTGTTCGCCATGTTCAATGAGAACCAGAAGACTGGGGATCCCACTGAGAGGAGCTTTGGGCTTTTTAACCCTGACAAGACGCCGGTCTACCCGATCACGTTCCCGAACTGATTAGCAGATGTGCGTGCTAATTGACGTGAATAAAAGGATTTGGGGAGGAGTGAATGATCCGTGATTAAATAATGTTGGTTGAGTGTTAATTACTGTGTATGGCACATTATGATTTGGAGAATGCAGCATGAATACAAACTTTTCGGATTTCATTTGCCTGTTTATTGATGACAGGCTGCTGTGAGCCTGTGACTGTCACTGTTGTTGCAAACTCTAAGGGCCCAACTTACAATAGGCCCAGCAGGGCTTTGTTCATTATTGGCCCGATGACTGGCACTATCCATGCATACCATACAGGTAGGTATTTGGGTAACTACACAGGTGATGAATTTTTTTAGAGGCTCTAGTATTATACAAGTGAATCACTATCCATACAGGTATGTTCAAAAGCGAGTTTTGGCACGCCTAATATCATGGCAATGTACACAAGGCCCACGAACAGTTAACTCAACAGTAGATGGAACCTTTCCCAGGATGTACCTTTCAATGGCCATGGATCCTCTTTCTGCTTCCAAGATCATTTGCCTAGTCAGTGGTTTGCATTCACCGATCTCTCGGGCAGAAGTTGTATAACACCTGCCAATCTTATCAACATCATAGCAATCATATACAGTGTCCAATGTAATGCTCTTCAACGATGTTGTATTCTTTAGGACATGGCATGCTAGCTCAACCATGCTCTTTGCAGAGCAGAAGCCAAGGATCATCACATTCTTAAGGTTGGAATGTTTGTGTTCAGGCATCTCCCTCATATGCAAGGCTTCCTCGGAAACAGAATCATGTTTCATGTCATACTGATATACCTGCATAGGATAAAAAACAATGGCATTAGAATAACTGGTTCACCATAGGTACTGATATCATTGCAGGAAGAATGGTAACTTACACTCAAGATGAAAGTCTCTAAAACAGGAGAGGCTTCAAGAAAAGAAACCAAAGACAAATAGTCATATTCCGGGGGCATTGCCTTATCTGCTTCAAGACAAATTTCTAGGCGCTGGAGATGAAGGAATTTGGCAGCCACCGTTGGTGTATTAATACCCTGTAAAAATTAACCATATTCTAGGACATGAGTGCATGGTTACTGATTATGCCATCAGAAAGCTATAAAACAATATAAAGTTTTGAAGTATACCTCATTAACGGATGATAAGGTAAGACTGATAAGATTTGGCACAATATAAGGAAGCTTGGTAATAGAATAACAGATGAAGTTGGGCACATCTGAACAACTCATATCTAGTTCCTTCACTTGTGATGATTCTCCAAGTGAGAGTTCTATTGGATCACCATAAAAGCTAAAAGTGGTGATGTTTGGAGCATTACTCTTTATCATTTGCAGATTGATGCACTCAAATACAGTCAAGCATTTGAGTCTCTCTAGGCATGGTATCATTAGGCAGATTATCTCACTGCAATATCTGAGTTCCAACTCCTCCAAAGCAAAAGACTTGGAAAGAAGAGACACTAACTCGTCATCCATTATGCACACGTCGCTTAAACACAGCTTTGCCATACTTCTCAAGCAACCAAGGCCAACGGTAGGACGCAAGGTACAATACATGAGGTCAAGATACTGAATTGAGCTTCCCCGCCCATCAAATAGAAGTGAGAGTGGAAAATTGTACATTTCCATATAGTTTGAAGGCAGCAGAAGGATGATTTCTTCAATCCCCGGTGTAATAGCTATCTGAAGCCATCTGTCGATAGAACTTACTTTGATACCACAAAAATCACATATAGAAAGCTCGAGTCTCTTCACACCAATGCCTGAGTGGTTTTTCAAAATGTGGTCAACTCTGCTAGCGAAAGCGCATGTTTTATCACCCTTTCTAACTCTGTGCTTTCTATTTTGTTCCAAGCTCAGTGTTTCCTTGGTGAAGATGAGGTTGGGACGACATCTCCAGCTACATAAAAATCCACGAGATACACAAGCAGCACGGGCAGCATCTCGTAATGGCATTAGTGAAAGGATATGATGCCAAATGTCCTGCACAATCACGTAAACAATCATTGGAAGTGTAGGATTTTATAGAAATACAGTAACACCAACTAAGTTGTTACCATACGTAGTAACATTCCACCCTAGATGTTCTGACCATGCTCTGACAGTGTAATGTTCACTCTCACAGGGAAATGGCTGGTTGCATGCACTCTTAGCTAAGAAAGGAATTTTTAAATTTTAATCCCCACAAAAAGAAAAGATTTTCTGTTTATGGCTGCCACACAAATGATCTTGCATCAGTTATAAGGAAACTAGAACTTACTATGAATGTTAGAGCAGTATAACCAAACCATTAAAGCTAATACTGCGATCTGTTGGCACATTTTTTATTAGGAAGATAGCTCACATATATACCCAGTTAGAGCAGTGATAGTGACGATTTACTTGTTATATAAGTCTTCCATATCAAATATTTAACGGCATACCTTTGGGAGGTCTGGCCCTGAATATCTTAATGTTTTGTCACCCTGAAAAATAGCATATCCTTGGCTGAGTGTGCACTTCTCATCTGCAGCATGTCATATGTATGGTTATCAATTTCTGACAAGAGTATGATTATCGATATCATGCAACAGAAGAAACCAACAAAATCAAGCACACGAACACAAACATATAAATTTTTGACATGGAACTTTATGTTTCTTTTTATTATAAAAAAAAACTGGAACCTTTTCTTGCGCACTATGGTTCTGTAAACATTGTTAGATCATGCATGCGGATAATGTCTTTAGTGAACACAGTGGGCAACTCATGAACGGATATGTTAGTACCGTTGATTGATCACAGAAATCTTACTCTTGATATAACCAAATCCAGATTGGTAAAGGAAGGAAGACTGTTTGAGCACTACATTTGTCTCAGATCTTACGGTAAAATAAACATTTTCTATCCGGCTTACTTTAACCTAAACGGATTAACCTAAATGGGTCTCATTATTCCACCCACAACAATTATGCTGCCGAGATGATCAGATGAAGAACCTTGAGACGATGCCGAAGAGGGAAGCTGATTCGAGCCCTCCATGGTAGGCAGCAACGAGCCGATCGACGACACACCACCTCGCTCTATCCGGATCGAGTTGAGGATTCGTGGGCTTGGTTAATTTATCTACAGATCTTGACGTACAGGGCGGCCGTGCAGGATCGGATTGCAGCTTCGGATCGGGAAACAGGTCGGCGGCGGCGGTGGCAACAAAGAGGCAACCGAGAAACCGCCTTCATTGCTCTCCAGGCCTCCACGCCTCCAACGATTTAAATCTACGGCCCAGCTAGCGCAAAGGCAGACATAGATGGCGCGTGGGCTTATTTCTTGGCCCACATTTGTTACTCCTTCGTAACAGCCTAAGAAAGTAAGTAGAGCGATCCGTAGCTGTGGGCATTTTTGTTCATAGACACTGAACTTTTCTGAAGCAGTGTCACTTTTCTTGCCCATCCAACAAAATTTCAATTTTCTAAACTAAAATTTCACTTTGGACCAAAAGTTTTATAATGCATTAGGAGACTTGTCTTTTCAGCCATCGTTTGGTTGTTGGCTTATCAGCCACAACCGAACTTTGAACTTTACAACTTCAATTTCGATATGATTTTAAGTTTTTTTTTTCACCGTAGTTCTTTTTCAGTCTTGGATTTCAATCGCTAATAATATGGATGTAAGAGTTTTGTTCAAAAATATTTTTCCGTTGCTTCGTTATGGCCACGTTTATCTAGGAAAGTGAAACGATTAGAGCAAGAGAGCATGGAAAACTCAAACGCAAATACTCTCTCCGTCCCAAAATAAATCAACTTTCGGAATGAATCTGGAGGGTGTAGGCAACATTAGTTTTCACACTGCCGCCTGACAGCCTGACTATAACCAATGTACTAGCTTCGTTTGACATGGCATAATGGGCTGACTTATTTAGTCAAAGCAATTTATGTGTTGATCGCAGATTTTATCAGCGTGTGGTGCCAAGAGAATAGTTTCACTGATGTCATTTGTTGGAAAAAAGAGTGGGTAATTGGGATTTGGTCAAAATACATTGGTGTGAAGTGACACCACGCTGTGAATCGGCAACCAGTTAATGTCATTCGACAAGCTTAATGATGACATGGAAGTCAACCAATAGGTTAACCTACTGCAACTCGTCTGCAAGTTACGTGTGTTAGAAATAGTCACATCATTATCCAAAAAGTAATGTGGAAGAAATAGTAAAGCACTAATGTGCAAGCATAATTTGACTACTGCTAAGAGGTTTGCAAATCCTTGGCAAACATAATCTAACCCTTTTTTTGAGAGAGAAACATAATTAAACCTAGCTACTAGTACTAACTAGTTAAACGATCAAAGCGCCACTTGGATGTTTACTTGTTTATAGACAGGGGAAAACGACGAGTCTCATTGACTACGTGAAGAAGAATCGACTGTCTGATACGAAAAAGTCACACCATCCTCCCAATATATAACGCGGCCCAAGTAGCAACGGCTACGAACGAGCATTCAGGCATTCAATCAGACCCATCTCAAGATACTGCTAAAGCAGATCAGAGCCCGAGTTAACATAGCTAGCTAGTTGAGTAAATGGGAGGTAATTGTATTTTTCTTAATTTCCTTTTTGCCTTCAATGCTGAGCTGGTCTGTTGTTCAATTTCTCGCTACAAACTCGATCCCTCTCGCAATTTTTTGACAACATCAATTTGATCGGTTGATTTGGTAAAATTGGGTAAACATATATGTATGTGCAGCTCTCGGTGTTTGCTACGGCGTTCACGGCAACAACCTCCCGTCACGGACCGACGTGGTGCAGCTGTACAGGTCGAAAGGCATCAATAAGACGCGCATCTACTACCCCGACAAGGAGGCGCTCAACGCCCTGCGCAACTCCGGCATCGCCCTCATCCTCGACGTCGGCGGTTTCGACGCCGTGTCACACCTCGCCACCAGCCGCTCCAACGCGGACGCATGGGTCCATGACAACGTCAGGCCATACTACAAGACCGTCAACATCAAGTACATCGTCGTTGGCAACGAGGTGGGAGGTGGTGTCACGAATAGCATCCTCCCGGCAATTCAATGTGCAACGTCAACGCCGCCCTCGCCGCGGCCGGCCTCGGCAACATCAAGGTCTCCACCGCGGTGAGGTCTGACGTCATCACCAACTCCTACCCTCCCTCTGCCAGCGTGTTCGCGCGACAATTCAGATTCTTTGACTTGCCTAACAAAAGTCACGGTGAACAATGTTTTGTAACTTTGGGGTATTTTCAGCCGTCCGATCTGCGATGAACGCACGAGATTGATCGCTACAGCAGCAGTAAACAGTAAATACGAACAGTCAGAGAATCCGGATCCTGTTCGCGAAGCCCTACATGACGGAGATTGCGCGCTACCTCGCGAGCACCAACGCGCCGCTACTGGCGAACGTGTACCCCTACTTCGCGTACAAGGAGAAGCCGCGAGTCATCAGCCTCAACTACGCCACGTTTGGGCCGGGCGCCGCGGTGCGAGACTTCAAGAACGGACTCACCTACACGTACCAACCTGTTCGACGCCATGATGGACGCGATCTACGCCGCACTGGAGAAAGCCGGCGCCGGGAACATGAGGGTTGTGGTGTCGGAGAGCGGGTGGCCATCGGCGGAAGGGTTGGGTGCAAGCATTGACAACGCGAGGGCGTACAACCAGGGGCTGATTGACCACGTTGGACGTGGCACGCCCAAAAGGCCCGGGGCATTGGAGACGTATTTATTTGCCATGTTCAATGAGAACCTGAAGTCCGGGGATACCACTGAGAGAAACTTTGGGCTCTTCTATCCTAACAAGGCACCAGTTTATCCCATCAAGTTCAACTAAGTTACTTCAGATCGACGCGGCAAATAACAAGCTGAACGCTAGCACATATATATGCATACCCGGAAATAGTACTCCATAGTAAGCTAATAATAATCTAGCTGGAAGCAGAGTAGCAGAAATAAAGAAATAAATAATGTGTGCAGCATTTAACGTTACGTACTAACGTGTGTGTGGCCTTCACAAAATCCTGGATTGGTACCCCGGAAAGTAAAACTGCACCACGGTGCGACAACACCCCAGCCAACTACCGTTCGTTTTGCTTTGAGATTGGTACGTAGAGATACTAGCCAACATCGCTTTTCCGTGTACGGTAGGACCCCTAGTGTACAGGGCGTGTTCTCGATTTCTTTTGGCTCACCCGAAATACACCGTGATGGGCCCACGGAAGGACCACGTGAACATCCAGTCACCTTTCCGGCTTTCCGTCCATGTTATCCTATCATCCGTCTCCTCTCCCCTCCGTCTCTCCCATCTTCTTTCCGATCCCCTTCTCTCACTTCTCGTTCGTCCCCTTCCTCTCGTCCGTACTGTTCGAGAGGTAGAGCAGTTACAACTTACAAGCTCTTCAATTCGCTGAGCTCCTGCGGGATTTCGCCGACGAATTCGTTGTCATAGAAGACCAGCGTTCAACGTTAGGTCGAGGATTTGTAGCGTCGAGACATTCCCAATGAACGGAGAGAGGACCGAGTTCTTGGCACAGCGTCGAGATGAATTGTTGTTTGTTTCCAGCTTCAGATATCCCATCTCGTGTTCTTGAGTTGCTGCGGAAAATTTGAGTTCATTGCTCCAATCCACAAAATCCCCTTCTTTCCTGGGCTTCGATTCGATCGAATTAATCCCGCCCAATTTTTTTTCAACCACGTTTGGAAAGCTCAATCGATCGCGTCACCCATCCAATTGAAAAGCATATCGAAGAA
>CM002476.1:31487621-31521603 GCA_000325765.3 Leersia perrieri
GGGAAGCCTAATTCTTGATGTGATTCTGGTCGTAGCAGCAGCAGCCGCAGCATCGTCGTCTCCCTCCACTAGCAGCAGCAGCGGCGGCGTTGGTTGGTTGATTCGCTGCTGCTCTGATCGATGCTTGCGTTGGTCGGCACCTTGGTGTTGACTTGTGTAGTTGTGTGGGGTTGCTGTCGAAGCCATCCGCGTGTGAGATGAGACTGTTCCTCTCGACGCGGTGCCAAGAACTCGCCCTCTCATGCTATGCCTATCCAGTTGTAGACTTGTAGGTCCTATTTTCATAGGATTTTTGGAGTAATCCTGTTCATACAATTTTTTCCTTTTCCCCACCGTTTGGATGGTTCTAACCAATCATATGAAAAACTCATGAATTTTTTCTTCACTGCTGATCCTAGTGAAAAACACAGAAAAACAATCCATCCACTCTAACCTCATTTTTCTATTTCCTTTGCTAGGGAACGAGACAAATCAACCGATCATCAAAGACTACTGTGCAATTAGTGATGAAAGAACGAATAACTCGACAGACGACGGAGATCCACGACGATGGGGACGGCCGGCGCACGGAGATCTACAGCAAGGAGGACGACGGCGATGGGGTCGAGGCCGCCGGCCGGCGTGTGGAGGGCAACGATGATGAGGTCGAGGCCGCCGGCGACAGGTGAAGAGGCGGCCGGTGACGGGGGTAGAAGCGGCCGGCGATAGGAGGCGAGGTGGCCAGCGGCGGGAGGCGAGGCGGCCGGTGGCCTGGACGAAGCTGGGCGGAGGAGGCCGAGGATAAGAACAAGATTTGTGGTTTTTTTTTTTATTAAAGATGGGAATTTGACTATTTGAGGCTGTTATTAAAGTGTACAGTGGATCTTTTTCTGCAATCCGAACAACCACATTCACTATATTCTCTGTTTTTCGATCATTTATTTTACCTATACATTTCTTTTCTATTTTCGTGTTTTTTCTACCCTACCATCTGAATAAGCCTGCAAAAAAAACTGAATCCAGTTGCAATGCCGCCGCGGACGACATCCAACCGGGCAGCGTGCCGAGCGGATCGTAGGGTGGTCAGCAACGATGACTGGTGCTAGGCGTAATCGCCGGAGGATGGGGGCAGCGGCGAAGAATGCACAACCATGTGCGTAGAGTGTGTGAGAGAGACTAGAACAAACGCGATGAGATACGATGTTAACGGTGGAATGGCTATCTGGTTAATGGCATATAACGAGCGGGACCACCAGAGGTCTGACAACGTACGAACGCACACTGGTATGCCTACATCGAGCCGTCCCGCCCCACCGTGGCACCGTGGTGCAGTTTTTCCATCCCATTGGTACCCGTATTATGAATTTAAGTCACGAGTAAAGTGAAGGCAATGTACTCCCTCCGTCCTTAAATATTTGACATCGCTACTTTTTTATACACATTTAACCATTTATCTTATTAAAAAACTTTTGTGAAATATGTAAAGTTATATATGCATAAAAGTAATTACGTAAATTTTTAAATAAGGCGAATGATTAAACGTGTATAAAAAGTCAACGACGTCAAAATATTTAGAAACGGAAGAAGTATTTCTTATTGATTTTTTTTTAAAAAAAGAACATAATGCATTCCATTACAACGACATTGTGGCAAAATCATTAGCCATTGAGTTTGTTATAAACCCAAGTTTCAAAGGTGTCACTCCCCATATTAACCCCATGCTTAGCTAAGATATGAGCTGCATGATTAGAGGGAGATCGCAGGCTACCTGGCAAGCACGTACCGGCGTGCCTCTGCTGGCCAACGTGTACCCCTACTTTGCGTACAGGTGAAACTGGCAACACATCAATTAACCTCAACTATGCCATGTTTCGGCTGGGCACCACGGTGAGGAACTCCAACAACGGGCTCACCTACACCAACCTGTTCAACGCGATGGTGGACGACGTACATATACGCCACGCCACGTGAGGATGGTGGTCTCGGAGAGTGGGTGGCCATTGGGGCCGAAAGGTTTCCTAGCGGCGACGGTGGCAAACGCGACGACTTACAACCAGGGATTGATCGACCACGTCGGTGAGGGCACGCCTAAGAGGTCGGGGGACAGCTAGAGGCTTACATATTTGCCATGTTCACCTGGAACATCTATCCTAAATACTGGGGTTCACAGCGTGCCAGTCAGCTTGATTCTGTAACTGATAAGATGGTTGTACATTGATCACCAAGAAGCCTATCGGATACATTCGCCATGTTCACCTGAAACATCTATCCTAAATACTAGGGTTCACAGCGTGCCAGACAACTTGATTCCACAACTGATAAGATGGTTGTACGTTGATCACCAAGAAGCCTATTAGATGACAAATCGATGTGATGTTGCGTCTTCAGCTAATGTTCATGTGTTGATGATCTAGGAGCTGATTAGCTGATGATCCGATGTGAAGAACCGCTTCCAGCCGATGTCGCTAGGATTTTAACAATTAATCGAGTGTACGTTAGACATAGCTCCAAGTAATCAGATAAACAAATAAGCTCTACGTTAATATCAGCTAAAACTAGAATATAACATGAAAAGTCGATACAACACTTGGATTTAGCAACAGAACAATTCATACATGACTGGGGGATTGGGAATTTCAATTCGAGACTCCCAAGGTCACATCCTTCTCTCTTCCTGGAAATACGTTCGACGGGGTAACTCAGCTGAAGAACTGGAGTTGCAAGTAGAGGTGGACAGAAAGCTCGGAGCTCGTGACTCCGATTGGCTTGAGTCAAGCTCGGCTCAGATCGACTCGGACTCGTAGTCTTAATGAGTCGAGCCAAGCTTGTTTTTTTAGCTCGTTAGCTTAATAAGCCAACTCGCAAGCTGCTCGTTTAGCTCGTTAGTATATAAGATCACTATATTTTTATATATTTATGCCTTTTAAATCGATGATTAGTTATTTAATTACATCCAAATAGTTTATATTTACTGAGCTTTTTATTAGTTAGTGTTTAATTATTATGTTAATATATGATAAAATGCTAAACTTAAAATTAAAAATATTATATAAATAAGATATAGCTAATTAATAAGCCTAACGAGCTACTCGCGAGCCGAGCCAAACTAACCTTTTAGCTCGTTAGTCTTAACGAGTCGAGCCGAGCTAGCTCGTTAAGGTAACGAGCTCGAACGAGCCGAGCCTTAACGAGACGAGCGGGCTCGTTATCCATCCCTAGTTGCAAGCTTGTTGCGAAGGTTTGAAACTGGCAGTAGAATGAGTGGAATGGCCTGTAATTCTAGAGATGGACTGCTCGGCAGTGTTTTCAACTCTAACCTCAGGAGTGGTGGACAGATCTAGGTGGTCCTTTTTGGTGCGTGAAGCTCTAGAGACGGCGGTGATACTTCAACATTGTCGGTTTAGTTTATGTCGGAGGGATTGTAATAGGGTTGCTCATGAACTTGGCCAATTTGCTAAACACTCGGGACACAACGCAGTTTGGTGTTTTGATGCCCCAGAATGTGTGAAGCAATTGGTGCAATTAGATTGTAATATCCTATTTAATTATCAATAAAGCCCGCCGTTCCCTAAAAAAATACCTATCGATAACAATCTGATAGATCGGATTTAACCGCGTCCAAATTTTGGCGTTAACACATGTCCCCTAGTTTCGAAGTATGAGGACTCATGCCTAGAAATTCTCTCCTCCAGGATTCGAAGACTCTGAGATCTCCTCTCTTGTTTCCCCCAATCGGTTTTCATGAGTAGATATCTTTTGTATTAAATATGTAAAACTTTCAAATTTTTTGAAGAAAATTTGGATGGTTCTTTACTGCATTCTGTTAAGGAAAGGATACGACAAGCCCAAAAAAATTAAGTTTATCAAGAAGAGATCGAATTCAGGAATGAATCGTGAAGACCGCGACATGATCTATTAATTAGACAAGTTTTAGTTATTTTCCACTTATGTAAGTAAGAAAGAGTCTTAGTTTTGTTTTCTTGTTATGAAAGTTTGTCTCTAGTGTCCAATAGGGACTCAGTTAGGCACAGTGGTATAAATTATGTACCAGAGATCTTTGTAAGAACGATCCACAAATCAATATAATTTCGGCGTATTGCCACCTTATAACCTACTCGACGGTTTCTCGTCTTCCGCTCGGGGCTGCATTGGTTAAATTTGTACCCCTTAAGAAGACGAGTTTAGGGTCTTGCTATCGAGTTGGGCTGCATCAGTTAGGTTTGATCCAGCAAGAAAGTAAGTTTAGTCGACTTTACTGGTAGCAGCAAGATTAGTACTTTCTCGGTTAGGTCTGAAATCCTAGTCAATTTGGTGCAAGCGTTGTTTATGAGATATATCGATTCTATGTTTAGCAGTATCATTGTTTAGGGTCGCAACTTCTTGGTTAGGACTTTCTCGGTTAGGTCTGATATTCTGGCTGAGTTGGTATTCTTCTGATCATGTTGTTGTTCTAGACCGGTCGTTATATCTATAATCTTGTGTAGATTTGTCGATTTAATATTATTTTCCTATTGCTTTTATTATTATGCTGTTTTGGTTAGGTCTGATCTATTGGATCGTTACCAATAGGTTTATGTGTACTAAGTCAGTAAGTTTTTATACAATGTGATGTCAGAGGGTTAACTAACGAGTTACTCTATTACTATTTCCGTCCCATAATATAGCAACCTATGAGGGGTCAAATCCCCTCCTAGGACAATGTATCTAGCACATGGACATGGCGAGATACATTGTCCTAGGAAAGATCATATACTCTCCTCGGTTGCTATATTTTGAAACGGAGGGAGTACTATACATGTGTTGTATCAGCTTTTCATGTTTTTTTTTGGTTTTACCTAATATTAATGTAGAGATTATTTATTTATCTTATTACTTGGATCTATGTCTAACATATAACCGATTGATAATCAAAATTCTATTAACATCGGCCAAAAGCGGTTCTTCACTTTGACTCATCAACCAATCGGCTCCTATATCATCAATACATCAATATTAGCTAGATGCGCAACATTACATCGGCTCGTCAGCCGATAGGCTCCCTGGTGATCAACGTACAACCATGTTATCAGTTGCGGGATTAAACTGACTGACACATCGTGAACCGACTTGTACTATAGCTAAGCAGATCTTGCAGACCTTCGTGTGACAAGCCGATATTTTTGTGCTAGCAACCACTTAAATACATCTTTGCCAGACTTCTCAACCAACCAAGGCCAACGGTAGGACGCATGGTACAAGACATGAGGATGTACTGAATCGAGCTTCCATGCCCACCAAATAGAAGTGAGAGTGGAAAATTGTACTGTCCCTCATAGTTTTTCTTTTTTTGCGGGGGACTGTCCCTCATAGTTTGAAGGCAACAGAAGGGTGATTTTCTTCAATCCCTACTGTAATACCTATATGAAGCCAACTGTCGATAGAACTTACTTTGATACCGCAAAAAATACGTATAGAACTTACTTACCGTGAAAAGCCAAAATGTGGTCAACTTTGCTAGCGAAAACATGTTTTATCACCCTTTCCATATGCATCTTGTTCCAAGCTCAATGTTTAATTTAGTGAAGGTGAGGTTGGGATGGCATCTCCAACTACGTAAAAATACATAGGATACGCACAAGCAGCACGAGCAACATCTCATAATGGCATTAGGGAAACGATATGATGCCAAATGTCCTGCACATTCACGTAAACACAATTGAAAGTGTGGGATATCCCACACTTAAGGACATATTGAAAGTGTGGGATTGTCCTGACACAACATCTTTAGAATCGATTCTAAAAACATATATACGGTTAAGCCAAGTACTCTAGGTGTTCTGAGCATGCCCTTAGGCCCCATTTGAAACTACTTGGAAGATTTGGATTTTTATCGCACGCAAAACGAGACAGTCTATTAAAACAAGATTAGTTAAGCATTAACTATTAAAAACTTAAAAAATAAATTCATATGATTTTTTAAATAAACTTCTATATAAACTTCGTTTGCAAAAAACACATGGATAATTATTTTGAGAAGCGTGCTAATGAAAAACGAGGGGAAAAAAATCATTCTTAGGCTGATTCAAACGGGGCATTACCTTACCCAACTCTGAAGTCAAAATAGCATAGCCCATTGCCACATATATGAAAAATATGTCATTCATTTTGGATGGTTACATTACAGATCGTTTTATGGTTATCTAGGATGTAGGTTTCAAGTGCCAAAATTTTCCTCGCAGGATCATGTGTATAGTGGTTGAGATTTTGTAGCATCTACTACATTTGTTCTATCCTTTCTTTGAAGAGAAGCTGATTGGGTACACAGGGCTCTTGTCAGGTTCAAACAGCCCAAAGTTCCTCTCTATCTCGTCACCAGTCTTCTCGTTCTCATTGAACATGGCAAAAATGTACGTCTCTGTAGGCACGGGCCTCTTCGGTGTCCCCTTTCCCACATGGTTAATCAGGTTTTGGATGTAGGTCTTGGCATTATCTTTGGTCGCTGCAGGAGCCCCCGCCGATGGCCAACCGCTGTCTGACACAACTACTCTGACGGTTGAGCCACCCACCTTCTCCATCGCTGAATATAGAGCATCCACAGTGGCATCGAATAGATTCTGATAGTTGTACGCACCGTCCTGCACCACCGGTCCCGGGGAGGTGAAAAGGGCATAATCAATATCAATGTCTGCTTGATTGTGCACGTAAGTGAAGTAGGGGAACACACTGGCCAGCAATGGAGCCCCAATCTTTGCCAAGAACTGCACAAGAGGTGCCATGTACTTCTCCATCGCCGAGGTGAAAGCACCATCAGAGGGAGGATATGACACACCAAGCACATCCCTTCTCACTGATGTTGAAACCTTGATGTGATCCAGGCCTACTTCGGACAACGCTGTATAGATGTTCTGCATCGCTGGGAGGATGTAACTCATCTCTCTCATGGGAACCTGGTTGCCGACCGTGATGTACTTGAATGAGACTTCAGGGTAAAAGGCTTGCACATTGGTCTTCACCCAGGCGGCCGCGACGGAGGGTTCAGAGGCGAAGGATGGGAGGAATTGCCCCTCAACGTCGAGGCTGATCGTGATGCCTGTGCCTCTCAGAGCCTCAAGAACATCGTGGTGAGGATAGAACATCCTCATCGCAGGAATGTTGTTCGACGCATATAGCTGCACGACTTCATGCCATGGTGGCAGATTGTTGCCTTTCACTCCGTAGCAGACTCCAATGGATCGTCCAGCTGCAGCAGTTAATCAGTTAGTAGAGTATATGTGATCCATTAATTCAGTTCATCTTTTTTGTCCTAGGCTAATCAAATTATAATGCATTGATATCTGAGACACTTACCCATAGAAGGAGATCCTTTCTCCCATATGCCCCGCCTATCGCAAGGCCAGAAACTAAGGCGGGCACACCTCCACATCTCTACAAAATGGAGCTCTTGGAACAAACCATGGAGCTCACTCCACTCGCACTCCAATTCGTTGAGGAATCTGGCACGCAGCGTCTCAACTTTCCAGCCGCTGTCTTTCCCAAATGTGCGGATCTTCCCTCCCCTAAGGTACAGCCGTTTCAGGCTCGCCGACGTCGATGGACGAATGATGTTAAGAAGGCTTGTGGTAGGGGCACGCCGGAGATCAAGCTTCGTGAGGCTGGAAGGCAGAGAAAGACATGCCTTGGTAGATGCCTCTCCTCTCCAAGTTATTGTCAAGGACTCAAGACACTGGCATTTGGTCAACTGACACAGCTCATCTTCATCGCACACCAAAGATTGCCGTCCAGTGGTAATGCTTAGCTTCCGCAGATTGTGCGCTTTCGTGGCCAGGTCGAAGAGACGGCATGGGTTGCTCTTCTTTCTTGAACTGCCAACGAGAAACCCCTTGAGGACCTGCAGCTTGGACAGCTCGCCGATCTCTTTGGGCATTTCTTCGAGCAAGAAGCATTCGGACAAGTCCAGGTACTCTAGCTTCTGCAATGAGCCGATGGACCCGGGTAAATTCTCCAAGTTATGACACGCCCTGAGGTCGAGCACGAGGAGTTCGGTAAGCATGCCGATGGCCTCGGGTATGGACTCGATGAGGGAGATGCCCCTGAGGCTGAGGTACCTCAAGTTCTTGCACGCCATAACGTTTTTGAGTAGGTTGTTGTCTCCCTCCAGCTCGATGTGGTGCGTCACTGAACTCTTCCACCTCCCAAGCTGCACCACTCTGGTGATTCTCGACTTTGCGATATGCATCTTCAGGTACACCATGTCAAGATTGAATACTGACAGGAAGGCATTCGTAATCGTACCTCGTGTGCTCGGATCAGAACTCTGTCCTTCCTGCAGGAATAGCCGGCGATTGCCAACGATCTTGCCGTTGCCTCCCGGAAACTCGATGAAACCGCGGCTCCTGGCGGCGTCTACAAGCTGGCTGTGCACCACGGGATGCACTCTGAAGTAGTGTGTACGTTGGCAATGGCCTCGGCGTAGCGCAGGCTGAACGAGGCCGCGATCGAATAGCTCGTCGAAGCACTCCTTCCCTGCATCTGCCGATCTGACCATCTCCTCCCCGAGCCACCAGTGGATGAGAAGCCTCTTCTTGATGACCTCGCCTGGAGGGAAGATGGCAAGGAAGAGGATGCACTTCATCAGCTGCTCGTCGAGGGCATCAGGCCTGACTTGCAACCCGGACAAGGGTTGCGCTTGCGCGGCCTCGTCTTCTTCATCCGCCAAGGAGGGCATCGAGTAGTAGTACGCGTCGACGCGGTGCTTCGTGCCGATGGTGTCCTGGAAACGCTCGACTCCGGCACCGAGCTGCTCGGCTTGGATGTTGACCTCGATGTGCCGCAGCGCCACGGCGTCGGCGTCGGCGTCGGTGTCGTCATCGCCGGTGTTGTTGCCGGAGTACTCGCTCTGTTTCGGGAGTTTTTTCAGATTGCTCCCGATGTCGCCTATTAGGACTTTTATTTTCACCAGGATGCGATCCACGGTTGAGAATATCTTCCTCTCGACTGCACTCTGGTTTTCGTCGGGAACGGACATGGTTGTTCTCTGTGGGGTTTGTTCTAGTGGTGAAGAAGATGGCTTGTTTCTTGTGAGCCTAGTACGTTTCGGGTTTCGGCGAAGGGAACGCGCGACGAAATTTCAAGTTGACTTTTTAAAATGCCTATTTGGTCCTGGACCTGATCTGCTCTGCTCATAATTTTTTAAACCTATGCTCATCTTTTCTGAAACCGGCTCTGCCCATCCTGCCATATAGTGGTCTGTGGAAGCATCGCCGTTGGCATTTGCAAAAGCATACTTGTTTGATATACTTATATAGTGCGCTTTATGCCCCTGGAAACTCATGGCATACGAATATCTTTGCTCATATTGCCAAGTGGCTCCTCAAATTCAACTGGTAAAGAGTACCACCATGTTATAGGAAATCCCCAGTTGCAAGATTCGCTGCTACGGAGAGTCCAATACGAATATATTTTGCTCATGTTGCCAAGTTACTCCACAGTGACACCACAACTAGCTGGGGTATTTTGTATACACGCAGAATATATTTGAAGTGTCTAAGAAAAACATTAATTAGTGTGCGAGTGGCCGTCCGGCGCGCGCTCCCGTGACGGGGACGGTGGGCTCCCGCTACTACAACGGCGTGCTCATGCGGCGGAGATGGCTGGCTCTTGAATCGGCAACGATGGCAGGCTTCCGCTGCCGCCATTATGTGGTCGCATAATCGGTGGCTTTGTCCATCTCTACCGGTCTTTACAAGTGATCGTAACGATACAGTTTACGTGTATTTGTTTATAAGGGTGGTGAGTGTGCACGTGTCTATACCATGTTTCAAAATAAAAGTCCACTTCAATATATTTAAAAATGTTTTATTTTAGTAATCCCAAATATAAATTTATATGTACAATCGACCCTTAATTATAGTATTCCTTGATTAAATAATTTCGAAATTTAGACTTAATAAATAGAAAATTAATAACATATTTTGGAGTCATAGTCATATTTTTTGTTACTTAATAATTGCGAAATTCGAAAGTATGGAGGTACCGGGTTTGTAAATTGTTTTAGCCACTTTACCGGATTATTGACATCGATTATAGTATATAGCACGATTTCCAAGTTCCTAAGAAGCTTTATTTAATTTTACAACGATACTACAAGTATTAAATTTTTTGTACTAAATATTTACTACTCCCACCGTAAAAAAATGCAAGCTTTTAGGGAGGGTGCAATGTATTATATGACAACAAATTGGACAATTTTTGTTCAGATTTATTGTGCTAGTATATGTTATGTTTCTCCCCCAAATACTTATATCTTTTGCGGAGGGATTATCAGATATTTTAACCATTCAGTTTAACTATATAAAAGTATAAAAATAGATTTACTCGCAGGTTGTTGCCAAATCAGTGGCCCTGTTTGGATCCATGGGGTATTTTTTAGCCCTATCACTTTTAGTCCCGAATAGCACTTGCGGAGCTAAACATGAGGGTTATTTCATGGCTATTTGCAAATAGCCAACCCCAAAAAAATATCTCCTAAAGAGGTGCTAATTAAGGCTATTTTGGCTAATTGAGGCTATTTCGGATGGGGCCCACCAGAAAAGAAACTCATTGGAGGTAGTCCTTGATCCAAACAACTAAGAACAATTTTATTGGAGAGCTATTTACTTATGCTAAAAAATATCTCTCCAAATAACTCTAGTTCTCTAGGCCAGTGTTACTAGCAGTATTTTTCTGACCACTGGTTGGTTATAAGATTCGTACTAATTAAGCTGGAACTAACTACCAACCGTATTTTCTGTGTGAGGTACAGAGTACTCTACTAACCAACTTGATATTTTGTACCTACTTCCAGTCAGATTCCTTGTTTGTGGAACGGGCAGCTTCGTGTGGTTTTCAGTTCTAATGACAAGTTGCCTAATCACTTTCGCGACGTACTGGTAGCCAAGCCTTCTCCGTCACTGTTAGCTACTTCGCCTGTCGACGTCCGCATTTAGCTGCTGGTATATCACCCCGTACGTGTCGACGGTGCTGGAGAAAGGCCGCCGCGCAGCAGGCCACCAGCCGGCAGCCGCTCGTGCAGCACGAGTCTGCAAGCGGCGCGGCGCAGCAGTACATGGCAGCTGTATCGATCGCCGGCTGCATGCTTCGACATCCGCCACACTGTTGACGACGGCACGAAGCTGAGGGTGGGTGGAGCGACGTACGGGCGCTCGCGTTAATTACCGGCGCGGACGATTGACTCGGTGTCGTGCAGCCGTGCAGGATGGTGCCGTTTTGATGTAGGGAGGTGAAGCTCCGTGCCGTGTGACCGTACGTGTGCTGAACTGCACAATTAGGGGGTATATATAGAGCAATTAGGATAAGTTACAGGTGGTTAGAGAGAAGTTGTTAAAACAATTGATTACATGTAAATTATGTTTTAACACCCACTGACCCACCATCAGGGGCAGGAGGTCTCTCTATACAAAACAACCAAATGCATAGAATGAACCACCAACGAACTCGAGCGGTAAATGGGCTCCAAGCTGTCCTCCATGGGCTGGTTGTTCATGGGTCCTCTGCTTTAACCATGGCCTATGATTCCATCCTAAAAGGCCATTAATTCCATCAAAGGTCCATGATTTCAAGGTGTTGCGCATTAAATAGGTTAAATTCGAGGGGCTTCTTGTAAAATTCGTGGAGGACAAAGTCGAGAAGAGAGGAGCAACTGGAGTACTGGACTGCCCCGGATTTCAAAAATCAAAAATCAAACCACGAATCCTCTCCCAAATGGCGGGCTCTTCGTCCCCAACCTGAAACACCAAACCCTACCCCCCAAATCCGGCGATCCCCTCCAGCCCTCGCTGATGGCGCCGGAGGCGAGGCAGCTCAAGGTGCACCTCCGGGAGAACGAGGCTGTCGCGCGGTGTGTCCTGGAGAAGTGGCGATCCATGGAGGAGAAGCCGGGTGGTATCAAGGAGAACCTGTCTCACACCTTCGCCAAATCCTACCGCAACGTCTGCGCCGCCAAGGAGCCCATCCGAACCCTCGACGACCTTTATCAGATCAAGTAACGTGCTTCCCGTTCATATCCCTTGTCTATTTTTCTCCGTTGCTGTGGATGAAGGTTGCAGTGAGGCTAGGGTTTGATTGATTTTGGTTTGGGAGCTTTGCATTGGGTGGTTTTGCCGTAATGGTGAAATGTTGCGTGTCTAAATTTGTTAAGATTTCAAGGGGAGTACAGGTTTTTTTACCCGGAACTGTGAAATCGTTAGTTTCTCATATGTCGATGATAGTTGATCAACTATATTGTTATAATTTGCTGCAATGTGTGCTGCTAGACCAGTTTCCCGTTGCTCATGGAGCAGATAAATAAGCAAGTGGTGTGACTGTACCTGTGGCTTTAGTGTGGATTCATGTAGGATTTCACACTCCGGTTTTTGTTTTCTAAGTTGGATCTAGAGAATATAAAAATCTCCAACTTCCCGCTACTATACATGTTTATCTGTGCTCGTTTGTTTGTTCTATTACTGTTGTCAGGGGTGTTGGAAAATGGGTAATACGTCAACTAAAAGAGTCTTTTCCAGATTCCAGCCCAGATTTATCTCCTCCAAAAAGTAACTCAGCAGGAGAAAAGGGTAATTGTCTTCATGCTTGATTGCATGCCTATTAAATATCTCCTCTCTTTTAGCCACCCTTTCTTCTCCTTCTTTCTTTACCAAAGGCTGCTTGTTCAGCTAATCAACTGCAGTGAGAATTAATATGATGAACACAAGTTTTCATTGTCAATCATGTGAAGATTACTATTCTTTATACAGGGAAAAAAGCAGGAGGGTCAAAGCGTTATGTGCCCCAGAAGAATTCTGCTGCTTACGCGATACTGATAACACTCTATAGGTATGCCTTGCTTGGGGTTATATTTACCTCATCTTTGTTGTTCATAAAAGAGGTGTTTCCTATCACAGGTCAAATAAGATACAGAAACCTAGGAATTAGGAAAGGTTTCTATTTGTAAAAGCAGACAATGACTGTTGAATTTCCATCTAGGGGGACAAGCAGTGAGAAGAGTCATATGTTGAGGCAAGAACTTATTGATGCCACTGAAAAGAGTGGCCTGTCACGGACTGCAATTGGGTACAAATTTCACAGTATTTCCACAATGTTGCTCATTCCAGCTGCTATTTGTAGTGCATTACTAAGTAGGTAACTTGCATTTCAAACAGTCCAGACAAAAGTAAAGCAAAACCAGGGGCTTTTGCGAGTTCTCAGAAGGACTGGTACAATGGATGGAGCTGCATGAAAACATTGACATCTAAAGGACTGGTTGCAAAGTCTGGTAACCCTGCAAAGTAATTTCATCATGCTTATCTTCCACTGCCATGTTAACCTTTCCACTTTGTTACTTTAGATGAAAAATGGTTGGTTTCAATGCATACAGTTGCAATGGTTGATTGCTGTCAGTAGCAGAACCAAATTCTTGAGTATGGAATGTTTGCACCCTCAGTTTTTTCTTTTGGAGAAAACACCTATAAATCTAAAATTTCACACAAGCTTTCGGTAAGAAATCTAGATGAATTGCAACCAAAGATTTTTGTACGTGTATTAGATCATATGTCTATTAATCCTGGATTTACCACTTGCTTTTGTGTTATACACGCTAAGATCATCACTGCTAGGTGCTGCTTATAAATTGTGCAGTCTTTTTGAAGAACTTTATTAAGTTATAATATGGAAATAGAATAGACTGAGTCATTAATGGATTGTTTGGTAGATTAAACCTGTATTTATAAACTTGATTGTTTTTACCAAAATGTTCATCAGGCTATTATTTATATAAGTGGTTTGCATCATTGGTTATATGCATGTTTGGGATAAGTTTAGCATCATGAGTCATGAAAGCGAAAATTTGACATGGCACCATAAGATCCTTGATAATTGGCAGTCCTTTTGCTGTCTGCTATCCACAGTTTAGGGAATATATCGTTTTCTGACATTTATTATGATGAACGGGTACTCTTTTAAGGATGCAGTTATTCTGTGGCATAGCATCAACTCTCTATTGATGTTATAGAGGCAGACATGCCCAATTCTTCAGCTCCTTTGAACATGATTAATCCACAATGTGAGACATGTACCCATTGATCTTCCACCTGGGATCATGATACAGGGACTTATCCTCTTTTTTTTTTCACAAAATAAACTAGATCTTGATATCTAGTATTATTTTTCTCCCTTCTCATTTATGTGACTGGAGAACTGACTGTTAAATTTACACACATGCTTCTAGTTGGGCTTTTATTATTATGCAAGACGCACTCTGTGAAGGGCTTATCAAATGATTTTTTGTAGGTATATGATAACTGAAGAAGGAAAAGTCACTGCTTGTGACTGTCTCTCAAGGTCTGGCTTAGATGATCATGCAGTACCCCATATATCTAATGCAGCACCTTCTATGGCCACTGGTAGACCCAGCACATCTGTTGCCAATGCTGCCACTAAGACATCGCCAGAAGTGACATATTTTACAAGTCAAGAGTCATATAATTCTGAAGTTAGAACTGCTGTAAGGCACCTGCCCTTTATTCCTTTTTTGGTTTTTGCTGTTTTCCGGTTATTTGTAGACACAATTCTGTATTGCAGTCTAGTTTACTGCCATATAGTTCCGTAGTTTTCTGTCATACTAGAATTGTAGATACTGTGGACTGGTCACTTCAAAGCTCATCGATTCTTTTATGCTGTTTAGGATAAATGTGCTGAAGAAATCATTCTTAGTGACTCAGATTCTGAAGAATCATACACAGAGAACTATGCTCTGATAGGTAAAGTTGTTATTTCTGTTCATATACTATAAGTTCATGAACATTCTGTTGTTTCCCTGCTGTGCTACAATAAATTTTGGTTTCTTAAGTGCAGATTCTGAAGAATTTACCGAAAAGGTCGCCCCTGCAATATTAAAAGCAAGCAACACTGGTTGTCTTGATATCAGTATGTTCTCAATGGAATAATATTGGATTGAATAGAAGTATTACTTTCTACAGGTGTTTTTGATTAATCCCAATACCATTTTTTTCAGGCAAGAGGCCTATACAAAATTATGGATTCTTGGACTGTTCAGCTTCCATTTCTTCACTTTCATCTCAAGGAACATCCGAGCTGCAGTCTTCTAGTACAATGGTAAAGTGACTTTTTGTTGTGAAATCCATGGTCCTTTCAAAATTGACGATGCTGATTGCTACTATGTCTTTTCAACTACCAGAGTACTGATGAATTCAATATGGTTAACACGGATATTATACATATAGACAATTCTATAGCCATGCCACCTCGGCGAGCTAGTAAACATTTTCTTGAAACTTATGAAGTTGTGTTGGTATTGGACGACCGTGAAAAATTCGGGTTTGTATGATCATACATACTTTTACATCTTCAATTCCTATGTACTCACCATGACCTTTCATCTATAAATGTATAACCTTATCATGCATAACCTATAGTACTAAAAAATGCATAGGTTGTTTGGAAATAAATTTCAAGGGTCTGATTAATGAATTCTCCCCCTTTTTTTTTGCATGATCTAGTATGGTGACTGAGTAATGCATTCTATCCTTTCCATTGATTTGCAAATATGAGAGAAATATTATTTTATTATTTGCACACTGTTCTCTTAAAGTAAAACATATCATGATTATTTACATACTCCCTCCGTCACATAAAACAAGTCTATTTGGCTTTTTACATGCAAATTAGTACTCAACTCAAATGACCACCATGCCCCTATTTAATATGGTTTTCTATTAATTGAAACTTCCTTCTAATCCAATCATGCATGCACAAATTTTATGGAGTGGTGAATGGGTGGAAAATAAGGGAGAATAAAAAGGACATCATCTCTCTTACAATTAATTGGTGAACCCATTATGGCTAAGAAAGACTTGCTTTTTGGGACAAAATTTAAATGCCAGAAAACTTGTTTTATGGGACGGAGGGAATACCATTCTAGTTTCTTCTGTATCCTGCTGCAATGCTTAACTATCTCATATTGTTTTCAGTTAATTTGTACCGTTGATGTTGACATTCAGTGCATCTAATTGTCTATCCTACTTTTGGATATCATAGTAAGGTCCAATTAGTACTTTGCAACTCAAATCACTTATAATTTAGAAATACCAAACTACTGGAACAACTGGAATATGTGCATTGACTTTTTAATCTAGAACTATGTAGGCCCATCAGTTTTCAGAAGTATTTATGTTCTAGAGTATTAGGGTTTATGAGAACTATTTGCCATTGCCCTTTTTCAATAATTTTATGACAACTTGGTATTTGTATATTAATTTTTATCTTTTTGTTTCAAATGTTTTGCTACCCATGTCTCCCCTGTAATTACATGTTAGTCTTCATTCAATTGCTTTATTTCATAAAATTCTAACTGTTACATTTTTATCAGGCATCGTTCAAAAAATGTTGTTGAGAACATACATTCACAATTTGGTGTACCTGTTGAGGTTAGTTAAGTTTGCAGTTTATTGTTCCTTTATTCTCGTTCTATTCACCCCTTGCAACCTCTGTTTTGTGTTATCCTTGCACATTTCCTTAGGCCACTTTAGAAATTTGCTTAGCATTTCATCAGCATGGCTCTAAATTAAATATCCTGGCAAGAACAATAAAACTTCTATAGACAATCTCTTCTCTCTGTTTACCTGATGCACAAGTTCAAAAGTGTAATTCAGATGGTTTGTATACTAGTTTTGGTCTGTGGATAAAATACTTATACCGAAGAGTTTGCAGAATCATCAACCAACATGTCACCACTACTGGTCTGCTGCACTTTCCCTACTCAAGTGATGCTTATAGAACTCAATATTTCTGCCAATCCTAAGTCCATTACCAATGAGCCAGATTTTACTACAGTTTCAATCCTTTACTCGTTCTGAAACTATAGCTTGCATCAACTACCTTATTCGGACATAGCTATTAAAGTCTGTTCCTGTTGTTGTAGGCAATAAATGAAGTAGATTTTGTTTCTAAATTGAGCTGTTTCTGTATGTGTCCCAGTGAAAGTGGTTTTGATCCTTCTGTTTGAACCGTGTCTTGCAGATAAAGCATTTGCCTGTTGGGGATGGTATTTGGATTGCTCGTGATAGAAAGCTTCACACAGAGTATGTTCTTGATTTCATTGTTGAAAGGAAAAATGTTGCAGATTTAGATGGTTCAATTCTAGACAACCGATACAAACTTCAGAAGTTAAGACTTCAGGTACCATTTGCACTATCATTAACTTCACTTTAACATTGGACTTGAATGTTTTGCCCATGCATTTTCACTTTTGTTGTACGTTGTTCAAAAAGTTAGTCTTTTTATTATAATCCCAATCAGCAGGTGTGGCAACCCAGGACGTTGTTTTGTTCATAATCCATTGACCTACATAGCAATTAAATTGATGGCAAACTCATGATCATGTTTGGCTGCATACAGCGCATAGCCATGGAGGCTCTATAACACTTTAGCATAGATCCAGTTTTTGATGTTATGGTACAAATAGCATCGTTCTTTTTTTTACTTTGCATCTTCCATAGTTATATTTGAAAAGTTGGCATTGAATTGTGTTCAGAACTACCAAATATTAGGTGGATAATTCTGGTTTAAGGAGTTGCATAACCACGTATTTTGAAATTGTATTGTGCTGTTCCCACTTCCCAGATGCGGTGTCTACATTAGTCTTGTTTTAACTGAGAAGTTTCGTTTTTATTTGAAGTTCTTAATTACCCTGAATAAAGTATCTCATACTCAGCACATGTCTCCATGTGGTTTTAAGACTCGAGCTTGTAGATTGAGAACCTCCTGCCACATTGTTTTTCTTCCCATATAATGTGTAGCATACATTTTTTATTGTTAGCGACAATACATTGTGATTCTCTGATGCACTTGTAGAAGTGTGGCTTAAGGAAGCTGATATATCTGGTTGAAGGTGATCCAAACCCTCTCGATGCGTCAGAAAGGATTAAAACAGCGTATGTACTCTGCAACTGCTCTTGTGAATGGGGTGATAACATTTTCTGAATGACAGCAGCTTTCCTTGCTGTTCTCTTCTATTTCTCTTCCTTAATAATAGTTTGTATGTATAGATTGATCAGCCAGTGAATTGAATGCTGGGCTGCAAGATGTTTGCTCTTAAAACTGCTTTTGATATGCAGCTGCTTCACCACTGAGATTCTTGAAGGGTTCGATGTTCAGAGAACCATTGGGTATGCTGATACTGTAAGGAAATACGGCTACCTTACGTGTTCAATAATTGAATACTACAACACAAACTTTTCTACTGGTGCCGAAACTTCTCAAGTTTGCCCAACCTATGACGAGTTTAAGAAAAAGTGTCATGACCTAAAAAAGATAACTGTGAGTGATGTATTCGCCCTTCAACTTATGCAGGTAAGTTTGCAATGAAAAACGTCCTTCATCAAGTCAGACAGCTACTTCATTTCATATTTTAGTTGGACACTTATCATAATCCTGATTTATTATGAATGTGAATATGTGATACAGGTGCCACAAGTGACAGAAGATGCTGCACTTGCTGTGATAGGGCTCTATCCAACTATTTTCTCACTTGCTCAGGCGTACTCTATGCTTGTCAGTCCTTTCAACTTTGACAATGTTTATCGTAGTGCATTCAATATTTCCATATCCCTTGCAGGTCGAGTTCTATTTGTCTCCCACAAAATGCTATAAGTTTTTATTAACTAAACCTGGTTCTTGTGATGTTTTAAGGGTGGTGATACCCGTGCTCAAGAGGAGTTGTTGAAGAACAAGAGCACACTGATAAATTCAGGGGCAAGCAAGAACATATTCAAGCTTATCTGGGGTGAAGGATGAATATCATCAGTTTGTTTTCCGATCAATTAATTGGTTTAACCGTTTTTCTTTTGTCACCTTCTTGGTGATTTGGGTGCATCCACCAGTGAAGCTCCTCAATTCTCCGTTCTGACTACAACCCTGTCATGTTCTGAAGGCAAACGGGGTCGTTTTTTGTGTACCAAGGTGCCATGGAACATCGCAAGTTAGCTTAGCCGCGTAGATTCACCCCTCATCTAGAAAGACTAATTATCTTTTGCAGACTCCAGGATGTACAAAATGGAATTATCATGTAACGGGGCCATTTAACGTTCTACACATCTTTACTCAATTGCTTGGATTATGCGCTGTCTCATGTTATCTCGGCTTTGTTTGCATGGAAATGGACAAGGTCATATGAGATTGCACCCACAGACCCATACGTAGCTGCCAAACATAGCTACGGTTCGTCCATGTGCTGGAATCAATCCACGGTCGGCGTCATGTCCGGGCGACGTCTGAAGCATGTTTGGTCATCTTTGGTGACATTTCTATCTTATACATTGTTCAGTTTGCATCCTTCCAACTTTCTGATTAATTGTGAACCTAACGTAGAGGTATCCTTCACCTTTTTGTTCGCAGAGAAACGTACCAGATGAGGGAATTGTTGGCCGGTTTGCCCCAGAGTGCACAAGGATTCGGCTTCGAACGAGAGACCTTACATCATGGCTTGTTGCTGCGACGGCAACGTTTGCGTCATATTCAGGTTATGATATCGTCACTAGTTCGTCAGCCTGTTTCATCTCTACCATACGCACGTATGTTCCCTATATACACCCACACATACGTACGTAACATTTGTTCATCTTTCTATATACGTCTCGATACTATGCTATCAACCAGAAGAAACAACTTTCACTACCAGTCACTAGCAATGAACAAGAAAAACAAAAAACGGAGCTATCGCACGCACGCTAGAATACAGACAGTTGTCTGTCATACGAGTGCTAAAAGGATAGGAGTAGAAGAGTTCAAAAGAGTCAGGGGAGAAGAGACACGGGACATTGCACAAAATAAAAGAAAAAACATCGCACGCCATGCCGCTAGTGCGCGTGGTGACAAAGGAAACAAACCGCCCCCCTCGTCGTCTGCTCTGACCCATGCGACTCCAAGAGAAGGCAACAAAACAAAGTGTTGGCTTTGGCAGTTGGCTTGGCGCCGGAGAGAGCCGGATGGAACCGGACGGACGGGTCCAAGTCCAAAATGCAAATCCAAACAAAGCAGCAAGCAACGCGCCACGCCACGCCATGTCGAGCCCGTTTTCCTCCACCCCAAAGGACAAGCTGCCATTGTTGTTTTCCCACGCGCGCACCGCACCGCACCAGTCTGCGTCGTGGTCGTGTTTGGTTTGGGCCGGCGCGTTGCGATTGTTGCCATTCTCGCGGTGGCATCCAAAAACCAACAAAGCGATCGAGATGTCGCCACCACTAGCTGCCCCCCCGCCAAGTTAATTTGGCTTCGAAAACCCAACCAGGTGGAGCTGCCCGCTCCCGCACGCCGAAACCCTCCAAAACAGCAGGCGATTGATGGCGTTCGACCGTGCGTGCGCTCGCTCGCCACCTCGTGACGCGGCTGGACGGCTCATGGGTCATGGCTGGGCTGCCTTGGCTACTCGCTTGTCCAAAGAATCGGCTCGTCGACACCAGGAACGCGACAAGGCAAGCAGCACTGAGCCTGTTGTATCCACTACTACTATCCTCTAGCTTTACTTTCGTTGCTCTCTTGTCTTGCCTTAACTTTTCGCATGGCTCAACCTTGTCTTTCCCCAGAATCTCTCGCGGCATGGCTCGTCTCGTCTTGTTCCTTTCCTCGCCTACTCTTCACCGGGGAAAAGAGGGGATATATGCAGGTGGGGCTTGCTAGCTAGCAACCACACGGCGATAACTCCGAATTTATTAGCTTTGGACACTCTCGGGCTTGTTCCTTGCAAGCTAAGGTCCCCCTCGCGTTACATTACATACGTACGTTCTTGCAAGCTGCCAAAGAGGACAAATCAATCATGGATGGATGTATCCGCCCGGCTCAGGCTTTTCTTCTCCTTGTTATAGCACCGCCGTCTACGTTGCTGCTACTAGGCCGATCGATAAATGCTGTGCATTTCTTTCTTATCCGTTTTGGTTGGTTGTGTCATTTTGTTTCTATTGGGTTTTTGTTGTTTCATGGAAATTAGCACTCGACTCTAGTACATATGTCCCTTCTGTCATGATGTATTGTATTGAAACCGTTTTGCTTATAATTGTCACTCCAAATCCCATTTATATACTACTTTATTAATATGTTAGAACTACTAAATTGCTGTACCTCCATAAGTTTTCGTAAATAGGCTAACAATATGGTAGTATATATTTAGCACGTTACAAAAGTAACATAAATACTAGCAGTTGGAAAACATGTACTGTATTCCCTTTCATATACATAAGTTGTTGTTTTTTCTTCTTTTTAGCGGTGGGAGTAGGGTCTACTGGTTTGGCCACATTAAAAGACTTTTTTTTTCTAGTTACGTACCGATTGTTGGATCCCCAGGTGTGAGAATAAGATTCGTTGCTTTCCGGTCATTTTATCTTTAATTGGAGTCGTTGTTAAATTGATAAATGCTGTATTAATACGCTATTGACATCGCATATACTAGTACTACCCTCCCATATCGTCACCACATGATCAATGATACACATATACATACGATGTTTGCGTCGCATAAATATATTTCATGCCATCAAAATCGGAATGGTTGCTTCATAATTATTTTTCTTTGCTAAAAGAAAAATCCAACAACTTTGGTTCCAACGAACTAATCGGTGGACCCTCTGTGCCACCAACACAAACGACAAGTTTTGCTTCAAAGTTGTAGTCTTGACTCCTTAATCCCATGTCATTAAAATCCGACACCTCACTCTCCCTTGAACACGACTGGAAACCTCGTGCAAATCACTGGATGCCTTATGAAAAGATACAATATTTGTACAGTTTGGCGCATGTTGAAAATTACTCCAGAAGAGAATTCCACTAGCGAGAGTCAGGGAAGATTCCTACTCCCTCCGTCTCAACATATAAGATTTTTTTTTGGAAAAAATTAAGGTTAGAATAAGAGAGTGTTGTGATTATTTGAGAGGAGAATATAGGTGGAGAAATTAAATAGATGACGGTTGTGATGATGAAGATGGGGTAGGTGGGTGTGTAAAAGTAGTTATATTTTAAGACAAATTTAAATTTTTTTTAGTTTTATTTTGAGACGGAGAAAATAACAGATTTCTAGGAGGCATATATATTTGCGACTTCTCAAATACTATGTCACTACTCGCTCTTTCCCCTAACTACATCATTATCCTTTTGCATTAATTAGGTCACTAGCTCTTTTCACTAACTCCATATATTAAAAAATATCTTAGGAAATTTGTTTAATTAACAACCTCTCTTTCAAGCTAGGCAACTCCTTGGCTATCCCATGGTAAGGCCTTATGTAAAACGAGCAAAGCTCTTTTTCACTAATTATGCCAATTGACAACTTATTGGCCAATCGAAGCGAAGATACTAATTAGCTGATCACATCAACTGGACGGGACAAATTAAGTTTCAGTTTTCTTCAAGAAAGATACCCTCCCTTTTGTCTCCTTTCTGCTATTCTTTTTATCATCCACGTCCAATTTAACCATTGCCACCACCCACCAATCTACCATGGTGTTGAATTCTACTCGCGCAGCAACTGGACACAACTTGGCATGCATGCGTGATGCATGTAACATCTCATCAGTCGGTGTACCAGGGTAGCTCTAAAATTTTAGTCAGGCCTAGTTTCAAAAAAATTTTCCCTTAAAAACATCGTATTAAATCTTTAAACTTATGCATGAAGCATTAAATATAAATAAAAAATAAAACTAATTACACAGTTGTGCTGTAAACAACAAGACGAATCTTTTGAGCCTAATTAGACCATAGTTAGCCATAAATGCTACAGTAACCCACATGTGCTAATGACAGATTAATTATACTTAAAAATTCGTCTCGCAGTTTACAGGATAGTCATAAAATTAGTTTTTTTTATTTGCATCCAAAAACATGTCCTGGCATCCGGTCAAATATTTGATGTGATGTTTTTGCAAAATCTTTTCATCAACTAGACGGCCCCTCAGGCCCCGTTCGTTTCAGCATGGTCAGGATTTTTTTCACCTCGTTTTCCATTAGCACGCTTTCCAAAATGATTATCCGTATGTTTTTTGCAAATAAAGTTTATATAAAAGTTTCTTTAAAAATTCATACGAATCCATTTTTCTGATTTTCAATAGTTGATATTTAATTAATCATATGCTAATGATCTTTCTCGTTTTGCGTGTCCAAAATAATCCAGGAGGCCTCAGTGTAGAGTTAGTACTTCCTCCGTCCTTACAATCTAAATTGTAAGTATAATTTGTCTTATCACAACAAGAGTTTAACCAATAATTTATTTATTAAAAAATATTTTTATGATATAAAATTAATGTTGTTATATTTATATTTAAAAATATTTTTAATATAAATATTTTAATTAAAAATCATAAGCCAAATCTTTATTATAACAAAATAAATTAGGACTTATAATTTCGAACAGATGGAGTACTACGGTAATAGAGACATTTGGTAAGCTTTTCGGGTTGTCTTTTTTTTAAGAGCTCTCACGTGTTGTTGCGGTGCTGAATGAGCGTGTGAATGGATGAATTGTTGTTCGAGCCAAATGCAAATCGAGGCCACACACGTGTCCTCATTTTCACATGTGCCTCCTCGAGGGCCAAAAAGAATACGCGTAGATGAACTGAGGTTTGGGCGCGTGACACGCCTGTAAACCACATGTTTGAAGATTATTTTGTGAACTGAACCGTTAGGATCTTGCTGATCGGTTGATTACCTATTGCAGCTGTACCATGCCCATATCAACTCCATAATAAATTGTAGCATATGCATACGTTGTATGTTTGACATTTGGCGCTAACAAACATATACAGATCGATAATTATATGTGGGAAAGAGGTATTGAAAGCAATAACACGAGATATGCAGTCGTATTTGTCAACTACACATTGTGCAGAAGGCTACACGACATATATATGGGGTTAAATTTGGGTTCATGTTAGATGGCACGTATGTACAAGAATGAGGAAGACTATTTACGTGGCCATTAATTTGGTACTAGCTGCTAATGCAAGTAGATGGACGGCCTTGTACTTCACATTTAGTTTGGTTACCTTACGTATATACTCTATATTGTTTCCCCACGTTTTGTTTGTGCGTGTGCTAAAGCTAAACCACCCTGATTATTACGAAAACTATCTTTTGCAACTAAAATTTGTCGGGGTCCCTTTTCTTTTAGAGCTTTGTCTGGACCGCACTTGATCGCGAGCAAATGACGAAAGCTCTATCTTTTCCATCTAGAAACTTATGGCATACTGATATAAGATGCCCAAAATAAAATGGATAGGAATAAATAAAAAGATTGATACAGAACATGAATATATTTTCACTGGTTTTACTCCTAACTGAAAACTAGTGAAACCGTAGGAACTTACGAGAAGTCAAATTTTATGAATTCAGCCATATGGAATACTTTTGCTAAAGTTGATTTTGGAAATGTGAGTACACATAATTATTAGAAGAAAACTGATATATTCCTCCTAAAAATAGGAGAAAGCCACTTGTATCATAACACCTGCCTTCCTCGGATATATGACGTGGTTTAGCTTATTTTCAAGCAAATCAATGTCATAAAAAATATAGAGAAAGTATCATATAATAATAACAAATATAACCGTGTCTAAAAAGACACAACCTACTTTTATTGCTGTGGGTATACACCAGACTTTTTTTTTTGGGAGGGCTAGGATTCGGTGGCATACTTCCGTGACATTCTCGGTATACACCAGACTTTGGAGTACAACGCACTGCTATTTCAGGATTCCCGTACATGGCACACGGCCAAATAATTAATAAGCTTCTTAAATAATATAAACACCTCCACTATTCACGTGATAAATGTCCATTGGTTTTGACTATTTCTGTCTGACTTTTGTGATGACTTTCATATATAATCTGTTCTGAACACGGGAAGTCGCATTCGCGTTGTGGTACGGATCCAAAAATCCCCTACCGGTGTTTTGTTCCCGTGGAAGCGGACATAGATCTTGATAATTTTTTTAATCAGATGAATACGCATAGCTGCCATTTTTATGTTAAAAATGTACCAGGAGAGACGAAATAGAATTCGTCGGTCTAAGACGCCACACTTGCCGGAGATGTGGAATATAAATATACAGTGTAGCAGTTAGTTTTCCTGTTTGTTTTCGTTGTTGTGGACAAATCTTATATTAGTTTATCGCCGCTCGATCGTCGTACGTCAATTCATGATTGCCGTTATTTGTTTCGATTCATCGACGATAAAATTCCATCGCGACTGCCAGACTATTTTTTTCTGTAGATCATATCCACATCCACGCATGCATGACGATCTGCTTATGTACTAGTACACTATTACTACGAAGTACTACTATAGTCAATTTCTCTCTTGAGATCATTGATCGCCTGATCAGAGAAACACCGCCACAAATCACATGGACCAGCAAGCTTTCAATTTCGCAGTAATATAAACGGTCACATGTACCCTGCACGGCCTTGGCTTGATTGACGCAAGCAGATGGGGGTACTACAGTGAGATACGGCGCCGTCCACTAGTCAAAGTTGAGAAAAAAAAAAAACATCTTTGCATGCCCTACACCGGCATGGAACTAGGCAGCTGGCGTACATACACACGAACGACGATATCCTCCCAAATCCAAACGAACACAAAAAAACATTTGTCGAGCAGAACAGAATCCCGTGGAGATCACAGGAGCAGCGGTCGAATGCAGGAGCAATCCACGCGAGGACACCAGCCGCGCCACCGAACGATTCTGTTCTGTGTTTGCGTGAAACTGGCGACTGTTTGTGGGCGTTCCACATGCGCGTCGTCACGGAGCGACCGTGTGTGTGGGCGACGCTGGGGAAATCGGGAATTCTCGCGGGCATCGCGCCGTGTACTCGCGTTCGACGACGCACCGAAATGCCGAATCATTCAGGGCTGGGTGTGTGTGGTGTTCTGTCTCGCATTGCGTACGTACGCGGTCACGGATGCAGTCTAAGGCCGTGTTCGATTGTGCCTTTGCCGGCGTCTTTTCGCGCACATGTTTTCTGATAGACTAAACGGTGTGGCTCTAAAAAAGATTAAAAGTTATTTTAAAAATTAAATTAACCTAATATTTAAGTTTAAAGTTTAAGATAGCTAATATTCAATCATGTATTTTTAATGTATTTTTATTTTGCGTGTTCAATTAGACAATGAGCCGTCATTTCTGCCGAAATGAACAGCCCAAGAGTAGATTGTAGATCTGGGCCGTGTTCATTTCTTCAGATTGGGCAAAACGATAAAAAGAATAGTGTTATACGCAAAACGAGAAACGTTGTTAGCGTGTGATTAATTAAGTATTAGCTATTTTAAACTTAAATAGATTATTTTACTTTTTTTTTTCTATTTTCGTGTATAAGTTTTTTTACAAAATGCTTTATTTAGTAGTTCGGGTACGCAGAAAAAAAACATTGTAAGAGCCAACACCATTTCTTGTGTGCTCTTCCGTACACGGCCCTGGTTAGAATAACAGTTACAAAGAAAAGGCCCCCTTTTTTTCTCAAAGAAAAAAAAAAGAAGAAAAGGCCCCCTTTTACATCCGTTATAACTGATCTCACTGTCATCATTATTTGAAAAGGGAAACCGCTATGTGCATGTGCTGCATTCTTCAACGGATTTCAGCTGGAGCAGGGCAAACCACTCGTCCGATAGTTTTAAAGTAATAACTGTTTTTAACGTACTCTTCTGCCTTTCTTCTTTCCGTGGCGTGTTAAGCCTTGCCAGGCATGGCATTGATGAAACCAGTTGGTTTTGTACAGACCACCACACAAAGGCAAAGCAATGGTGATCAATCAATCGACCAGCTAACCGCTAAGCGAGTAAGCGGTCGTACTGGCAGCAATGGTGGTCGAAACACACACGAAATGCACAGTGCGCATGCATGCCCTGCGACCTGACCTGGGCGAGTGGCCGGTGAACATTTATCAGGTGCAGGCGTGCACGGGTCGTCAGTCGTCACGGCGATTTGGTGCTGGCGAGTGGCGACGATGGAATGGAGAGGAGTTAAAAAGAAAAACGCCGGGCGCAAGCGTCCAAACCTCACGAAAACTTGCTTTGTCGTCTCGTCTTTTAATAGGGCGAAACAACGGGAGAGTGGACGGATCCATCCACCGGATCGTTTGTTTGCCTCGTTAACCCGGGGGTCTCTTGTTTGCCCTTTGGGTTTGGGTTTTTAGGTTTTGGAATTTGGATGCAGCCGCGCCTAGCTTGGACGGACGCACTCGCCTCCTCCCTAGTTATAGATACGGCGGCTTTAGCAAGAGCTGCCTATCTCGTCACTAACCTTGTTAACTTATGACTAGTCGAGTGCTTTTTTCTTCTTTTTTTTTCAAGAAAAAACATTGTTGTCTTTGTCATGAAAAAACTTTATTTCTAATTGCTACGTTCGTCTTAAAATATAGAAAAATTTTGTTGTGATAGGACACCTCTTGGGACAATGAATCCAGAAATACCCATGTCTTGATTCGTTGTTTTAGGTGATATTTTATCCGTGATTGCTATATTTTACGACAGACAGGGTATAAATATAGACAAATATATACAATTATTTGTACAATAAAAATATATGTTCAGGTTACCATATCAGTAAAATCATTCTACAACAACTATGGTTGATAAATCGTACAAAAATATCGAACAAACAAAATCAGTTCATGTGTAAAACTTTTATGTATGCTATGCGTATTAATGATTTAGAAGTCAAAGTTGGAATATGAACTACGATAAAAGAACCCAAAATTGACATTAAAATTAAGTTCTAAAATTTAATTTTGAATTGTAAATGATAAGGTAATAAACAGATGACCAGAGAGTTAATTATGCTACACTTGCATAAATAATTAATGACCGTAGAAGCAGTACATGCAAGTGTGGTCAACAGGAGGGTTAATTCTGCAGTCAAACAAAAACATGGCACGGAGCTTTCCCAAGTTCTTTATTTTCTTCGAAAGAGGCAAACAAGAAGCTGGATCACTACCTGTCCATATACCAGCAACCTCATTCTTTTCCCTTATAAAAACACATCCGAGTATGTACTCCATATGGAGCTTAGTGCCGTGCAAGATACACTAGACTGCCTAGGATTTTCCACCTTATATATTCTCTTCTTTTTTTTTTCTGCCTATTTGGTTTTCATCTCAGCATCTAGCTAGTGAGACTGCACAAACTGAATGGGTTTTAGATTTGTTTTCAGAAACTTGGAGGGAGGGAGGGAGGGAGGGAGAGAGAGAGAGAGATACAGAAGAGAAAAGTGAGTGAAGAGGGTGGCAAGAAAGAACAAAATTAAAGGAGGAAGAAGTGGGCGTTTTTGTTTTGTTGTGGCGTCGTCGTCGTGTTGCGGGGATGGAGGAATAACGAGGCCCCAACACGCCATGCTCCTTATTCTTCCTCTCGCCACCTCGCGACAAGAGTCGTGGGGGCTTACCGGTTTCTTTACTTTACATGTATTCATGTTTTTTTTATTATATTGTCCCAGAAGCTATTTATGGTAGTACTACAAAACCACTTTTTTCACATCCAACCCTGCATGCTCCCAAAATAGCAAAATGGTGTTTTTAGGCAGGCATGTTTGAATTAGGTAATTTAAGGAAGAGTGCCAATAGATGATCTTATTGTTGGAATGAAATGAATTTAAACAATGGCATGTGTTTTATAAATTCAACATATTATACAATAGGAAACATTGCTGATGTTGAAGGTTTAGGAAGAAAAATATAAGATCATTTATTTCTCTTATTTCTTATGAGCTTTTCTACGTACTACCCAAGAAGATGATCTGCATCTTTTGCCAATACCTTATCGATTACCCCTGCCTCGATCTTAATATAAGACCATTAATCTAGATTACCTTTATCAAAAAAAAAAGAGAAATTTTGACTTTGAATATGTACCAATAAGTATTTCTAGCCTTAAATTGGTTTAGAGCTAGAAATGTAATGTGGTCATTTTGCACGATAAGTCGTTTTTATCAAGTCAAAGACAAACTACTCCAATTTTAACCAAATTTACAGTGAAAATTAGTTGATACATTTATCTATAAGTTTAGTTAAAATTAAAGTAATTTAACTTCAAGAAAAGTCATAACGACTTACAGTATGATACACTTTAGTGTATTTTAGTGTCTATACATTTAATGTATTTTTCGTGTCTCAAAATATAATTACTTTTAGCTATGAATTTAGATAAAAAACATATCCATGTTCATAACTTTAGGTAGTTGTATTTTGAGAATCTAACTCTAAAAGCATTATGAGAAAACTCAGAAGTAAAGCCAAAATTAATTTGGCCACTAATTGCAAAAAAAAGGGAGCGGGGAGAGGAGAGGGTTCATACGCAAATAAAGAAAACTGATAACGGAAGAGCGCGGGAGTAACGAGCTGCCGCTACTAGACTAGAGTCGGTCCATAGATTACGAGAGAATAGAAGGGGCAGGATGCAGTCGCGGACAGAAAAAAAGAGGAGTGAATGCTCCTGAATGGGTGCGCGAGTGAAGACAAGCGCGATCCAGACAAAAAAAGCCTCCTCCCCTTCTTGTCGCCACCGCGCTAGCCGCTAGCTCTCACCCCCAAAAGTCCAAAGCGCCTTCATTTCATTTCCTCCTCTTCACCACCTGCTCTCTTCTTCTTCCTCCCCCTCTCCTCTTTATATCTGCAATTCTGCATCGTCTCTTTCACCATCTGCTGTTATCTCGTCGGACGAACAGAGGCTGGTTTTGCCTCCTTGATTGAGGTGAGCATTTTTTTCTTCCTTCTCTTTTGTTCACTTGTTGCCTGGGGATTCCTAGCTTTTTTCAAGACAAAGCTTTGGTTGTGCTTGTCACTGATGGTAGCATGCAGTGGCAGCAGTGCAGAAATAAATGGTGGTGAGGGTGATTTGCTTTTGTCCCTTTGCCTGAGAAATCTGGCCCCGGGATTGTATTTTTGTTTCCTGAGCTGTTGCTGCTTGTTTCCATCTTGTTGGATTCTTGGCGCCAGCTTGTTCTCATCGTCGCCTTCATTGCACTATCTATCTAAAGCTTGCTCCTTTGCTGCTGCTTTGATTATTAATGGCTTCTTCTTCCTCTCTTTGAACGCAGACGCAGCAAGCGCAGCCTTTTCTGCGGCGGTGTCAGACAGCAAAAAACATCTCAAGAAAAAACCTCAAATGCGGCCGTGCTGGTAGAAGAATCGGATCAAAGATCGTATCTTTTTGTGAATTAAGAGGAGTATATCAAGCGGCAGCTCTGGCGAGGCTGATGGTCCAGGACGAAGGCTCGTCGTCGTCGGTGACATCATCCCCTCTCCAGAACTTCTCCAACATGCCACTCCATCCTCTCGCCGCCGCCGCCGCCGCGGCGTCGTCTCCGGCGACGGCGACGCCGGCGCCGCCGTGGATGATGCGCGAGCTCCGCTCCGACGAGCGCGGCCTCTGCCTGATCCACCTCCTCCTCAACTGCGCCGCGGCGGCCTCGTCGGGGCGGCTCGACGCCGCGAACGCCGCGCTCGAGCACATCGCCACCCTCGCCGCGCCCGACGGCGACGCGATGCAGCGCGTCGCCGCCGCGTTCGCCGAGGCGCTCGCGCGGCGAGCCCTCCGCGCCTGGCCTGGCCTCTGCCGCGGGCTCCTCCTCCCCCGATCGTCCCCAACTCCGGCCGAATCCGCCGCCGCGCGCCGCCACTTCCTCGACCTCTGCCCGTTCCTCCGCCTCGCCGGCGCCGCCGCGAACCAATCGATCCTCGAATCCATGGAATCCGAGAAAATCGTCCATGTCATCGACCTCGGCGGCGCGGCCGACGGCGCCGCCCAATGGGTCGAGCTCCTCCACCTCCTCGCCGCTCGCCCCGAAGGCCCACCTCACCTCCGCCTCACCTCCGTCCACCCTCACAAGGATCTCCTCTCCCAATCCGCCATGGCTCTCACCAAGGAAGCCGAACGCCTCGACATCCCCTTCCAATTCAACCCCGTCGTCTCCCCTCTCGACTCCCTCGACCTCGAATCCCTTCGCGTCAAAACCGGCGAGGCCCTCGCCGTCTTCTCCTCCCTCCAACTCCACTCCCTCCTCGCCACCGACGACGACTCCACCATCACCACCGTCGCCGCCGGCGAGAAAGATCGCCGCAGCCCGGAATCCGGAATCTCGCCGTCGACGTCACGCACCGACGCATTCCTCACCGCAATTTGGGGACTTTCCCCAAAAGTGTTCGTGATAACGGAGCAGGAGGCGAGCCACAACTCGGGGAATTTGACGGAGAGATTCGTGGAGGCGCTCAACTACTACGCGGCGCTGTTCGACTGTCTCGAGTCGGGCGCGGCGCGTGGGTCGGTGGAACGCGCACGCGTGGAGAGGTGGATGCTGGGGGAGGAGATCAAGAACATCGTGGCGTGCGACGGCGGCGAGCGGCGGGAGCGGCACGAGAGGCTGGATCGGTGGGCGAGGAGGATGGAGGGCGCCGGGTTCGGGCGCGTGCCGCTCAGCTACTACGCGCTGCTGCAGGCGCGGCGCGTGGCGCAGGGGCTCGGGTGCGACGGGTTCAAGGTTCGGGAGGAAAAGGGGAGTTTTTTCCTGTGTTGGCATGATCGGGCTCTCTTCTCCGTCTCCGCTTGGCGCGGCCGCCGCTTCGACTGATCGCCGCCGGCGCCGACTTCTTCCCGTATTTGTGAGGAGACGGCGGCGGTGGTGGTGGTGCTGGTTGTGGACATTAATTGGTGGTTAAGCTAGTGGTTAATCTTGTTTTAGTTTTTTTTTTGGTTTGATTGGTTAGTTTGGTTTTGTTTTGTGTCATCTGGGTTAGGTTTCCGGATGAATTCGATGTCGATGTGGTTGTTTTGTTCATAGTTGTTTTGTGCGTGTGTCTGTTTTGGATGAAATGTTTAATTTTCTCCTAGGAAAATTAATCAAGTGAAGTTAAGTGAACAACTCCCTCTCTTTCCTGATTCCTGTTTCTGAAGGAGGCAGGTTGCATTTGGTGGTAAAGAGTAAAAGACTGTTGATGATGATATTATATGATGCCCTATAAAACTAAAGACAAACAGTGCCAAACCTGAACGTACGTTAGTTTCTTTCTTATCGGTCACGTAAAGGCAATCCATCAATTGAGTTCTGCCTGTTAAAGATGATATGATGGTGAGTGGATTTGAACAGCAATCTCGTGCTGAAATCTGACCGTGGATTTCTTTCCTCGTGTCACTTTTCTCATGTTACGACGCTGGCTGAACTCTGAATTTCTCCGTGGAACAATTCAACGACGGCTTTCAACTTTGCCCGTAACAATTTCAACGTGTCGGAAGAAGAACCGGCCAAACCTTGTCGGAACTTCCACGGAATCGCACCCGTGGCGTGCCGTTTCCACCCATTTTCTTTCTGATCAGGTTCATTCGGGGATCCAACCTCCAAAGAGTTTCTGCTTTCCAAGGTTGAAATGGTGGCATCATGCGTGATCGATGTTATCTAAAGTGTCAATCTCGTCTTTCAATTTCTTTTTCACCTCAGAGATCAATTAGCGTTTTTTCATCAGTGTAACTAACTTTCAGTACTGTCTCATTATCAAAGCACCTTTTGAGTTGGGCACTATCCAACATTGAAAAAATAAAAGGTACTATTAGTAAGATAGCAACACAGCGATTGCCATGTAATTCTTCAGGGAGACTAACAACTGTCGATCGAATTGTTCGTCATTTCACCTGATGACAAAAGCTGTTGCCAGTTTAATACGAGTAGTACCAAAGAGAGGATGCTCGGATCAGATGCTCTCTTCTTTTTCTTGACAAATGGCAAGGATGAATGATTCTCTTGCAAAAAATTCTCCATTGGACTCTGGAGTATCGATTTCCCATCCTTCCGTCCGGTAACCGCATAGCTACAGCCTAAGCCACTGTATGTTCTGCTAAGAGTAAGGTTAATAATATAACTTACTTGTTGGCTATAAAGTCTATCTAGGGCTCACTTGTATAGTAGATAATCTATAAGGTTGGTTGTAATTTCTCTCTCACTCTCTATGCATTTAATGCATGTCTGTAGGAGTATGTGCAAAACGGGCTGTTAGATAGCATCACACTCCTCTTTTTTTCTTTGTCTCTCACCTCCACGTAAGCATATAGCCAGCTTATAGCGTGCTATCATACTTGCTCTAAGGTCTCCTCCAATGACTATCTACATGCTTTCTATTAGCCAACTTATATAATTTTTAATAGAGGAGAGATAAAATGTATCTCTTCTCTTGTATCTCTTGTACAAACTACAAGACTATGTAAGTATGATGTGTAGGGCTATTTATCTTATAAACCATATGCTAACAGTTAGACCATGAATAAGTTGTCTTTTAAACTACTTAGAGGTAGAGGTAGAGGTAGCAACTATTTATAACCATTGAAGAAGGCCTAACTGCAATGGCTTTATGATTCTTCATGCAGTGCAGTGCGCCCTTGATATGTCCTACTCATACTTTTGTGTGCTACACATTGTTGATTGTTATCGAAGTGTGATAGAGTGGCTTACATTTTGTAACACAGAGTATAATAATATATGGTTTGATGGTATGAAAGTGTTCCTCGTACACTTTTTCAACATTTCCAAATACTAGTTATGCCAGTGCGTTACAACAAGTAGATCCATACAATTAGAGATACGAATATCTCTACAGGTTGCGACGGCCAGTTTTATATGGTGGGAAAAAGGGATGGAAGGTGTCAAAATTGTGTACTCTTCATTTTGAATTACCTATCGTTAGATTGGTAAGTATAATAGTTTAATATTTAAACATTAATTTCTATAAGCTCGTATAAATTGTATAATAAGATTTACATTTTAAAGATTTATCATGAAAATACTTTTATAATATACAATTCACATGTTGTTAAACTACACAAAATTGTAAAATTAATGATTAAAGTTAGACAATATTTGACATAGCACAAACCCTTCAAGTAAATTGAAGCGGGGTTAATATTGTTTTATGACAACTTTTATCTTGAAGAAAAAAAAACCTTTTGTAATTGGAAGGAGTA
>CM002476.1:31521623-31545099 GCA_000325765.3 Leersia perrieri
GGGGGCAAGAAGGGTCCAGGAGAAGCATGCAGCCCATCAAGAGGTCAAGCCTGAATAGATGGGCCTGATGTAGGCCCAGATTAAAGTGTGGGTTTCTACCGTCGCGCGGCAGCGGTGTCCGGCCCGGCTTCTCCTCTCCATCGTCTCGTCTTGGTAAGGTGGATTCGTCAGTCAGTTGATGGCCGGCACGGTGATTGACCGCTTGACGGCGTGAGTACGGCGGCGATGGCGGGCGCCGGCGGCGACTTCTCGGTGGTGGTGGTGGGCTCCGACTTCGCGGTCGACGCCGGCGCAGCGCTCCTCAACCCGGCCAACCAGGAGGAGTGGCACGACTGCCTCCCCGACCTCTCCGCCGCCACCGCCGATGGCGGCGGCGACTTCTCCGACCTCGAAGATCTCCAGGTCGTCCGCATCCAGGGCACCGACAGGGCCGGGAGGCGCATCGTCCGCGTCGTCGGCAGGTTTTTTCCTGGTGCGCCAATCGCCTCCCCTTCCTCCTCCTCTCTCCCTCTCTCCCCAAATTTGGGTCTTTATCTGATTGGGGATTCCCTTCTAGATGCGCATCTGTCATCTATGGGTGTACAAATTATTGTGTGAACTAAACTGGCAATTTTTGGATCCAGGAGATGGATAGTTGATAGCCCTCCGATTAGGTAGTAAATTTAGATTCTGATCTGCACGCACTGTTCTGTAGATGCACAGAATAGAAGTTTTTGACAAGTTGAACTTGGGAGAAGTGCACATATTTGTTTCATTGGTCTTAACTTGAGGTCAGATTATTGATTTGGTAATTATCTGATTGGTACAGCATTTAGCTCCATTTTGCAATATTTGTGCCTAGTGGTACACTGGATTGCCGAATGCTTGATTAGTCAGTTTCAAAACCAGTATTGGAAGTAGCAAGCAAGCGAACCTGATGTTGTAATGCTACTGTGTTTAGGTCCTACATCTTTCCTCATTGTTGTCATCACTAACATAGCATCTGCTTTTCGAATTCCAGCTCCTATCATAGCTGGTGATCGTCTGAAGAGGTATGTTCTTCACAAGCTGCGTACTGAGGTTCCAGATGGGCCATTCTGCATCTTGTACATCCACAGCACTGTGCAGTCAGATGATAACAACCCTGGTATGACAATCCTGAGGGGGGTCTATGAAGATCTTCCACCTGAATACAAGGAAAGGCTGCAGATATTATACTTCTTGCATCCTGGTCTTCGCTCTAGGTTGGCCATTGCGACGCTTGGCAGGCTCTTTTTAAGTGGCGGGTCAGTATTATCTCATATAGTTCATGTTCTGTTTTTTACTTATCATATTGGACATAAAAAACAATGACCAAATTCCACCATACCGTACCTCATAGGAGTAGCAAACAACTGTGTCTGGATGGGTTAGATATTTGCTGACTATATAGAATTCCAGCTTGAGAATAAAGTCACAGATGGTCATACAGACTATATTACAGAATACTGTTTTAAATCGACAGGCAGGCTAAATCAGTGTCCTTTCTTTTATCTGTTGTCTCCAGTTTTACACAAAGGCCATTTTTATCCAATTGTTTGGTATAGACATAAATTGAAATGTAAAATGCTACACCTTTTCTTGCAGTCTGTATTGGAAAATCAAGTATGTTAGTCGGCTGGAGTATCTCTGGGGGGACATCAGAAAGGGAGAAGTTGAAATACCAGATTTCGTGGTTGATCATGATAAGGTTCTTGAGCACCGACCACTGACAGACTATGGTATAGAACCTGATCCTCTGCATCTTGCTGATATGCCTGCTGTGGGCTACTCGCTCGGAAGGTATGAAGATAAATGGACCCCTGAAGATCGACGGTATTCTCGCAATTACATGTGAAAATTTGATAGCTGCAACCTCGAAGATTCATGTATATACGATATAGGACTATGGTAATGTTGTGTGGTTGTCAGTTTGTTGTGAAACCTAAGGTGCTGCTTCGGCATTGTAGGGATATATTACATGCATGTCTTGTCATGTAAGCCTAAGGCGTATCTATAAGTCCTTCAATTTCAAGTAAATGCCAAATGTTGTGATCAAATCGGTACTGTCAAACTTGTTTGAGGCTCATACATATATATGATGATTGCAGTATATGTGTTTTGCCAATCTTATCAAGTTCTGACATTTCAGACAGTAACGCAGCTACCATAACGCGTACCCAACAAGAACAGCTGCTGCTTATCGCAAAACCAGCTAATAAAAGTACTATCAATCTACTAACATCATGAGGATTTCACGCCACTTAATGCAACAAATATTGGGAGAATAATAACTTGAGAACTTGCTGAGAGTGAGGTTTAGAAATAAATATTCGCACATTTTCCCCTAGTGAGAAATCGAGTGCACTCATAACTAACAAGAGGATTAACTCTGAGATAGTTCGCGGCAACGCTTTGTGGCAGCAACAACAGCATTTATCAGCGTCCCACGAAATGCACCCTTCTCGAGCTCTTGTAGCCCAGTTATGGTGGTTCCTGCCGGGGAAGTGACCATATCCTTCAGTTGTCCCGGATGTTTTCCAGTCTGGTTTACCATGGTTGCCGCACCAAGAACCTATATATATAAACAGAATATTTAAAAAGAACATAGCACAATATCACAACATATTTTATGAAGGAATACTCACTGTCTGAGATGCAAGACCAAGAGCAAGATCCCGAGGGAGGCCAGCAGCAACTCCACCATCAGCCATGGCCTCTATTGCTAAGAAAATATAAGCAGGGCCACTACCACTATATTCAAACAGATGGGAACAGATGTAAATTCTCAAAATCACAACACAATTGTCTCCTGTGAAGCTTTAAAGAAAAAATTTCCATGTAATCAGTCACATACCTTAGCCCAGTTACAGCATCAAAATATTTCTCTTCAGCCGTCCAAACTTTTCCAATGGCACTGAATAAACTTCTTACACGGCTTTCGTCATTCTCGGTAGCCATCTCTCCCAAACACATCACTAGCAGATGTAACAACATAAGCAATAGATAAAATACAATTTCAATTACTAAATTTATTAGCATTGCGGAGTTTCTACCATGAATCAAAAACCTTAACACACTGGTAGTTTGTTTTTCTTTAAGGACGAAGGTACATAATGTGCACTTCATTAAATTGGACGATATCTCCAAAGAGATATCCGCACAATATTAACTGATTGATAACTTTGCTACTTGATTATCAATGGTTTATGTGCTATCATTGTCTTAAAATCACAGAGTAAAGTATACATGAAACCAGCATATGATGTAAATGGTATATTATACTATATGTTACCTGATGCTGCTTGTCCAACAGCTGAAGGGGTGTTTGGCATGACTCTAATAATTCTCCGATGACCAGACCAACCCTGAAATTACAATGGAAAAAAACAGGACAAATTGTGACAAGCTGAGACCTTCAACTGAGGGACAAAAAAGGATGTTTTTATCTCCTATGGCTATGTTATCCATACAATTAAAAATGTCAAGTTGGCTTCTTCTACATAGAATCTAGATATAAACAATATTTTTCACACAGTATATCCTACTAAGCGATCTTGAGTCATGAGTTAAAAAATTTAGTAAAACAAAAACAAAGACCACCTGCAGATCTTCCATCTTGATGCCAGCAGCAATGGACACAAGAAGCTTTTCTTCTGACAGCAAGGGTTTTAGCTCAACCAGAACCTGCCTTACTGCAATTTGATGCCACACGCAATCTCATTAGCATGCAAAACCTACTCTCAAATGGTTGCCTATATATTACTCTGTCACCTAGCAAATATCTATAGAACTTCAGAAAACAACTGAAGTTCATCCAGTGGCAACCATGAACTTTCATCAACTACCTCTCCTAATTTCGCCACCAAGAATATGCTTTCATCCGAAAACAATATACTGAAAGTTGAAGGTACAAGGAAAAACAGATCTGCTACATACCAATCTGTGGCTTCACAGAGATGACGATCACGTCACTGTCATCAACTACCTATCACAAACAAGAGAAGAGTTATGAGTTGTCTAATGTGATTTTGGTAGTGCTAGCAATGGTTTTCAATCCAAACAACAAAAGTATACAATTTGAAATTAACCCAAAACAAAATTCACTAGGTCAGATTTTGGTACCAATCCAAAACCAGATTTTGGTATCAATCCAAAACCAGCCGGAAACAGTGTGATACCTGCGCGTTGGTCTCCATGATGTGAGCTCCGATGGAAGCGAAGGCCTCCGCGCGCTCGGGGCGGCGGTGTGCCGCGGTGCGGATCGCGGCGGCCGGGAGGACGCCCGACACCGCCACGCCGCGGGCGATGCTCTCCGCCAGGTTGCCCGGGCCGATGAACCCGAGCCGGAACCCGTCCGGCCTCGCCGCCGCCGCCGGCACGGGATGAGGCGGCGCCGCCATTGCCGAGAAAATTTTGTGGCTGTGTGGAAGGGGACGGAGGCCGCGGAGGTTTTGGTGCTGATCTGTAAATAAATAATGATAAATTGAAGACTCTGTTATGATTTTTGAAACGAAAAAACGAGAAAAACCAGGAGATATTTTGGTTGTTGAGATGGTTTGAATTCCAGCGAAATACAAGGGATTCGCCAGCTCATGCAAAATTCCATGACGACTTTTTTTTTTTGGGAAAAAGAAACTCCGGATAATCTGATTGGATCGAGACAAGAGACTGAAATTAGAGGGGAAGGGGGTACGCACGCTGGATTTGCCGCCGCTCCCTCTTCAATAGTTCGCGGCGGCGGCGGTGGATGTGGAGGGTTTAGAGGAGATGAGGAGAGCGCCGGCGGTCGGATTTTGTTCCTCGCGCTGTTGCACAAGTCTGCGTCTATTTAAAAAAAGGTACTCACATGAAAGGCTTGGTTACTCCTACCCCTTGATTCAAATCTCCCTTTTTAAGAACTTGGTTTCAAATTTCAATCATCACGATAATGGTTCATCAGTCCATGACATCATGTATATTGTTCAACAGGAGCACAAAAACTTGTTCTAGTGGAAGATAACCAGCAATCTGGCTAGAGTAGTAGTAGCATGTACACGGATTACATGGACAAAAAATTCAACCAAATAAGTTTGATCATGACATTTGTAATTAGTTTCTGTTCCCAGCAGGTTACAAACCATCAAAACATCGCACATGTATTGCCTTAAAATAATCATCCCTCATGTAATATGTCTAATATCATAGTGGGGAGTCACTACCGTCTACCTTGTAATAAGTTGTAACAAGGTTGCTGTAAAAAAAATCAGGTCAACTGGAATCATATCTTGCTGGTACAGATTTGAAACCGGGCACGCTGATAAGTACAAAACCACACGAACCAACTCTCAAGAAAGAATCATCTGCGTCTGTTGCAATGTTGAGAAGGCAAACTTTTTTTTTCCTGTTTGCTCTTTTGGATTTTATACAAAGAAGCAGAACAGGGCACATGACTAAGTAGGAGTACTACACAGCATCTATCCCCTTTAAACACGACCCCATGAACTAACAAAAATGACAGGCTAACACAAGAATGCTGCACACGGTGCACAATGACCCTTTACTATGCTAGATTGCTATCTGTACAGAAATTGCCTTTTCTTTTTACAATGCAAGCACTCCCTAGTCCCTCTGCACACATTTATATGACATTTCGGACATCATATTTACACATATTTTAGGCTAAAATGTTTGTCTGAAATAACAAACAAAAGTAACCGGAGGTAGTACAACTTCTAGCCTCTGCATTTGGACCTTGATAGTGGATTTCTGGAGGCATACGCCCACGACTTCACCACCACACCAAACAATCCCCCACACCAATGACATAACCATAATTTCATCCGAAGGCAGATAAAAAATATTCTTCAAATTGCTCCACTATGACATTTGGTGGAAAGGATCACTGCCTGACAAACCTGGATCAGACATGCTTTAACCGTATGCTCTACATGCATTGCACAGCATAACTGCAAACGGCCAGTTGCACATGCCAGTGAGCTAGTATTAAAAGTAGCTCGATTGTGTTTGAAGTAGCTCAAGGTGAGCAAGTATCTTTCCAATCATTGGTTTAAGGACAGGATCTCCTTTCTGAGCAAGATCAATGAGCAAAGCTTGTGCGATTTCACCATAACGCTCTCTGTGCGCTTCAAGTCGGAAGATCCTTTCAAGCATCCATATCGCCTTATCCTGGGAAGTTGAGTTTCCCGCTTCAGCAATTCTCAGCAGAGCATGAACACCTGATGACTTTTCTATCACCCTGCTCCCGTTTTCCCAAATCTCATCTTGCATAAGGGTAGCTAATGCCTCCAGCACTGCCCCATCTGCTTCACGATCATCATCTTCTAAGATTTGGATCAGAGGACTGACAGCTCCGGCTTTCACTAAGCAGAAAGTGCTTTTGATGGTGCATTGGCGGTTGTGAACTAAACAGTAAGTTTCAGCTGATGGGGCAACACAAAGCCACCTTGGCGATTTTGTCTTGCGTAGTGCGACTGAATTCTGTGACAGTTGAGCCAAGGATGTTGCTGCTTTAGACTTGGCTTTTATCGATCCTTCTGAAAGTAACTTAACAAGGCAAGGAACCACGCCATGTCCAACTGCTAAACTTTGTAGTTTTTTATCCCAAGGGACTGTGAACCGAATCAACACGCCAGCAATGCCCTCAAGTAACAATGTTCTCTCTGGTGTCAAAGATGCTCTGATGTTTGTCTCAAGTAAGGATATAAGGAGAGGAAGCAAGTTTGCTTCTGTCAGAAACTCAGTAATCTTGTTGTCCGTCACTGGGAGGTTGCTTAGGATACCAATAGCTGCAGCCTTCTCATTTCCAGATGCGGGTGAAGAGATAATCTTTACGAAAATACCAAGGTGGGTATCCCTAATCTGCTCAGTTAATTCTTGCGAAGCATCTTTCGACAGATTGAACATAAAATTCAAAGCAGCAATTTTGATATCAACATTCTTTTCTGTGAGAAAAGGCAGGAGGAGTTGTACTCCACCATTGTGTCTAATTTTAGCTCTAGCTCTTTTAGCATTTGTGTGGCCAGAAATACTATTTAGGGCCCTTAGGAGGTGAAGTTGAATTACTGGACTCGATAAGTTAAGAAGCGAGAGCATTTGAGAAGCTACATCCTTATGACGCAGGATACGATCAGATTGTGCAATAGCTGCGAGTATAGCTGAGGCTGGCTCTCTAAGGGTCATTAACACTGATGTAACAGAGAAAAGAAGCTGGAGCAGTGGTCCTGTTATCCCAGAATTTATCAAAATTTCTGCATTTTGTAGAGAGCTAGAGAGATTAAGTAAGGCACCTAGGGCCGAGTGCTTGGCTTCAAGATTTCCAGATTTAAACATTTCCACAAGAGGCTCAACTGCACCATCCTCTCCAAGGGAAGATTTCATCTGTTCGGAGAGGAACATTTTTGAAACAGCAGTTGCCATTAGGACCTTGTTCATATCAGAACCTGCAGAGTAAACAGGAGAACAAAGCTCGGTCAAGCAGGGTTTAAAATTTTGCATCAGTCAATTTTATGGTAGGTCTCAAAAGTGCATTTTTTAAAGTTCTTTTGAATACCTAGTTGCATCAAAGGGGGTATAATGTTGTAAACGTTAATATTAAATGCATGTTCTTGAAGTCATTCATTATATGGAGCATATGATTGTAACTTACGGTTTACATTTGTTGAAAAATTTCTGCATGGAGAACGATACAGTTTATTAAAATACCTTCTTTCAGGTAATGAATCAATGGTCGAAAGTAACCAGCCTCTGCCATTAGAAGCACATTTTGTGGATTGGACGACAAAATGTGCAGCAACTTCTCTGCATCATCATGGGTGCCTGGTTCATCTGCATTTCTTAATGTGACTAGCATTACTATGCTGCCTTTAATCCTGCCAATCCTCTGCCGAACTTGTGGGATGTCTGACAAATCTAATAGCAGTGCAATTGCTTCCCTTCTCTCTTCAACATCTCTAGACAAGGAGCGGACAATGCTTGAAAGTGCATCGATGCTTGCCAATCTCTCCTGAGAAGTCACAGTGTAAATCCAATTACATGAAGGAAACAAAAATAATAAAGGGGTGATCAAGTACCATACCAAAGAAACCATAAGATAATTGACAATTCCATATCATCATAGTGATGAATTCCATTATCTAAAAAAAATATCATCATAGTGATATAGTCAACCAAATATATTCAGTTCAGCTGTAAGCAGTCGTCACTTGTCAGACCACAAGGTGTATGATCCAATCCTTTTTTAAGATGATGAGTTGTATATCTATAGAGCCCTCTACCAATTCGAATTCCAATACCTTCTTTCAGTTTTGCAAATCATTGATCAGGAGTTGATCATGCAATGTTTTGAAGGTAAGCATCATGCCAGTGTGAGACCACCTATATTGGACCTCGAAATGAGAAAATTTCAAATTCCACTTTTTTTTTCTTCTGACAAGAGCTGTGATGTATGACAAGTCTAAATTTCCCGAATGCAGCTTGCTAATCCCAAAATACAGCAGAGCATTGTTCTTCCCAAAAATGCTGCTACATGGGCATATCGTCGAACACAAAGCGTGCACAGAACCGGAGAAACCAAAGCTTGCCGCACTGGACACAGTCCCGAGTGAGTCCTCACCTTGCTCTCGACCCCAACGCAGCGCGCGAGCCGCCGCAGCGCGGCCATGACGCGGACCCTAGCCTCCGCGTTCCCGGCGCCGGCGAGCCGCGCGAGCAGTGCCGGCACCAGGACCCCGTCCTCGTCGTCGTCCTCCCCGAGCCTACCCTGCTCGGCGAGCACCTCCACCTCCCGCGCCACCTCGGCGAGCTCATCGTCGGCGCCGTTCTTGACGCGGACGAGAAGATCCTCCACATCCACCGCCACGCCGACGCCGCCTCGCCCCCCAGTTCTTGGCATAGCAGCAACAGCAGCAGGAGCAAATTCGGCGACAAGAAGCGAGCGGGGGGAAGTGGCTGCGCTAAAGGTCGCAAATTTGTGAGTGGCAGCGTCGCGCACGGGAGGAGAGGAGGCTGTGGCGGGAGCGGAGTAAGCAGAGGAGGGGAGGAAGAAGAAGAGGTCAAGTCGCCCATGGACGACGCGGCCCGAGGAAGGGGAAGCGCCCAAGTCGCTGTCTTCCTCAGCGTCTCAACGCTCCGATTTCTGTTTTTTTTAGGGAAAACACTCCGATTTTTGGCTCCCCACTAAACACGACGAGCAACCATCCTGTTATTTTTCTAAGTCCATACTGCAATCCATTAACTATAAAACCGGATATTTTACGCCTCTTAACTATTAAAACAGAATAAAATATCACCTAAAGGTAATACAACCGGATTTTGACGATGGTTTTTGATGATTTAAAAAATAAATAGCAAGAGGTGAAAAAATTGCTTGATGTAACAAAAATGAATATTAAACTAATAAAAACCACCATCAAAACCATGTTGTATTGCCTTTAGAGGATATCTTGTCCAGTTTTGATATTTAAGGGGTATAAATCTAATTTCGTAGTTGAAGAGTATTTTTTAGACTAACCTAATAGTTGAGGGTTGTAAACTTGTAATATATACTTATTTTTTTTTTATTTATTCTCCTCCCAAGTGACGCATTCTAGGACAACAAAATAGAATCCCTGTCTAGATTCATTATCATAGGATGCATCATATTTCGACCAAAATGCTTATATGTTTGGATAAGGGAATACTTCAGATTCAGAGATTCAGGAGCCATTGAGACGTCTCCAACTCTAAATTCTTATCTCGTAGAGTTTGAGTTATACCAAACGTTTTAAAGATTATGTAAAATATAAAATGAAGCTATAACTTTGCTTCTAAAACTAAAGATATAATTGTATTTCTCTAACTCGTTGCTCCACTTCACTCTGGACCTGTACCAACCTGCCCTCGGAATGTTGGAGCGATTTGCACATCATTACTTTTGTGGATTTGTGTAAAAAAGTTTGATGATTCGGTGTTAATTAAGGGCTACGCACTGGGATTTGCCGTTTGCGTATTTGGGAGTGGCAAAAACACATCGCTAACGCTAATGTCGTTTTCGTGCGACCACAGCAGAGACGCGCTTGTAGTGTTTGACCTGTTCTTTTGAAAAAGATCGGCATACGACCAGGTCATCTTTTTATCGGTGCTGACCAAACACCCACTCCATTTGTCAAGTTATCAGCCTGCGGATAGTGAGGTTCAATTCAACTCAAGCAAAGCAGCCTTCTGATTGTAACGGTTTTAGCGGGTGACAGCGACGCGTTTTGTGTACATGTCGCTGCTTACCGGAGCGTAAGAGTAACGTTGCTTTTTTACTCGAGTTTTTATCGTCTCGGTTGTTTTGATCGGTTCGACGCCTCGACTGGGACGTCACGGGCTCACGGCAAATCGCTGTCGAAATCGTGCATTTTTCACGCCGCGTGCCGGGATGGCGACACGCGTGGTGGGCCGAATCCGATCGGATGCACGACTCGGCCTCGCAGAATCACGGAGACGGCTCGCTATGCGGCCCATGGGCTATTGGGCCATCTCATCTCCCGGTGGAAGCAGGCCGTCCGGCCCAAAATACGTTTGGTCTCGCAGGACAACCGCACAATTCAACAACTCTGCGCCGTGAAATCCATCATCCCCGGTGGCGGTGCTCAAACTTACGACAACGAGCTCAACTCAGAAAAGGTAAAGAATAGTTATACCTCCGTCTACATTTGTTAACTTTCGGACGTCACGTTTGACCATCTGTTTTATTCAAAAATTTTATGAATATATTATTTATTTTGTTATAATTTGTTTTATCGTTAGATATACTTCAAGTATGACTTATTTATTTTTATATTTCTATAAATTTTTTGAATAAGACGGATGATCAAACGTGATGCACGGAAACCGATAAATGTCTATATTTTGGGACGGAGATAGTACCTTCGTTTTATAATATAATAAGTTTTGAATTTTTGGATACGACGTTTGACCATTCGTCTTATTCAAAAATTTGTTGTAAAAATATAAAAAGAAATAAATTATTTTTAAAGTACTTTTAATGATAAAACGTAAGCCACAAACAAAATAATTGATACTTTCATAGTTTTTTTAATAAGATGAATGGTTAAACATTATAAGAAAAAAATCAAAACATCTTATATTATGAAACGGAGTGAGTATATCTTTACATAGAAAAATACATAGTGAAAAAGCTCATCCGAGGAAAAAAAAATACAGACTGGAAATAAGCGAATGAATCGACTCAGTTCATGATGAAGATTTTTTTTTTTTTGAGACAAGTTCATGATGAAGATTGAAGAATACTAAGCACACCGTAGTTATTCCGATGTCAGGTCACTTCTAATAACAAACTCGGTAAGAAGTGACCGATTTTAATGATACACTGATAGACATAGACACACATACGCATCGACTAGATAAATATCACAGCGGGTCTCATGCATCTGCAACAAGAACTTTGTATACTATACTGGCTGTGTTAATTAGCAGCTGGCTTAGTCGCAGCACATCTCGCAGATCCAGCAGCAGCAGAGTGCAGCAATACTGAAAACGACGAGCAGAAAATTTCGTGTCAAGGTTAGGTGATTTCAGGGTGATCAGATCATAAGGATTCAGTAAGAACTGATCGAGTTGTTAGCTAGCAGCATACCATCCTTCAATGAAGCCTTTCTCTCCTCTAGATTTGGTGCTTCCACGCCGCGATTTCTTCCCGGCCTGCTCTGCACCGGCGGCCGTCGGGTACCCTGTATTTGCACATACAAAGTTCAGAAAACGTACTGACATGTGCAGCTAATTGAACATCTAAGTTCAGAGGCGTTTGTGTAATCGTGTTGGGCATAAACATGGAGGCAATGGAAGAAAGTGACACCTGGAGGTGGCTGGCTGTTGTTGCTGTTGTTCTCCATGGTAACCTTCACGTGGAAAAACGGATGCTGTATTGAGAAGATGGATTCAGCTGAAAAGGAATAGTTGATGTCTTGCTCTTGATTATTCTCTGAACAATCCCAAGTCCTCTATATATAGAGGCTAAAGCTCTCAAGCCTCTCTAATACAACTTCAGTGCGATGCAAGCTAGTGATTCCTTCCTTAAGAGCCTTGGTTTCTTCCATATTAGCCCTTCAAAAGTGAGCTGTCCCCTTTCTACCACAGCGCCGTCAGAGATTGACATCTCGCTGATTTGTTGTTTGGACCTTGCTGCTTGTATCCTTTCTTCCTTATGTGTGCACTGTAACTGCTAAAGTATATCATCAGTAGTAGTTAGCAACTGAACACAATCCGGTTTGACAAAGCTAGCGAAGAAGTTGTTAATGTCGTGTGCGAATCATAAAAAGCCCACTGTTGCCGGTGGAGATCGCAGATAGACACTGACCAGAAAGGTTTCTTTTCTGGTTGGTGGTTTTCTATTGCACCGATTGCCGTGGGCGGCTGGAGGAAGCAAATCAAAATGATCAAACTTGAAGATGCGAAGTTACACTTGGCACGTCATGGCCTCACTTTCTGACATTGTTTTCTAGGTTCTTTGAAATGGCCCTTTTGCCAAAGTTATCTGGACGTACGTGTGTGTGATCATCACGAATCGGGTTCTTCTTCCAAAGGGAGAGAAACATCTGTCAACTGAATTCCAAGAGATAGGCTTTGCATGTTCAGTTGTTCACACTAGCTAGCTGCTATAGGATACTATCGAATTCTTGGTTGTTTTTTGAAAGGAGGAATTTTTTGTTGTCAATTATGTTCAACTTCCGTGCAGACAACTATTCCTGATTCCCCTCTCCGGTTCTTAAATCGAAGCTTTGATTTTCAAACGATTCAATTCGTGTGCCCGAGAGAAGAATTTTTTTGATTCAAACGATTCGAGGCGGCATGGTGGGTTGGTGGTTGGTTGCTGCTTTCATTCTACCACGGCGCCATCCATCGATCTCTAATTTCTTTATTCTCTACCAAGATGCAGTTGTTCTGTGCATCTAGTTTCAAATATATATATCACAAATTAAACGTGGTATACAATCTTCGCTATTGTGCAGGAGAGGTCGGCATATAACATATGTGGAGTTGTGCAATTTGGTCGTCGTCGATCACTTGATCTATGTGTGAAGTGAATTTATGCTGGATATATAGATGATATATACTCAATCGAGTTGATACCACCGATCAACTTCCATGGTTGATCGCTTGTTTTCATGCTTCTCTGAATAATTCAGCTTCAGAGCTGCTCTAGACATTTCATTCAGTAATTTTTTTTCCTTAAATCAGTTGTAACTGATAGCAAATTTTGCTTTTCAAGTTTGTAAAATGACCAAGCAGCATAGATTTTTCATGAATTTCCCCCCCCCCCCCATCTATTTGGTGTTTTTTTGTCAGAAATATATAATGAAGGTGGAGAAAGAATGATACTTCGGTTCCCCAAAATATATGCAAGATGCTAACAGAAGAGATACCGGTCTCAAAAAGGTAAATATTGTGAATTTTATATCACATTGGCATCCCTTTGGTGCAAGTGCGGTGGCCTGCTGAATCATCATATTTTTGCCAACATTATAAACTAAAATAAATTATGTATTTGCAAAGGATAATAGCTTAACCTACCACATTAAATTAACACTGGATCCATGTCCAAAATACTGATATGGAATCGTCAGTTGATATATATATTTTTGGCTTTCCGTTAAAATAACTCTATCCAAGTGGAAAAGTCCACAAAACTGGTAAAGCGCTACCGAATTTGCTAGAGAACTTGCTACTCTTTTCTAGACAGTGAATGAGCGTAAGAGATAACAGGTTCATTTGTGAAGTCTTGTACTTGCTATATTTTGGGCCATTAGCTATGGACCAAATTTACTTACAAGCCTGTTCCATGGGGGACTTCACCGCCGCCATAAAATGGGCCGGTCTCCCCATTAAGCCTGTTGGTGTGAAAGTTTATGTACTTGTGATTTTCTCGTTGAATGGGCTTGTATCCGATCGTACCGAGCACACTATACTCCGTAGTATCAAAGCCCAATTTTCTGCCCAGAGCTTTCTCCTTGAATGGGCTTTTCTCCTTTTGCGGCATTCCTTTCCCTTTTCGTCTCTTGTATATTTACACTGTAAATATTCGTTTCATCAATACCCGCAGTATAGACTTTCAGTGGTGATCCACTCCGAAAAGAAGAGGGCCTTTTCCTTTGGCTTCGATCTCTCTCGTCAAAACTTTGGCAAGCATAACTAATACTACATCTGTTTTCAAAATACTAGCTGAATACCCGTGTTTTGCTACGGATAGAAAATATATTATGTTATTTTCTAGAATAAACCAAAAAGTATATTTTTATAAAATGTGTGACCATGTTTTTTATTAGGAAATTTCCACCTCAATCTTATTTTACAGGGAATATACATCTCAATTCTAACTTTGTTTTTTAATATTACAAAGTTAAGGGGGTAAATTGTAAAAATTGCAATAGGAGTAGGTGGTGGTAGTGGCAACCACTAGTGTCTTTTGTAGTAGTAAAGATAAGGAACTGAGGGAGTACTAGTTTGCAAACAAAAATCATGTATAGTGTTTTTTTTTCATATTAGCTATATATAGGTGTATTCGAACTCGTATTCGTGATCATGTATGCAACTTCTAACTATGATTAATTGTGCACGTCAAATCCTAGTACACTAAGGTTCCCACAAGGAGCAAATATAGTTGGCACATATTTCACCAAGATGGGGTTTGTTAGGTATTGTGACAAAAATATTCAGTTAGATGTTAGAACTTGGAGTTATACTTATATATTAGGATAGTAGTAGAACTCTATCCTAGGATCTCCCTTAAATAGATATGCACATCTGTTATAACCACATAATGGCAATAGCATGGGTAGGTGAGGGAACGTCAGTTAATGGCATTCCAAAAGGTGATTTTGTTGATACCTGGTACATTGTAATTTTGTTGGATTAGAGAGGAGCATCCATGATCAAAGCACCATGGAGTAGGAATTAGCTAAACCTCGTTAACAAATATTGTGTCTCGGTGTCGACATCGAGTTTGGATCTCCTGTATCAGTTTTTTTCTTGAGTTTAGCCACTCAACATATAACAAATTGAATGGAAGTATGTGAAAGCATACAATTGATCAAAAACCGTACAAGATCGAAGAGTTACAACGCAGTTTATTCATAAGCATTAATTCACTTCAACAAAAATAGCGTTGCTGACACTACTACACAACAACACAAATGGATGATCCAATTATTGCCGGTTTCGATAAAATCCAGTATTGATGGAGGTGGTCCGTCAAAATAAAAAGACGGTTCTTACATCCAACTAATGAGACCTCATCAGTCCATGTTTGTACCCATAACTTGCATTAATGATGGGCCCTCCATCAATCCCGATTGATGGCAGGAACCGAGACTGATGAGGTCTCATTAATGCTGGACCGCCATTGATAATGTTGACCATATATGTGTAATAGAGATGAACGTAAGTGTGTGTTTATTTTGGGGACCAAATAGGATGGGCTGGATTCATCTTGATTTTGGGATGGGATGGCCCCAGCACTCTATAGCTCTCATGAAGGTCAGAATGATCCAACTTTTGAGGGTGTGTCCAGCATATCAGCAAGAGAGAAAAGTTTGCTGTACGTCACTCTCCCTTTGAGGGTTTATCCCAAGCCAAACACCCTGAAAAATGGTTCAGCCCAACCAAACCCAACCCTTGAACTCATCCTTAAGTTTTTTATACAAACTTCGATTGAGATAACATTTTATATCAAAATTATGGCTCTTGACGAAACATGTAACTTTTTTAGATGACAACCTTTTCATTCGAAGTCATTTAAATCTCGTTTTAGAATGCTTAAAAGGGAAGTTATTCCTTTGCTATTAGATTTGAAGTGTTGGTGAGTTGATTAAGGGGGTGCATGTAATTATGGAGAGGTATTGAGTTTGAATATTAAGTATACATTTCACTTGAAAATAAGTACTATTTCACTTGAAAATAATATTAATTTTTTCATGGTCCAAGACCCTTATCTCAGTCCCAAAAGTTTGGTCCCGGTTGATGAACCAGACACAAATGCCGGCTTTGAACCAGGACCGAAGGCAGGTTCTTTAGTACTGTTGTTTATGGGTATATCATTTTAAGAGAGTGTCACGTTGGATTCTCGCTAACACGAAGAAAGGAGAGAACGAACTAGCTAGCTACTACTACTAGAAGCTAGCCGTCTCTTGGTTTATTAACATCTACACATAATATGAGAGAAAAGGTAGGTAGAATGGATATATGGACATGTCTAGCTGCCGTGCATTTTATTTCTAACTATGTCGTTTCTTTGATTGTTTAAGCTACTTCAAGCCATGGGAAAAATAAATAAATGAAGCAACCAAACATAACTTATTAGTATAACTTTAATATCAATGTTGTTGACGGTTTAAAACCTAAGGCTGGAAAATAGGCAACTCCAAAACTAATTTCAACATTAAAATTTTGTATACTTCTGATAAGCCAAAAGACACACAATGTTTACATTAATACGATGTTAGACAGTGTAGACTGTTTTATTTGTAGATTGTAATTAATTTAGAGACTGATGAGCAATTTTGCTCCTCAAATTAAGACGGGCTGGCAGAAAGCATTCACAAAAGCATGTGATATCAATTTGATCTCAACTGTCAGTACTAAATGTATATATACATCTTACCAAAACTTACACCGAGAACGAAAAGTAAAAGTCCAACCAACCATTTTATAGCTAAAACTAGTTAATTATTCATTTTACAAACAATCAACAAGAGGTTTATTAATTAATATAGAGACATATATAGATTCTGTATGCATGATTTGTGTTCGGTCTAGAGATTAATTAATTGTCATATATATAAAACATAAAAGGCCCGTGTTTCGAAAGAAAGCTCATCTCGTATGCTAAAGCGCCACCATATATGTATATATATCTATATTTTTTTTTTCTGTTTATGCATTTCCGTCAACCATGTTCTTATATATGGTATGAGTTTTTTTAAGGTACCTGTATCGATATCTCGAGATACCAAAACACAATCCAATCATTCATCTAAGGATATATGATTAATGAACAGTTAGATTTTGATTTGGTACCTCGAGATACCAGTCCCTTGAGATACTATTTGTTGAACTATAAAAACTCTCATATGGTATTTCTATTAATTCATAGTTTTTCAACGTTACTGTACATGCTCCCCAGAAAGTTCTCATTCTCTTCAACACCACACACACTAATTAAACCATATGGACAACATCACAGCTTCTGTTTCTAGGTCATTGTTATTGTCAATGATCATTCTGCCATCGTGTCATCTAGGCCTCGTGACATCTTTAATCTCTGTGATTTGACAAAAACATGATTTTTTTTTAAAAAAAGGAAGCAGGGGGGAACAGTACATGTATGGGACATAATTAAACAGCGAGATGAATCTTGCCATTATTGGGCTGGTGGTCACATGCATTTGTTTCTTTAGGGGACAACATTTCATTACATTCATATATAACAAGTTAGAATATCATGCATGCAGATCAAATCTAATCATACAGCATGGAGTTTCTCTCAAATCTGCATATATTAATAGATCAATTCAAAAACATTCCTGTCTCTCATGTGCAAAGCAAATTCTATACGTATATACGTGCTTGGGTAATAGTAGTAATATAGTCAGTAGGAGCTGAAGACCGCATGGACGACAAGCAATTATATATTTAATTAAACAAAGAAAAGAACAAAATACGCTGTTATGAAATGCAGACGGACCACCAAATGAGACGGTAGAAGATCCAAAATATGAATAAGTACAACACAGTTTATGAGTTAAGATAATAAAGCCAAGAAAATCCTTTTCCATATAGATGCTTCATCAGTCTATCTTAGTAGGAACGTATGTACTGATAGCCCTAATTTTCCTTCAAAAATTATTAGCATTCAGATATAGTACTACTTAATTAATGCATTCATAGCATATTAGTGTACCTAGTCTATACCTTTCACATATCCACATGCCTAGATTGGAGCTTAATTGTTTATTCTGGACGTAGCCAAAACAAGCACACAAGAACAAGCCATTGCTTGAGATAAATATTGTTCTCTTGCTTGCTAGGTAGTCTTTATAGTCTACCCAATATACAATTGGCATAAATCCACATCATGTCATACAAAACATATACAATTGAATAATATGATCTGGATCCTACAATGTTCATGTACTTACACCTAATTAGCCATTAACTATTGACATATATACTTCTCAGAACTAATTGTGGTTGGGACTGGCTATATATATGCAATTGCATGTGCAAATAACTTAGATCTATTTAAAAAATCTTGCAAGAAACAATTCAATTCATTCAAAAATTAGAAATAAAGAATTTTGTTCCCAACAATCAAGTCGAGACAAATCGCCATATATAATTTAATTATATGAAACATGGACATTAACATGTTTTCTGTTCGATCCATACATGAACATCGTGAGCAAAAAAAAACATACATGTGACCGTTATCAGGAGAGAGAAAGGTATATATGTGCAAGCATTTTCTTTTTTCTTTCCTGAAATGTTTAAAAAATACAAGCATATATACAACATTCATGTTTTACTACAGTTACTTGAAATGCGTTCCGACGACAATATCGACCAAGGACTTTGTATCAAATTAATAAGACGAAATTAATGCACGCTCAAATTGAGCCACCTGAGAGTCTGCACAAGCATTAATTCAGAGGCCCAGAGCAAAAGAGAGAGATATCTACTGTTGCCTGTTGTAAAAAAACATTATCAAGACAAATCACAACAACACAAAATAGAAAGAGCAATGCTTTATATATGGCTTGTGTACATATATATATATATATGTATCAAGGTATCTGGATATCGGTATATATAGATGGAGATGCATGTAAGCATGTAACCAGAGATGGTGTGCATATCGTGTAGTCACAGTCAGTGTTGCACTCATGCAAGACAAGGGATCCATTTGTCCACAGCTGTGCAAACCCCACTATTTTCTGCGTGGGATGAGTATGTGTGTGGCAGTGTGTGAGCCCCCAAACACTATTGGGCCATAAAGACAGAATAGGCCATGTTTGCATGGAAAGCGTTGCACTAGAGAGAGAAAGAGAGAGATAATATATACAATTACTACATGCAATAGTAATGCACTATAGATCGATCGATGAGAGATGGAGTACTGAGGGGAGACAACTCAGGCCTTGGTCTAGTTTCCAAAAATTCTTCCTAAAAACATTACATTAAATTTTTAAACTTATAGAACATTAAATATAGATAAAAAATAAAAGTAATTACACAGAGACGAATCTTTTGAGTCTAATTATACCATGATTAGCCATAAGTACGGATTAATTAGGCTTAAAGGATCCGTCTCGCAGTTTTCATGCTAGCCATAAAATTAGTTTTTTTATTTATATAAAAACACATCTTCACGTCTAGTCAAACGTTTGATATGATGTTTTTGCAAAAACTTTTCGCGAACTAAACACCCCCTCATCTCTGCCCTTCACTACTACTACTGGCTAGATATATATGGCCAGCTTATTAAGATAGAGCATTAGATTTCCATTGCCCCAAAGCTAGCTACCTCTAGTGCTAGTATATATTCTCCCTCTCTATCCGCATATATACAGAACCAAGACATGCACCGAGGAAAGGCAAATATGTAGAGAGAAAAAGACAGCAAGCAGCCATGTACACCAGGTAAACCAACAACTAGCATAGTCAACAAAAGAAAAGAGGAAAAAGAAGTGTAAAAAAATATTTTTTTTGCTGGGTCACTTTCTCTCTCTGCCCATTTGTTGTTAGGCTGTGGCATGGGAGGAGACCAAATTTGCAATTAGAATAAATGGGGAGGGTGTGTGGGGTTAAAACATTGACCAGCATCGATCGCTTCCATCATTCATAGCTAAGTTAGATTCTCGTTGTCTCCCTCTTCATAACCCCCACATGCTTGTGTACCCCTCTCGATCAGCTCAGCCTCAGCTCCATGGCCCTCCAGGCCATTTGCGCCATATGCACTCAAAAATTTTGGCAGCAAAAAAATCCAAAAGAAAACACACAACCATGAACAGTAAAAGGCAAAGAGATTGCCGGTGATCCTAAAGGGCTTATTCCCATATATGCTTTACTTACTACTTGGTACATATTCTTGTACACAAAATGGATAGCTACGCATAACTATATAAAGGATGCAAAGTGTATGTGTCTAGCTAGCTCTATGATACTGTTTATATTGGCAAGGATTTTAAGAGCAGAGGTCTCTCACACTGTGCAAACAGAGAACAAGTGCACATAAAACAGTTCTTTTTTGGTGGCACCCTTTGGATTGAAAGCAGGACCATACGTACATTATTTTTTAGATAATGAGAGCAACGTGGATACATATATACCCAATATCTAGCTTGCATGTGGTTTTATAAGAAAGTAATAAGACAAGATACAAAATCAAGTAGGGTAATCAACCTTTCATGTCGATGTCTCAATGCATCAATGCACATGACCCACCCAAGGCACCAACACACATGCACCACCCCAAAAAAACCAAGAAACATTTGGCCCCAAAACAAACAGTTAACCTCCAAATAACCAACCACCTAGTTAATTAAGCTCTGATCCAAAATATCACCCCAATCAACAATTACACGGAACAAAATAAAACAACCACTAAATAAAGATCGACGATCAAATAACATAATTAATTAACTCACCAATGCAAGAAACTCTTGTGATGTAGGAGTAGCTAGCTAGCCCAGCATGCATATATGATATCAATATTTCCCTACTCGATCAGCGCTCTCAAAGATTAAATAGCCCCAAAAGGATCGATCGATCATTCTCATCTCCTGTAATGTGGATATAAATAACATGTAATTAATTAGTTCTAAGCTTACAAGGAGATAGTAGAGCAGCCTAGCTCTCCCCTTTTGTCATGGGAATCCATGTGGGGAGAACAACGATGATGGCCCTCTGCTCCCGCCGCCGCCGTCGTCGCCGTCGCTGCCGTCGTTCATCTTCCCAAACTGCGCATCCATCCCCAAATTCAGATACACCATTCTATTATCCAAGCTCAAATTCACCATGCTCGATCCTCCTCCTCCTCCTCCGCCGGCGTGAGCCTCGCCGTAGATGCCGGCCGGCGCCGCCGCATTGACCGCCGCCGCCGTGTGGGCGTCCTCACGGGACATCACCATGGCCGCCGACTGCACGAGCTCGAGGCAGAGTCGTAGCTTGTTGGGCTCGATGTGGGCCAGGCCCGGCACGGCCCCTTTGAAGAGGAAGTCGGAGGTGAGCGTGCGGAGGATGTCGAGCGGCGTCACGCCGTCGACGGTGCGAACGTTCGGGTCGGCGTGGTGGTCGAGCAGCACAGCGACCATGTCCGGGCACACCATCTCCGCCGCCACGTGGAGCGGCGTCTTACCGGCGGGCCCCGCCGGGTGGTTGACGTCAGCGGCGCCGAGCTCGAGCAGCGCCTTGACCACCTCGCGGCTGCAGTTCTCGACGGCGTAGTGGAGAGCCAGCGCCTCGTCGAGGTTGAGACCTTCCCCCATCACCATCAGCTTGACGAGCTCGACGTCGGACGAGTCAAGCGCCCGCCGCATCCGCCGGATTTTGTGGTGGTGGTCGTCGATCTCGCCGCCGGCGCCGGCGGCGTTCGACGCCGCGTCGATTCCGCCGCCGTGGGGGTTGTGGTGGTGGTGGTGGTGGTGGGAGAGGAACGGGGAGCGGCGCGACATGGATTTGAGACGGAGCTCGTCGATCTTGGCGACGACATCGATGGGGAGATGCTTGGCGAGAACCTCCGGTGGGAGGCCTGATTTGGCGACGAGGTGTGAGCATGTCGTCCATAGCTGATGCAAATCTTGCTTCCTCGACGCCATGAGAACTTTCATCACGTCCTCGATCGAGGCCTTCTCCACCATGCTAGCCAGCTGCTTCTGCACACAAAATTTCACAAAATTTTACTACATGGAGAGTTGTAAGTAATGAAGAGGATCGATCGCTTTAATTCACTGCTCACAAAAGGTTGTGAGCATGGACAGTGGCTGGAGGTGGGGGAATATAAAGGAAGAAGGAGAAAGGAAAGATGTGTGTATGTGTGTGCATGCCAATGCCGTAGTGGATTGGCCCTGTGCATAAAATATAAGGGAGGGAACAGAAGGGTGCAACAGTATGGGAGCATCATGGCGATGATTGGGGCAAGGATTAAAGGTTGGCTAAAAAAGGTTGCAAAGAAACCCTAGCCAGAAATCGCAAATTAGCGGCAAAAAAGGCGTTTTTAATCCTCCTGGAATCCTAATTTGCACCTGCACTTGTATTGCCGCGGAAAGCTGAGCTGTGCTGGAAGAGTAGTTGTGGCGAGGTGATACACACCAACCGGTCAACTAGAGGCTGCTGCTTCTTCTGCAACTGCTGCTTCTTTGTACAAGCTGGAGGAAGAAGAAGAAGAAGAAGAAGAGCTTGAACAGTGCCGAAAAGGGTAAAAAGAGATTTTTTTTTCTGGCAGGCAGCGAACCCTAGCAAGATGTGAGTGAATGAGATCGCGTCGTAGCACGAACTATGTTGGGGACGGAGTTTGAAAGTGAGGAAGCAATTAATCTCACGGACGGATGATGGATGGATGGGTGAATGGACGGACGGACAGAGAAAGATGGAAAGAAAGAAAGAAAGATGGATGGACAAAGAGAGATGGGAAAAGAAAGAAAGAAAGATATTCAGAGAGAAAGAAAGAAAGCGCGCACGCACACGCACGTACGCACGCGCGGGCAGCAGCAGAGCAGCAGACGACGACGACGACGAGGAGGAGACGATTTGAGACGATGACTACCAGCTGCTACTACCGTCACTGCAGCAGCTTCTCTTCCTACTCCTACTCACCACCACTCCACTACCACTATACTCCTTCGCTTCATTTAAAAAGGGTTGAGATATGGAAGGGTACAGAGATCAAATCAATGCTGCAGAATGCTCGCCAATCCCAAAATAACCAACCCCAACACCCATCTTGATCCCCTCAATCCGCAGCAGCGAAAAATTAAAGCAAATTTCTTTTCTTTCTTCCTTTCATAGTCTTCTTCTTTTTTATCCTTTTCAAAATGAAGGAGGAGGCAACAAAGAATTCCCCAGAAATTCGGAGCTTGTGAGTGGTGATTAATTAATCAATTAACTAATTGATTTACCTGGGTGAGGAGGGCGAGCTCCTCGACGCCGAAGGAGCGAGCGGCGGCGAGGGTATCGAGGGCGAGGTCGACGGCGGCGGCGCAGTGGGTATGCCAGCATCCACGCTCGCCGCAGCCAGGCCGCGGCTCACCTTTCTGCGGCACAAGCGACACTTGGCCGCTGTACAGGAACTGAAGCAGCAGCAGGAACACCTCGTAGCTGACCGAGCTGACCGGAATCACGGCGCCGGGAGTCGCCGCCGCCGCCGACGCGGCGGCGCCGCGCGGCGAGGAGGCCGAGGCGGCGGCGCCGGAAGGGGAGCGCGGGCTGAGGTGATCCAGGA
>CM002476.1:31545119-31667494 GCA_000325765.3 Leersia perrieri
TTGGTCGGCGGCGGCGCCGCAGAAGAACTTGCGGAAGAAGAGGCTCCGAGCTGCGAGGATGCAGCGGTGGGCGTGAACAAGGCGGCCCTCGACGCTGAACGTGACGTCACTGAACGCCTGCCCGTTGATGAGAAGGTTGAGGTAGTCCATCGACAGCGACTTGAGGGTTTCCTCCATGGCCGCCGCCGCCGCCGGCCTACTGAGCTAGCTAATTGGCGGCGAATTGAAGGAATCAGATGGCCGGAGATGGAGAAGGGGGGGAGGAGGAGGAGGAGGAGGAGTGGAAGCTGTTTCTGTTGCTTTCTTGGCTCTGCTCCTGCTGCAGCTCTTGGCTTCCGCCAATCTTGTGCTGCATCTCCCGATCTCTGATCTTCTCTTCTGTGACCACTTCTTCTCCCTTCTCTCCTCTTCTCCTCTTTAGACTTCACTTGTCTCTCTCTATCACCTCACCTCACCTCACCTCTTGCTTGTTATTGTCCTCTTTTATTTATTTCTCCCAGTCCCTCTCTCTCTCTCTCTCTCTCTCTCTCTCTCAAGTGTCAAGTGGTATTTGCTTGAGATTTTTGGGAGGCTGTCTAGAGGGAGGGTGTTGAGTGAGGTGAGGTGTGTATGTATGGGGGGAAGGAGGGCAACATGGGTGGTTGTCCTGGGTCGCTGGGGGGCATAAATAATTGGTGTGTTTGATTTTAAAATGATTGGAGGAATGGTTAAAATATACTAGTATCTGTACAAACAAAACACGCATGGCCACTTCTCTGGGGTCATGATAATTTGGAAAATTGCATACATAAAGAGAGAGAGGAGATTGCACGAGAGCATGGTACTTGTGAATATATAGGTCAGCTCGTTAAGGTAGGGTTAGTTTTACCTCAGTGAAACAGCTCTGGCTTGTAATGTTAACGAGTACATAACTTAGTCCGGCTCGGCTCGGAAGTGACTTAATTTTTAAGCTTGGTTGGCTCAAGTATTTTCATCATTTTTAAAATTTTCAAATTAAAAACTTGACAATTACAAGTTTGGGGAGTAATTAAAGAACTTAGAATCAATAAATAAGCACTAAGTTTGAAAATATCATGATAACCTTTTTTGGTAGCGAGCCTAATGACCAGTTCACTATACGGCTAATTCTTAAGTTCTCAAGATAAATTCTCAGTCCAACTTGTGACTACGAGTTCGATCCGACGTGAGCTGAGATACAAGACACGAGTTTGAGCTTTTGGACCACATACTTGTCAACAAAATTATCTAAGAACTCCATGCATTGACTGTTAATTTAATATATGTTACATATCATACTACCTCAGGTTTAATTCAATTAACTGAACTTTATACGTAACCCTATGTGAAGTTAGATTTAAGGTAAAGTTGTATTTGATATAGATGTCTTGTTTCCATTTCTTTATAGTTTGTATCCATAATGATCAAATAATTTGAGGGAATGAGATTGCTCTTTTTTTTCTTCAAGTCCTCTCTAGCTACATACTAGATAGATCACATGTTGTATGAAATTAACACTGGCTGGTATAAAATTGATAGTCCTATGACTTAACATATTGAACACATTTCAACTCGATTGCTTAAAAATGGAAAATTTATCCTTCAACCTTACTTTGGGAATTCTTTTTTCTCACTAGATTAAAGTCCAATGTATGGTTGCTCACAATTTATCTCCTTACCAAATGGTAGGAAATCATCATCACGTCCTGGAGTATCTAGATCATCACAAGAAACAAGAAGATTTTCAGAAAATATAAACCCCAAACTGCAGTGTGTGTTGGTTAGCCATAGAGCAAAAGAAGGTGAAAAAACTATGTTTAAGGAATGGCTAGATTATATCTTTATGTAAGTCTGTACATATATATTTAGTTGGGTCCTTGATCGACCTCTTTTAATTTTATTATATCTTATATACATTTCCGTCAAAAAATATAATAGATAATTCTAGGATAATCTCTTATTGTTTTTATAAATAATGATACAGAAATCATTTGTTTTTAAGAAATATGTGTTTTTTTAATTTGACTTAACAAATCAATTCTTGAGACAAAAGCTTTGCGTGCTAATATTCTGATTATGTGTGCACAAAATTTGAGAGGCTCTTAACAAGTTAGTACTCTCTAGTAGGTGGCACATCACTATTTCAAAGCATCTGAATTGTGGTATTAAATAGCACAAGTACAAACAAAAAAAAGAGGAAGATGATGAGTAAGTCAGAATGGGAGGCAGAAAAACAGTGACGCTCTGCCAAAAAATATTTGATGATCCGTAAAAAGAAAGCAAGCCGGCCGCAAGCTTATGGTATTGGCCTAGGCCACCTAGGCGTGTTGCATCCAGTTTAATTTTGGGAACGATGACACGAAAGAGAGTATATCTGTTTGATACTCATCTGTCTATATAGAAATATGCATGCTACGCCTCCTATTGATAATCATTAATTCCTTTGTATTGACTAATTTAGAAGATTCTTCATCCTGTTTTCTTAATTGGCCAAATGATGTGATGCATCATTAACTGATGATTAGGGAGTACATAAAGTATTAATAAGGAATCTTTGCTGATTACTTTTTTATTTGTAATTGGGCTTCGTTAGTTGATACAGTTATATACTTTATGTTGTCCTTCTTGACTTTATATTTCCTCTCTCTTTTTTTTTCCTTTTCTTTTGCTTCCCCCTCATACATTTTCTCTCTTTTCTCTAACATTACTCGAGATAATTAAGGCAAATTGGAGACAATATGTGTCTATCAAGAAGATTGATATACATGAAGTTTTCAATATACTCACTCGTATAAGTTATTTTTTCTAAAGATATCGACAATAAATGAATAAATGGATATATACCTAATACTGTCTCATATATATATGTACTAGTTAATGTAGGCCGTCGAGACATTTTCATTTTTGTCGATAGAAGTTATTTTCTCAAAAAAATAGACAATAAAATCAATAATCATATAATACTACCTCGTGTATTCATCAATTAATAGGCCATTATGGCGTTTTGGCGGTCAATATATCTTTTAAATATCTGACTGTGAAATCGTTAATATGGTTGGATAAGACTAAGGACATTTTTTTTTATCTTAGTAGGTTATGTTCTCAAAATATACTTCTATAATATATATTTTTTACTTATACTGTGTTATTTATTATTGAAAACTTAGGGTACTAAGGATTTTTAAAGATTTTTAAAATGTCAATAATTAATACTACATTAAATAAATATTAGGATATACACATTTTAAAGTATTGGCGTAGTTTTTATTAGCAAACATATCTTTTGTCATTCTAGTAATAAGATGTCAACTACTCCCTCCGTTGGTAAAAATGAGCATTTCTTGCTAACAAAGCGCAACAACTTGGATATGTTTGTTTCCAGATTCATAGCTTGAAATTCTTATATTTAGGGACAGCAGGAGTAAAATATGGTGCATAGAAAATTTTGTCTTTGGTTGAGAATTGAAAGGTGGAGAAAAAAATCCAAAGAGATGGTGCGAAATAAATGAACAATGTGACTCATGTATTGAATAAAAGCTCATAAGTTGATATTGTAGGATTGTTTAGTGACGACATATTGACATTGTAGAAAAAACACTCCTCTAGCTTGTAAAAAAACTCCCCCAGCACACATTAACCAAAACAATACATACCTATCCAAGTTGTTCCACCAAAATGCTAAATTGTCAAATTCTTGTACTAGGATGCACACACTTTTTAAGTACTAGTTCGTATACTAAATCGCCACACCAACCAAGTTATTATACCATGAGCGCAACTTACTCTTAGTAGAAATAACCAACCATGTAGTTGTTGGCTACTACAAAACATGGCGAGTTATTAGCCCTTAATAAATCATGGAGCTAGCTATCATCCATGCTTTGCCCCATAATTACTAATTGTATAGCAAAAAGAATCTGAGATGAATAGAAAGAAATATAAATGTCAATGGATATGATTCTCCAACTACATAACTTAAATTAACTTATCGACCTAGTGTCGTCATCATAAAATTCCCTGGAGTTAGTTGTTGCAGGGGAGTTGGTTAATATGCAATATGTATATAAAAAATTTAAGGGGAATTGAATACATGTTGATATATAGAGGATTATAGAACTCAATCGCCATTTTATAGATTATAAGAAGATTGTGCATCTGCAAGATAACCGGTGTTGTCAATGACTTTGAACATTCATGCATGAAGACACACAGTCCAATGTCCAATACTTCACGTCTTCACCAAATCATTATTTGAATGTTAGATAGTCCAATTCATTGTTCAAATGAAATAAGAAATTAATGTTTGGAATCATCACTGAGGTCCTTGCTACCAAGAAACCCTGTGTCCCAAAAATATTTGACATATTTTCTAATGTTTGATATATTTAACCAGACTTCTGTCATTTAAATTATGTTATAGAATTATGGGAATTCTGTAAGTACTCAATTTATCCATGACACCTATCCTAGCCTAAGGAGTCTTTCATTCTAACATGTGCAATCAGATTTAAACCACCCATTCATGGCATGCGTATGGATTATCCCAATACCACTACCGGCATTAAAATACGATGAAAATTCTCCTTATTGATCTAGCGGTAGCATTATGTGATAAGCTAGGGTTATGTCTAGAAAATATGAGCACGACTAAAAATTGTGTTGAAACTGAAAAGAAAATTTTCAAAAAAAATAAAAATGTGGTAATAATTATATATAAGTTGGAAAAAAAATGTAGGTATCTATAGAAAATAATATACCGATGCATACTTTTTTTGGCATAATCTTTGATATATTTTTTAATGTAGAAATCATGTCCAACCCATTTGTTCTTTTTTTTAATTATTTGTTCTAATTTTGATGGAGCTCACAAATATAAGGTAAACTTTACCAGTTTCATAAACGTTGTTCACCATGTAAACTTTGAAATTGGGTACTAATTGTGCAAATTTATTTGTATTTTTGAAGCATTTTTACAAATTTAAATTCAAACAAAATTCATCAGGCCATATTCACGGCTACCTTACCGTCACACATTGTATGGTTACCCTGAATTTTGAAGTCGGACATTCAATTGCCGATCCTTACAACACCGTTTACGTAGTACTTTTGCAAGGTGTATTTTCTTCTAATGTGCATATAGACATTATGTGAAAATCTCCATTTCTCACTCACAACTGAGTATCAATACAATACAAGCAGAGAATTCATGACGTATAAATATGTAATATTAATTAATCAAACCTCTTGTACTAGCTTTCAAATATTTAAAAGCACTGCTCGAAACTATTTTGTGAGGCAATATGAAGGTTGTATACTTTTTTGTGTTGGAGAAGGGGTAGGTTAAATGTCGCTAGACGGACTTCCATAACAAGTTCTGGAGGGTATATGGACATCTTTACAACTAATAAGAGATCTGTAAGTTCCTGTATGAACAATGAACGAGGGTATGAAATAAGCAAAAAATTATACATGTGTTTCTTGTTTATTAATGTAAAGAGTAATTGACTGAATGTTTTGGAGGGTATATGAACATTTCTACAACTAATAAGAGAACATGTGGCAGTCTAGATTAGGGATTTTATCTCAGCTGAGTTCTGTCTTTATTTGTAACAAACTTTATTTGTGCATGTGTGGTTTTTTGTGTGCAGAGGCCAAGAGTGGTCCTGGTATTGTTGTATCACCTCGATGTAATCATTTAAGATCAATAAAATCTTTGTTTGTCAAAGAAATAAGAGAACATTAATTTCATTTATGAACAATGAACATGGGTACCAAATAAGCACATATATATGTGTTTCTTTTTTCTTATTGTAAAGAGGAGTAATTAAGAAACCCCCATGAGGTGTTTGTTTGGAATCTATATATACATGATAATTTATATTTCTGTCTAGCTGTAGGATTTCCTCTGCCAAATGATTCTTTGTGTGTAACTTGCTGCGAATCTGTTCTCCTGATCCCTATAGAATATTTACACCTATATTTAGAATATTGCACTGAAGAACTTAAGAGAGTATTATATGACCATTTTTAAATGCCAACTGAATATAATTTGGATCATGCGAATGAAAAGGGTTTCTTAATCTTTTCTTTGATGTTGACAACTTCCCCATAGAGAGGCTAAAATCCTTGTGATTTAATCTTGCAAGTCGCGATCGAATAAAGTTAATAATTAAGCCTTGGTCATATCCGCTTAAATAAACAATTAGATAACTAATTGACACTCCTACACATACTTTTCTCGCACTTTATTCATTTAACATATTAATTAGTCTTTATGATTAGGATCATAGTTTGTTAACGTTTCTATAATATATCCTACAAATTTTAGGGGGAAATGAATTAAGTACTCGAAATCTTCACAATGAACACACATATATAGATCGGTTGAACTGTTGCTCTCAGCTTATATATAGTACTATTATCAAATAAATCCTAATGATGTATCAACATCGATCTCGGCCAAATTGCAGCTCGATCCAACTTAACTGTCCTGTCAGATCACCATCCTATTCGATAGCACAAGCTAGCAAGTTAGCCGATCGACAAACTAGCTAATTTGAACAGCTTTTAAAACCAAGTTAGTCAACTGGCCATACATTATACGGCGGAAGGAAAAAAACTTTCTATATGGAGTACGTAGTCCGCCGAGAAAATGGAGCTAAGACTATATATCTATCAACGAAAGCTGCTGTTGAGGCTCCTAATTAATTTGCTTAATTGCACGGTATCAAGAGTGGGCCCACGTGCAGGGAGAGAACCGGGGGAACAAGTCATCGGGTGGTACAACGCAAACGTGACAAATTGACGATGCTTACACGCTTGAAACACGATGACATGTCGTAAGTCGGTGAGATATATGTAGGCTGCCGACTTGCACGCCGGAGGAGTCAAAGTTTAGCCTTTTGACAACCAAAAGTTAATTTGTTCCCCTTCACAAGGGCTTTCTCTTCATGCTCCAACCTGCTCCCCTCAAGGCGGCTAAGCTCGCTTGTTTTTTCTCTCCATTTTCTTATTTTCTATAACTGGGGTCCAATTATGCGCGCGGTTTAGGAACACTCGAATTTCAAAGCTGTAGTTCATATTTGGAGCTAGCAAGTAGGAGCAGGAAATTAAATGAGTCAAAGGCAGGTGAATATGGCTGTATAGCTACACTATTCATGTTAAGCTAGTAGCTTTACACACAAATGCACTATTCACCTTTGAAGTTGATACAGTTCACACAGATCTATCGATTTAATCCTTGGCACATGCCTTGCAGTCGCCATGCATGGTACACACTCGACAGCAGCAGGAACATTACGCCAGTACATGAACATGATCAGGGCATGCAGTCAGCAGGGTTCGATGGACACGTCACAGTTCATGCTAAAACATCAGCACACTCACCTTAGACAATTGGATATGGACGAAGTTTATGAGTATATATGCCATTTGCTATAAGGTATACAAGCAGTAAATATGAACTTCCGGTGTTCAGAAGGAAAAACACAATCACTCTAGCTATTTTAGGAAACAAATGAAAATGTAAGTACCAAAAGTTAAGATAACCATGCATAGAAGTTCAAAGTCAATACGGATAAGTAAGCATGTTCAAGTTGGACCTGGACCTATCAGCCTAGCCCAAAAAAGCCTGAGCCCAACCCAACCATGCGCTGGGCCGGTCCTGGCCTAGGTATTGAATCTCAAATTTGTGAAAATTGGGTTGGATCACGATTTTATTTTTTGTGCGTCGTCATGTTTGAGCCTAGGTTTTTTTTTTGGCTGAGCTAGTTTTTTCCAGGCTCGGCCTAGCCTAGGTTTTGGACATGTCTATAGGTAGGGGTTTAAAGGTGGTATTGCTTATTATTTGTTTGCACTCGACTCGATATGTTGATGGGTAAAAGGGGTGACTGAGAGCACAATGCCGAGAAGGGCGCGAATATGGTGAGGTAAGAAATACTTGTTGAATGGTGTGTCTCTCCAGAGAGCTCGAATGGCAACTTTTTTTGTGCGTGCGTCGGTGGTGGGGGGTAATGGTAGCCAAGTTATCAGTATGATACAGTATATAGATCACGGGTACAATGGTGAGGTACCATTTAATGATCAATAAGATAAAATGTAGGGATCACTAGAGGAGATGATCGATGATGAGTGAATGAGAAATGGATAAGGACAACGTCCTTCCGAAGGTGATGGACATACACTAATTAATTATACTTGAATTGACTAATTAATTTTATCAGAATGCATACGGTTTGCGCTCCTGAAACCAAACAAATGCACGATACATATAAAAAGCGCTTCGCTACCATGCTCTCTACTACTGACGATATCTATTACAAGTATTATCATTGGTAGATACAGTATCAACTGTTGATTCCTAATTATACTACCGGTAAAAAGAATATTCTACTACCAGTGGTAGAATAAATACAAATTGTTCATGTTTTCGGATTCAATACATAGTTATATGTTTTTATATTACTGCATCAACTACTTTCTAGTAGAATAACTTTTTTTTCGATCATAGGATATCTTTTTCTGTTGACAATATATTAAAAGAATCAATTGTTTCTAATCGTATTCGACTACGACTATATAGAGAGCACCAAAGAAAAGCTCATATAAAAAATCAACCTAGAGAATGGATTGGTCAGATAGCAGGATGAAAAGTAGATAATTGCCTCTTTCCCTGGTTAACTATCAATGGTCAAAAGTAACAGGCAATACTCTGTAGCTGTTTCTGCTGTGGAGACAAACCGAAACAGTGGTATTAACACACAAGCCTCGAGTAGGAGAGACAACAGACACTGTGGGCAATTAGGGCTGGTTTGGTTTGTGGCCTATATTGACCTTACCAATATTTGACATTTTAAATAGTGTTTGTGTTTGTTTGGTTTGAAGCCAAATTTTGATAAGCCTAGAAAACATAGGCCATTTCAATAGTGAATTTAGTATTAATTTGGCTTCAATCCAAACATAACTTAGCCTTACCAAAATTAGATATACCAACATATACTAAATTTTGGCATATCAAATATTGGGAAGCCAAAATTTGGCCACAAAACAAATTGGCCCTTAGTTCGCCCTAAATGTGGTAGGCGGCCAAGGTATGCGTGCCACAGCGTCCATCTCATGTTTTATGGCGTACGTGCAGGGGTCTGTGACACGAAATTAAGGTGATACACCTCCGTACCAGTATATACATGCATGGCAAACCTGCACCAGGGCACCTCCGTACTCAAACGTTCGCGTATCCTAAATTAATTATGATTGTAGCTTTACTTGCTTCTGGAATGTTTGCTCACTCGAATGTGCTTGCATGGTTTCCATGGTCAGGAATATTTATATATGGATCGATCATAAGAATATTTATTATATATGGTAGTTTGTCCAGTGATAGTCACAGTGCATAACGATTGATGAAACAGCTATATGGTGTACCTGTACGCGTGTGACCGTTTGTGTTTGGACAAAGAAGAGTACCAGGGAGTAGTAGTTAGCGGGGTTCAGGATTGTTCTATACTCTACTGATTTATTAAGATCATGCATGTGTTGCTCATTTATGTGAAGCATCAAAGTTAAGTAGGAGTAGTAGTGATCATGTGGTGGGCGCCCCCGGCAGCCTGCAGGCAGCTAGCTAGATTGAACGGCGATGAAAGATCTGCACAAATTAAAAGTCCTCAGCTACTGCAATTAGATGTGTGAGCATGCATGGCATCTTCTGATGCGATGTTTTGTCCACACATGTATCGTCCTCTAGCTTGATCGATCTGGCCGTCGATCGGATTAGCAAACCACACGTTCGTACGTGTGTGTGAAATTCGTCGTCAGACTAATTAACCGATCGATCATTGCTACCGTACATCACGTGTGTATAATAAGCACCAGCGAACGTCCGGCCCGGCTTGACGTGACACATGTAGGCCCATATACGAAAGATGCATACATTACCGTATATACCCCTACCACTCGTGCATATCGATCCAGTTATAACTAGTACTAGTACGTGTACGTTTGAGATTAACCACAGCTAATAGCATGTCAATTTCCTGACAAAATGAAACGGGTCAATTTGTCCGGACACCGAACGAAATTTAACATGGCAAGCAGACATATATAAACGTCCGATCGAGTCGGAGGTACGCACCGGTGGAATCCCCCCGAACACGGGGCTGGTCATGAAAGGAGCTTGACGATATATAGGTGTAGGCATGTGCGAAATTCCGCTTTTCCCTCACAGTGTCCGCTAGCTCTGGTTTTGCTTGGGGTTGCTTTGCTTATGTTACAGGGCCGGTGGTCGGACCAAGCCCAGAACCTAATGGTGGAAAAATGGTGTGCGTTTTCCGCCTTCCTGTAGTTAGGCAGGGTTCGACTTACCGGTTATCGCGGTTACCGTACCTTCACCGCTGGGTAGCGGTAAAGGCAAAGTCACGGTATCGTTTGGAAGAATTTCGCCAAATTCAAAATGTTATAAAAGTAATGAAAAAATTCCAAAAAATCTTATAAATAGTACATGATTTATAGACAATAATGGTAAGTTTTTTTTTACAAATTGATAAAGTTTGCTACAAATTTAAGCATGTCAATGTTATAAATTAGGGAAAAAAGAAAAAACCATCTCTATGGATCAATATGAGTCGGATCATTCACAAAATAGGAAAGAAATAACGTTATTTGGGAGTTGGGACTATGTATGTGGACTTTATATTGATATTTGTGGACTTCTAATTGTTAATTTGTCGTTTATGCATTACATATGTGTATGTCACTGCTTATATTGCTTAAGGGTCAAATGTAATAGCAAAGATCATGCCAAAAAATTTTACTACATTTCTCAGTGATCTTCATGTTTTTATTTTTTAGAAAAACAAAAATCCTTCTTTTTTCATCGAAAAAATGTCTTACCGCGGTTACCACGCGGTAACCGCGGCTTACCGCGCGGTTACCTCATTCATACCGCGGTTTGAATTTAAATTTTTGATATTTAAATTCGTCGCGGCAAGCCACGGTAACCGCGCTACCGCTGAGGGGCGGTAAGGGGAGTGCCGAGGGAAAGTCGAACACTTAGCCCTTGTTTAGTCGGTGAAAAGTTTTTGGCGAAAACATCACATCAAACTTGACCGATGTCGGAAGGGGTTTTCGGACACGAATGAAAAAACTAATCTTATGGTTAGCCTGGAAACCGCGAGACGAATTTTTTGAGCCTAATTAAGTCATCATTAACACATGTGAGTTAATATACCACTTATGACTAATCATGGTCTAATTAGGCCCAAAAGATTTGTCTCATCATTTACAGGCTAACGGTGTAATTAGTTTTATTTTTTATCTATATTTAATGCTTCATGTATGTGTCGAAAAATGCGATGTGATGTTTTTGGGTGAAAATTTTTGGAACTAAATAGGGCCTTAGCCATACAGTTAAAAAGTTAGATACTCCAGTTACTATTTCAAATATAAAGGCTATATTTTTCTAATGAAAAATGTTGGAGGTTATACTGGTTAATCTTCTTTTGTAATCTTCATCTATAGTTACTATTTATCCACTTTTTATTGTGTATAATGGCTATAGAGAAATTCAAAGGTGTGGGAGGTACCAAAATTTTAGTATACTATTTGGTACCTCCTGGTACTTAAAGTACCGAGAGGTACCGAATTTACATAAAAAAGTGGAACTTCTATTACCATGTAAAAGATTGTAAAATTGCTCCCATCGTTTTCTTTGGTTAGAACTAATATTTAAAAATAACTAATATAGATACATGATTAAAAAGGTAGCATTAATATTTAATGACAATTTATCATAGGGACCTCCAGGGGCGGAGCTCATGCACAATTACCAGGTCTAATGACACCAATGAAAATTTGTAAGCACCATTAAAATATATGCAAATCACCCTTACGTAAAAGAGAAGACTCCATGGTACAATGTAAGTGACACCGTTCTCTTTCTACTCTAGCTCCATCCCTGGGGACCTCCCCACAGTTGCCCTTAAAAAATAACACTAAAAAGAAATAGCTTTATAGTACAAACTGTGAACAAAAACGGCAGTACAAACATTACGAGCCGGCACCGGTTCTAGTTACGCTTGTCATTCTGCTATTTGTAGCTAGTACTCCATTGATTATAGTGATCTGGCCACCAAAAAAGGCAAATCGAGGGATGCTTCTTTTTTTTTTCTTTTTTTTTTTTTTGCATTGAACATAAACTGTCACAAATGGTAGAAAGATGTAAAAAGAAGGCCGTCCTTGATAATTCCTGCCTAACCAGTTGTAGCAGCACCGAATAAGGCTTCACTAGCTGGTCCCCCTACAAACAAAAACGGCAGATGACACGTTGGTTGGTTAATTACAACCCATGCACACACTGTACCACCGCAATTTTTCGTTGGCACTTTTGTAATAATACCTTGTAAATTTTTGCTGCCCCTGCCGGTACGTGGAAGCTGGACAGATCTCTGTGTGCGTCCTGAGCACATATATATTCATGCATGCCTCTGCCTTGAACACTCACTGATCTCCTTAATTTACACAGCTCTGCAGCTGTACTCAGGTACGTACGTCTCCGTGCCCTGCAACTTACTGCCACTAGGGACGCCATCTACGTACGTACGTATGTGCAGGCGTCCGTCGTCTTAAATTCCTTATATACCTTGTTTGTTATGTAGGCCCTGTGTATAAATGCGAGAATTTTTAAGAACGCGCTTCAAACTTCATTATGTTTCTATCACTGTTTATACGTGCTTCGGTTGTTGCTGACGTCCCCCATCCGCGGCACGTAATGCAAGAGCAATCTACCGATTTAGTTTTATAAATTCCCAATCTAATTAATGTTGAAGCAACATATATGGTATATTCATAGATTAAATGTGATAAGACAAACATGGGGGGCGAGTAATGACCTGAACAAACCGAACTATAATTTGTGAGTGGCAAATCCGAATTGATGTGTTTATATAGGATTCGGATCCGATCAAGTTAATAGTTCAACTGCAAGTTTAGCAGTTGTATCACATCCATTCCATCGAAATCCAAGTATTTAGGCGTCCCGCGGTACTGTAGACTATTATTCGTGAACGTGGGGCCTGCGGTTCTATAGATTAGATACTGTAGCAACAAATCTGGGCCGTTCATTAATTGATGGATGGATGAGATGTCATACAGTTGTTAACATAGAGTTACAGTTACACGGCTGCAGCTGTGCAGCAGGGTCCACATAGCTAGGAACGTTGGCAGAGGGAGCCGGGGGCAGAAGTGAAGCCTATATAGGCTCGCGCCGCCCTATCCCATGCTAGCACCTCGCTTTCCACCGCGCGCGGGCGGCCGTAGAAAAGTCCGTGTGATGGATGATCGGGTCGTTGATTGCCGATCGAGCCGTGCGGAAAAGCCAAGCCCAAGCCCCCGCGCGCAACGGATTCTATCGCCAAACGGGTGGGGTGGGGTGGCCACATGCAGGCACAAGCCGCAGACGGCGAGACGGGGCCAAGGAAGACGCAAGCTAGCGAGCGCTCGCGCGAGGCAGGAGGGGCAGAGGCCCCGCGTGCACTGCCCGGCGGTGAGGCGACCTGCAGCCTAAAGACAATTTAAAGCTCCCGGCCCCCGTGGCCGGCCGTGGCGGGGGCCTCGCTCGCGCCACTTGCACCGCGCACTCTCATATCCCATCTATCGATGTCTCGCATGCGCGCGAAGCCTGCCCGTCCCGTCTAGCTTCGCTGAATCGCCACTCGTCCACATCCCTGAATCGATCGGTACATATATATATCGATCAATTAAAGGCTATGGATATATCAACCGACCACCAATTGATAGACTGTGTTGATCTAAGCATAACGTCAGTGACACACCGTATAGTACTAGAGTAGATCCTCGTAACACTCGGCCAAAAAAGATTTTTTTGACGGGCGAAAAGCGTTTTTCGGGCGGAGAAGCTGGCGCCCAAAATCAATGGCCTCAGAAAATCAACAATCTTTTCAGGTGGGTTGACCCCTGCCTGCAAAAACAGAGAATCCATGCAGATCGTTATTTTTGCATACGCATATTAGACACGCCTGAAAAAATATATAAAAAAATAAAAAAATCGGGCGGCTGGCCAGCCGCAGCGCCGTCGCCGCGACCACCACCATCATCGCTGCTCCCACGCCGTCAGCCCTGGGTCACGGCTGCCGTTCCCTCCCGGCCGTTGCCGCCCTGAAGCCGCTGCCGACGGATCTAGCCAATCTGCCGCTCACCCTGGGGTCATGGCGGCTGAATCTGCCCGCCGCCGCTCCCTCCTAGCCGTCACCGCCCGCCCCAAGGCCACGGCCGATGGATCCGTCGCCCGCTGCCCGCCTCGGGGTTTCGGCGATCGGATCTAGCCGCCGCGTTCGGCCGCTATCCACCCTAGGGGCGTGGCGGCCAGATCCAGCCGACGCCACGCCGCCGCTGTGCCGGGGAGAGAGACTCTTGCGAGGGGGCACGGCCGGGTGACGGCCCCGTTCCTTTTTATGGATGGTACAATTGTAGACCGTCTGCAAAAATAATTTTATTTTTGCAAGCGGTTTTATTTATGGTCCGGATGTAAAAATATATTTTTGTAGAACCTAGTCCAAATTGATTTTTGTAGACGGCTCCAAAAAATTCAGCATGCAAAAATAATAGATCAACGACTGCATGCAAAAAGCTTTTTCTCCCTAGTGTAATCTGCATGCGCATATGTAGTGCAATCTGCATGCGCGTATGCAAATTAAACTCAAGTACTAACTAGTACTATACACATATTTATGGTAACTTTGTTACTTCTATTGTAACTCATCAAAGTCGAATTTATACTTATATCTTTGAGACGTGATATATTATATATTAATCTTGATTTTTCAAATTATATTAATACAAATTTTTAGATGATATGCATTGAACGTGGGGACGTCCGCCGAGTGATTGAAAGAGTTTCAGCGGACTGACTGGAACTGGGAGTGGTAGTTGCTCGAGATAGCGAGCAAACAATGCAAGGGCAAGGGTCGATCAATCGATGATGGACGGATGAATCGTGATCGAATCGCAGGGGCGTGTGGGGTAATTTGTGAGCGGTAGTCCTAGCACAGTACTGGTTAGCGGACGTTGGATGCAGTAGAAAGCAGGCAGAGCAGGCAGGCATTTAATCCACGGGGCACAGAATTTTAGGACGCGGGGCCCGGCTAATCAGTCAGTCAGTCACTCAGTCGTCGTCTGCCTAGCTACAGCTACACCTTCTCTTCGCTCGCTTTCCTCGATCCCTTGATGACCATCATCATCATCATCATCGCTGATCCAACGACAATGCAATCCATCGCCGATCGAGGCCCCGGCAGTACTGCCCGATGCGATGCTGCTGTGTGAGTGAGCGAGTGACTGAGTGAGCAGTGTACGTCACTGTAGTTTCGTGGCAATTCATGATCCGTACGCGCCCGGCCGCGCCGCGCCTGCGCCGTGCTCAGCCTCATCAGTGATAAGGCCGGTCAATTACCTGCATATATATATACATATACCCAACATACTCGTTGATCCTGTGTAAGGACGGATCGATTAAAGCAGCTGCTGCAATCTAGCGCATGCGACGCAACCGCGTATAGAGGCAGGCGGGTCCGGGCCGGGCCGGGTGATCGATCTTTGCATTGCAGACGCATGCAGTAATTAAATGACTGGAACAACTGGTGTAAATAGCTGGCCATTACAACGATTTTTGTTGTACCGCGGCGCCGCCGGCCAGGGAATCGATTGGATAATGGATGACTGCATGCGGGGCCACTAACTGCGTGTATTAATTAATTTCGATTACTATAGTACGGTTGTGTTCCCTTCCCTTATTTCAGGCCCCGTTTAGTTCGAAAAGAATTTTCCCAAAAACATCACATTAAATCTTTAGACTCATACATGGAGTATTAAATATAGATAAAAAAATAAAACTAATTGTATAGTTGGGTTGTAAACACGAATCTTTTAAGCCTAATTACGTCATAATTAGTCATAAGTGCTACAGTAATCCACATGTGCTAATGACGGATTAATTAGGCTCAAAAAATTCGTTTCGTGGTTTTCAAGCTAGCCGTGAAATTGGATTTTTTATTCATGTTCAAAAACCTCTCCCGACATCTGCTCAAACATCTGATGTGACATCTCGTTCCAAAAATTTCTGAAACTAAATGTGGCCTCAATAAGCTGTTGCGACATAAATAAAGAAAAATAATAATTTATGGGTAAAACCTTTATATCTGTATTTACGTATTTACGGTTTAAAATCCAAAGCTGAAAAAAGACTACGACAAAAAAACCTCAATATTAAATTTATATAGATGGGACGGGAGCCTATATACTCCAATTTATATAGACGTATAATTTCAATACTACAGAAACTCTTTTAAATACCGGCTGCAAAATAACCATAGATGTCAAAATACAGCTGATACCGATTTAGCGTCACCAATAACATTGAGTCAACTATACCTATCATAACACTTATATGTGCCAGTTTTTTCTAAAGCCGGTACCAATGAGCCATCTAAAACTGGCACCTATATGTACCGGTTTGTACAAACAATATATTAAGTAGACGGCTACGTATAATGCTCGGTACTTATTGTTGGCAACAAAGATAGTCATAGCCCACATCTTTAATATGGATGTCGATGGTTTATGTAACCACCTATACGTGACCATAAATGCCAGTTTATTTTTTTTCATCTCTCATTGGTAGAAAATGGGCCATAGGTATATAACCATGGAATATAGGTCGGCACCTATTGGTGATTCTGCAGTAGCGTTCATTACAAACGTGCTTTCTCATATTTACAGATTGTATACGCCGTTGATTTTGAAACACATGTTCGATCGTTCATCAAAAAATATATAATTATTAAAAGTTTATATATATTTCATAAAATTTTATAGTAAAATGAAGGATAGACATACGTGAAAGTATCGACGACATGGTACATTTTTCAAAGCGTGAAATCTAATACGAGCACGGGCGCTGGTTAGGCGGAGGCAGCGACCACGCAGCGTGTCCGCCACGTGTCTCCTCATGTCCCACCATTCCCCGTGCCTGCATGAGAAGTACTAGTAGCTCTAGTTAGGTTGTGCATTTTTTTCTTCTTATGAAATTTTATCTTAAATTACTTATCCGATTTATAATCTGATTACACCGTTGTGTTCGTAATAATTAAATCTTTAAAACAAGATCTCGCATGATTATATTTTGATGAAAAATCACAAATTAGTTCTGAGGATGTAACTTTTAATTCTAGAGATGTAACTTTAGTTCCGAGTGATGCAACTTATATAGAATATAACTTTTGTTCTAGAGGATGTAGCTATTAATTTTAAAAGATGTAACTTCTATATGATGTAGATGTAACTTTTAGTTATGAGGGATGTAACTTTTAGTTTTGGGATGTAACTTTTTATAGGATGTATCTTTAATTCTAGAGGATGTAACTTTTATTTGTAAAGGATGTAACTTCTATAGGATGTAGATGTAACTTTTTAGTTCTGAGGGATGTATCTTTTCTATATATGTTCAAGAAGTAACTTAGTAAAATCTAAAAGAACTTTTAGACATATCATAAAGTAATTTATGATTTTTTATCAAAATATAATCATGTGAGATCTTGTTGTAAAGATTTAATTGTTATAAACACAATGGTGTAATAGGATCGTAGAGTTGGATAAGTAGTTTAAGAGAAAATTGTCTTTGAAGTATAGGTGGATGATGCCTATTTTAGGGGCTGTTTGGGAGAGCTCCTCTCAAAAAATCTTTTCCAGCTTGGAGCTACTGGAGCCACTACCTGTTCAGCTAAAACCCATCTCTACCAAAATATGGGTCCCAACTGTCAGCGACCTCGCCCTCTCCTACACCGCCGAAGTCCCTCGCCACCAGAGTCCCTCTCGCTGCTGAGCTCGTCATCGCTGTCGGCGCTCGTCCTCGTCGCCGCGCTTCCCCGCTCGTCCGCGTCGTCGACGCCGTCCCCGCGCTGTCGTGCGAGGCCGCGCGTGGGGATGTCGCCGCCTTCGATGTGCCCACCTCTGGTGATGGTCTCTCTCGCGACGAGGCCAACGTCGCCGCTGCTTCCGTGCCCGCCGTCGCCGCCGCTTATGCGACCGTCGCGTCAGCGCTCGTCACTGCTGCGCCTCCCCGCGGACTGGGTCGTCGGTGCCGTCGCCGGAGGCAGAAACCAGTGGCGAGGAGAGGAGAGGAGAGGTCGAGCAGAGGCGCCAAAGGGGAAAAAGAACGAGACGAAACATTATTTTCTGTGTAACCAGTGGCATGGTGGGTAATTTTTTCCATCTCCATATCTCCAATTTTTTGTGGAGTACCTCCTAAAGAGCTCCAGAAAATCTTTGGAGATGGAGCTTTTTTCCTGGAGCTGGAGCTACTCTAGTTGAGGTGTTTGGCAAAAAAAAATATAGAGTGGAGCTCATATTTGTGAAGTGGAGCCCTCCCAAATAGCCCCTTGGATGGAGTGGATTTTTTTTAGGGGTCGCGCAATCTCTTTGTAGTCAGGTCCTTTCAAAGTTGATAGAAATCTACGTATGCTAACGGCACGGTAACGTGGCAGCCAGAGGGAGTTGGCCGAAAACCACCGGTGAGACCGTGAGATAACATGATGTCTGGCGGGGTTGTTCGTGTGTGTCGTGACGCCGTATAGATAGATCGACCAACACATGCGGCCTCCAAAAACCACACACGGGCTCACGCGCGTGTTAATTTACCTGCTTCCAAGCGCGCGCGTCTATATGCATCCAGCGCGATCGATCGGCCCGCCCGCCCGGTACGTGGTGCGTGCAAAACATGGCTAGCTACAACGACGACTGCACGTACGCGTTCGTGCGTACGTGAGCCCGCGCGCGAGTTAAATTGATCGTGTCAAACGGTGTACGCGCGCGCGCACGGAGACTGGCGGACTTCCACCCGGCCGGTGCCAAGTCCGCGCGCCATCCATCCATGGCGGCGTGTGATGATCAGGGTGCGTTTAGATCGAAAGTTTTTTCTTAAACTTCTAGCTTTTTCCATCACATCAACCTATCATACACACACAACCTTTTAATCACATCATCTTCCATTTCAACTAAAATCCAAAGTTTGGATGGATCTAAACGCGGCCTCGGTATCCGTGTTTCAGCTTGTGGACGCCGGCCTGCGGACTGCGGTTGATCAGGATCCGCGGCTCAGCCCGTGGCCGGGATTACTAGGTTTTTATTGGCTGTCACGGAGTTGATTCGTGATATATACTAATGCCGTGTTCTAATGTGCATAGCGTAAATGGCTAGTTTTTTATTATCGTGTGCACGCTTCCCAACCTGCTAAATGGTCTAACTTTTTATAGAGAAGTTTCTTAAAAAAAATCAAAAAATCAATTTTTTAAATTTAAAATTGTTAATACTTAATTAATCATATGTTAATGGCACTTCTTGTTTCGCGTGCTAAAAATAATCTAACCCATACATCTGAATGGAACGAGGCCTTAGACCATATTTAATTGGATGTTTAGGTAGATGTTCAAAGAGAAAAACCGGGTGTTTTTTTTTCCCAGGCCCTGCGTCAGGAGAAACGTCCGATTCCAGCGGATCCGTTGACTTGTTGAGCGCCATCCGTGACGTTGTGTATGTAGTCCTTGGAGCAAACAAGTCAAAGTACGGACAACACAGCAAAAGTGCAAACCCTAAAGGTTCAGAAAAAAAAAAAACGTGGCCTTTTCAGTGATAACACTGTTCATATGCACTGTGGCTAGTACTAGCTAGCATAGCGCATTATTAGCGCACGCCTCCCAAATAATCAACTGGAGGATACTACGCCGTGCCAGCTTAATTTGCACGTACGGGCGGTTGGTCCAATCGTACCAGTTGCAATTAAATCAGGAGTGCATGTTAATTACCGCTTACTACTAATAATTAATTGAAGATTGATTTTTAATTAAAATATTGAATTAATATTCTCTTAGGGCAAGGCTCATACTCTCTTAGTTTTAATGTTTACGCTGTTAAATTTTAAACACATATTTAACCATTCGTCATATTTAAAAAGTTTATGTAAATATTGTTTGTTTTGTTATGAGTTGTTTTATCACTGAATATATTTCTAGCATGCCTTATATTTTTATGTGTTTGTTTAATATTTTTTAATAAGATGAATGGATAAACGTGGGTTTTAAAAGTCGACGACTTCATACATTAAAGCCCAAATGAGTATAAGTTATATATGGTTACAACTTCATAAATTTATTAATCTCGAACTCTGGAAAAGTTAAAGTAAATAATCATTGTATGGCATTGTTTACTTTGTCTAGTCTTTATTACACATCTTTATTTATTTAAGAATATACACACTCCATTGTCGATACATATGACATACAAGGATTCAAGGGCCTCAGTTGGTTGGCTGCTGCTAATCAACAGCAGTCCATCTATCTGTCTCTATCTGTAGCTAGAGGCCCTGGAATGACTGTCATGCCAAACTAAGCCTGCTGCCGCTGATCAGCGGCATCAAATCGATGAGACCCCAAAACATGTATTTTTGTATATAAGGGATTTACGGTGCGCCATGTCTAACCAATTATACATTATTAAAAGAACTAAGTAAATTTTATAGAATAACATATACTTTGATTAATCTATCATAAAACTATAGATCTAATGATTCAACGTTTTTCATCTGAATTCTTTACTAGATTGGTCATTAAATCTATATAACGTGCTCATATACATTCTTATAACCATATGTTTTCTCGTGTATCAATAATAACAAGAACATGACGTGGTGTTGTTATTTCAAGCTAGCCGGTTGTGTATAAAAAATCTCCCGGTCTCCGACCGGCATTTTAATGTAGAGGAAGTTAGAACGGGTACGTATGTGAATACCTTCTAATATACACATTTTTAGTTATGATTCTAGACATTCCAGATTCACAACTAAAAATACTTATATTTATCCGAATTATAGCTAGAAATACTTATCTCTAATATACACATTTATTCTAGACATTCCAGATTCACAACTAAAAATACTTATTTTTATCCAAATTATAGTTAGAAATACTTATCTTTATGAGAGAGAGTGTAGCCAGATATTTTTCAACGACAAGTTTATTTTGAATTTCGACTTTGGAAATTATATTTGTAAATTATATTTAGTAATTATTGTTGATGCACTATCATGTATGCCCTCTGTGTCCCCCAACCGTGCGGCCGTGCCAGCTGCTTTATCTGAGCAATTGCATAGGATTATATAGGAGCGGTCGAAGAGAGAGAGAGAGAGTGAAGTGGGGAATCCCATTGATTGACGCATCACTGCAGCCCGTCGATCTTATGATTTCCTGCCTTGGAGATGACGTTTGACTGGTCCTGGCTCTCCTCTCCTCCATACCTGCCGCTGTTTCTTCTCTTACACACGTATCCGCGGCGGCGAAATGGATCAACATGCCAACATGCCCATGCGGTTCGCCAGCCAGCCAGCAGCAGTAGCAGATGAGATGGAAGCACGCAGCAGCAGAGACAGCATCCAGCAGCGTCACCGTGGCGCTGATCTGCATCTCATCAGGCCGCGATGGCGATTGAGCTCGCTTCCCAATTTCCCACGGTGAGCTGCCTGCAGCTGCCCGGCCTGCGTACGTACGTATCCCACACATCACATCCAATTCTGGACTCTGGTCGTGCGTGCGTGCGTGCGTGCAGCTCTCTTTTTCCCGCGCCATCACTTGTGTGTGTTTGGGTCTCTGTCTCTGTCGCTCTGTGCGTGCGTGCGTGCGTCGTGTACGTGCGCACGCCCATGACATGGACGTATGCCATTCCTTTTGCCACCGCATGTCACGCCTTTCCCAGTAGTAGCTAGCTAGTGTCGCATCGCCAAAATTATTGCCTGCTCCATGTAGTACCATGTATTGGGAGTAGGATCGAGTGTTTTTTTTTTCCTGACGCCGTGTGCTGCATGTAGGAGTATATCTACTGTATTTTCGAGGGACGATACACATGTTTGTGTCAATCATGCAAGCATGAAGAATTAAAACAAGCAGATCTATCGACATTTGTGATGGGAAAAAACACACAGATAGACGTTGAAAAGAGGAGGCGATCGAGCAAGCATGCATGCATGCGTCTCTGGCACCGTCTGCCCAACTTTTTGCGCGAGGAACATATGGGTGGTCACATGCATGCATGCCGGTGACCACACCACAAATCAAGACCACCACCAGTCACTGGCTGCAAAGTACAGTTAAGCCAGTCTTTATTTATGACACATCTATTCCTCCCGCCCGGCCTGGCTCTCTCTTTTTATTTTTTTGCTCCTAGTTTCACGTCCTGTCAACCTGTACCACCGGAAAAGTTGTTGCCTGCCCTACCTCATCTAACCATATACTGTACATACATATATCCGGTCTCGCAGAGGACACAGATCCATCGATCACAACTGCTCATTGATCCATAGAAACGTCAAGACACGATCTCCCGTGTTCGTGCAGATGAGACGGATGCACGAGCGAGCTAGCATGCGTCGTGACAAGCTGATGGTAGCTAGGTACAGTCATAGTGGCAGTAGGTTGAGGGGGTGGTATGGGCTCTGTTTGGACTTTTGATGAGCTCCTGACTTCCCTATATTCTCGTAGAAGCTGGAAGCTTAAATAGTTTACATTCTAGTTTAACTTCTAAGAATTTATAGTTATAGGTTCTGAGAAATAAAAAAAATGCTAAAAAAGCTAGAATAAACAACTAATGCAGATATTCATCCGCTGGATACCAACCAACCACTACTTCTCATAATCTAATGCTCCTCTAAAGGGCACGTTGCATGTTTAGAAAGAAAGAAAGGCCAAAAAAGAAAGAAAGGCCAAAGTTTGGGGTGGCCATGTCGGCCTCGGCCCTATCCGCTCTCATTGTCATGTCACTCATGGCTGACTTTCTGTCGCCCCCTTCGACAATGCATTGGCGAGCGAGAGAGAGAGATCAGGCAGACAACTAGAGACACGCGTATATATATGCACACAGAGCTGCGTCGTCTTAACGCGAGCCAGTGCCTGGCGCATGCTTTGCCATTTTGCCAATTGCCACACACACTAGCCTGGCCTTCTGGCTCATGATCCTGCGTGTCACTCGCATCATGGTGCATACATAGGGCAGTACATGTGGTGCGGCCCCTTTGAAGGGTACGACCGACACAGCATTTCTTAATCAAGAGACCTGGAGTTTGGCCCCTAGCGACCGACAAAGTTAAGATTGCGTGATGTTTATTACATGACGTGATCGGTCAATCGATCGATTAATTTATTCGGTTGATGCTTAGGATTCTTTCTTAAGATACTCCTCAGTCTCAAAATACATATTGGATATCACGTTTTATAGTATTACGAATATGAACAGCCTTATGTCTATATTCATTGTATTAGGTAATATCTTGTCTACTAGGTAGTATTATTTTAAGACAGAGACAGTAGAAATTAAAAAACACAGAAACTCTATTGGCTATGTGTGATAGAGACCGGAGATGTAAAATAATTTATATTATGAAAAAAACTCATGAACCGATAAAACACATGAATAGTAGCATGCCAACACAATCATAAGAATTGCAAAAATACAATAATTAGTTGATTGTGTTTTTTGGATGCTTCATAGAAAGAAAAGAAATTTAGAGCAAGGAAGTAACACAAAGAAAATTTTCTTACAGTTTTGAGCTTATTGTATATTTTCTCCCAAAATTCATATGTATTTGGTCATTTCATAGGAATACCAAAGGGCGAATTACATAGTTCCAAATGACCATATCAGAAAATATTTCAAAGCATTCAAATCCTATTAAATATTATCCGAAAATCCTTTGTTCCAAAGAGCCCTTAATGTTACAACTGAGCTGAGAGTAATGTTACAACTGAGCGGAGAGCGAGAGATCGATCGATCAACATAATGTTTGATTTGGAGTATGCAACACATGCAAGAGTGGACGTACATCGATTTTTGTCCACCGACCAAATAGGCTAGCCAAAGCAAACTCCATCGATCAAGCCAAAGCAATCTCCATCGATCCACTCGATCGATCGATGAGGTAGCTATGAGAAGAGGCCATCGTCCAACCAAGGGTAGACAGCTAGGGAAAGAAATTACGAGGGCACACACATGGGACTGAATTGACGACGCTATCAGATCAGTCACATCGTCAAGACCGAAACAGAGAGAGATAGTAGCATGATTGAACATGGCCATAGGTTGAGACCAACACGACCGACCATACACCCCAACCACCCGCAACGACAGTCGCTAGCTACCGTGCATATATGTTCCACACGATTACACATGAATGAATGAATGACTCAAAGCTACTAGTCACACGCACGTAGGCATGCCTACGTCTTGTTATACGTATGATTGGCCAGGATCAGTCGATCGAGAAGAGGAATAAAATGGGCAATTCTAGCACAACTCAACGACGATGGATTCAGCAATCTGCAAACAGTACGTAGCCAACAGTAGATGGATCATCATGGACGAAATGATCTCGATCGAGGATGGATGCAATCGATCTGCAAACAGTAGCCAAGAGTAGATTGACGAAATGATATCTCGATCGATCGAGTTTGGATGCAATCTGGCTGGCTGCTATGCTGCTGCATATCCAACGTTGGTACGTATAGGAGTGAGCCTCTGATAAAGTAAAATCGAGTCGGTAGCACAGGAGGAGCTAAGCTAGCAGCAACAACTACTACTAGCTGTGGCACTAGTAGATGACTGCAAACTGCGACGACGACGAGCTGACACGAGCGACAGTGCGAGATGTCGGCGTCCGATGTTGCACGTGTGGACTACTGCCCCCCAATGCACCACCACGTGTGTGCTGCAGAGGCAAGCGTGCCTGCGACTTGTTGCTAGCTGCAGGGTCAGTTCCACCTGGGCCCCACATTCCGGTGACACTAAACACACCTGTGAGGATGTGTCAATTTTGTGAAGATCATGTCGTGCTTGCATATGTAGGAGTAGCACGTACGCACCTCTGTACATTTAAGACCCATCCGTTTATGTAGCTTCAGACATTAACACCTCATGCATGTAGGCAGCATCAAGGGAATAATTTATGAATTAGTACTCCCTCTGTATTAATATATAATCGTCTCTGTCATTTTTTAAGCAGTTAAGATTGAAGTGGGAGAGTGTATTACGATTAATTGAAAGGAGAAGGCATTAGGAATATTAAATGGGTGATAATTTTGATTGGTGGAGAAGAGATAGGTATAGGCATATCTAATTATATACTTTGAGATGGTGTAGGATATTAAATGGAGTATATTTAAGACAAATTTAAATTGAGTAAATTTCACAAAACTATAAGTATTTTGTACAATCTATTATAAAACTACTGATTTAGTGTCTTCGTGTATCACAAAATTACAGATTTAATAGCTTGTTTCACAAAACTATTGATTTAGTGTCTCTATTATCACAAAACTATTAGTTTTAGCAATATATTATCACAAAACTACATGTTTTAGCATTGTTTAAACCTATAGTTTCGTGATAATAAAAACACTAAACTTATAGTTTTGTGATAATGAAGACACTAAATTTGTAGTTTTATGAAGAAGTTATTAAAACTATAGTTTTGTAATAGATTGTATAAAATATCTTTTTTTTGCGAAATTACTCATTTAAATTCTTCAAACAGCTATATTTTGAGGTGCCAGGGTAATTAACTTCATTTGGTTTTGTTGTTTGTTGTGCGAGAACACTCGTGCATAATGTACTATACTATCTTGCTTGAGGTAGTAGCAAATTTTGTGACATATTTTTAAGTCATCGTTCACTGCATGTGATTCATGTGTATTATATATATATGCCGGAGATATAGATAGATGAATGTATGTTGTGTCCTATTTAAAGGTTGTTTGGATCCAGAGACTTTTTTTTAGTTCGTGTCTTATTGGATGTTTACACGTCAATTAGGAGTATTAAATATAGACTGATAATAAAACTAATTGCATAACTAAAGGTTAATTCGCGAGATGATTTTTTAAGCCTAATTAATCTACGATTAGCAATGTTTACTGTAGCATCACATAGATTCATCACGCGAAATAGTCCAAAGTATTGGGTAGGTTTTATTAATAGTCTACGTTTAATACTTCTAATATCCAAACATTCGATGTGACAGGGACTTAAAAAAAAGGTTGTTGGATCCAAACAGGTTCATAGGCATAGTTTTGGCCAGCGTACTACTGTTAACATTTTATGTGTACTGTTCTTCTGTTGATATGCCGGTAAAGTGGGAGGGAGACATGCCTGAGAAACCCAGAGTTTGCGGCTTGGAACGTACTACAGTAGATGGGTCATCGAACTGGTTGTGGTTGACAGGCAAAGACGTGTTACGGCAAGTACATTTTCCTTTGCAGCAATGCTTCCTTCTTTTTTCTTTTTGAAAATCCCTGTTTCTGTTGTTGCTTTGGGCAGGTAGGGTTCTGATGACAAGTCCCATCAAATAGCTCTAATCCCAAGCCATTCCACGCCGTGACGTGAAAATGAATTTATTTCCTTGTCAGCGAGAGGTGGTCCGTACGTTCAATATGGGTCCCATGGATTGCTGCATGGTGTATCCTCTCAATTTTTAACCTTTTGGCTTTGCTTTGCCCTTGCTCCGAGCCTCCAACCCTCCCTAACAGGATAGTAATTACACCATGCAAACACAAAAAATTTGGTTGTGATGAACTGATAAACAGATATATGTACAGTGATAGGGTATTTGCACAAGGAAAGCTAGCTAGTAGTTAATTTTACTGTTTTTCCTATAATCGGAAAAAAGGTTGGCTTGATTTAAATAACAAGAACATTTAACAAAACTTTTCTCGCTCATGGGCAACTAAGAAGCGCTACACGATATGGAATAATATCACATCACTGCATTAGCAGGTTGAGGAAAACGACAAAAAAGAATGATGAAATAAAATCGCTAATTTGACACAGAATAGTAAAATATAGGAAGTATATCTTGTATTTCAAGACAAATAAATTACATGAGTATTCAATTGCAGCAAGCGTGAAGAACCACGGGGCAATATTAAACAATATAGAGTGGAAAGTCACAAAGTTGAGATGAGGCTGACATAAGGGTATGTCTAATTGGATAAATACCATACTTGCCAAACACTCTTTGCATATTACGATTTTTCTATACAAATATAGCGTTAGAAATTATGAATATATGATGTAGGCAAATGAGTTTAGAAAAGTGCTATATATATGATGTAGGCAATGAGTTTAGAAATACATGCATATATAGGGCCCGTTTGGTATGGCTCCAACTCTCAGATTCTTGTATAGTGGAGTTGGAGCTACTACTATATCAAATGTGTTGAAGATCCTACAAAATATAGAGTGAAGCTGCAGTATCATTTGTAAAAATTGCACATTTGTAAAAATTACACTACGAGAGTAGAACTATATTTCTCTAGCTCCTAAGCTCCACTCCACCCTTGAAGCAGTGCCTGTACCAAATGGGGCCATAGTAACAAAGACCTATATAACCTAGTAGCAAACAAAGATAAATGTTACAGGCAGTGTATTTGGTTCGCAAATAAGTGGGATGGGATGATCCACGCGAGAGAAATATTTCCTCTTAGAGCATCTTAATAAAGGACCCTAACTGGATTTGAGGGGTTAAGGCTAAAAATGAGGTCTAGCAAGGCCCCTATTGAAACCCTCAAAATAGGAATGCCCTCAAATCTTCCTCCTCAGCCCCTAGTCCTGGGGGCTCTAGACCCAGCCCTCATTTCGAATAGTATGTTCATATACCGTGCATAGCCAGTAAATCTTGTATATATATTGCATAACAAACTATGTATTGTGTATATATTATTATTTATAAATATTTGAACTATTGAACATTCATGTGGAGTCTAATATTTGCGTGTAGCACATATCATTTTTTGTTTGAAATGTTAAATTTGAATTCAAATAATGATGTTTCAAAATACAAATTTAAATATAGTTGAGTTCTACCCGTTAGAAATACCCATATTTAAATTATTATGATGTTAAACTAGATATAATAGTGTGTCGTCGGATATATGGGCCCGGGGCACACTGTGGGCATGACATTTGGCCTTGTGGGCCCACGCGACCACTTCTCGAAGGGACCAGCTCCACAAACAACCCAACAGCTAAGTCCTCAAGGAGGTTTCGGCCTTCGGTAGGCCACATGGCCACCCCAAGGGGGATGGCCCGAAGCCCTGCCAAAAGGGTGAACTTGCCTTGAGGAGGGGTTCGGGTCATCCCGAACCCCCTGCGTGCGTAGGCTCACACCACGCCCCGTCGCGTGGCAGGCTCTGTGCATCGGTAACACCCAACCACCGCATTTATTATGATGGGAGGGCGCTTGACGCCTGCCACCTCGTATTTATTGTGATGGGAGGCCGCGTGTCAGACGCCCATCATTATTTTCTCCTCTTGCACAAGGAGGGAGGGGGGGCGCTAGAACTATCTGATTCCTAAATTATGAGTGGTGACAATCTATCCCATTTTGTCTTCAAACTAAACATACGCATAATGTAGCAAATTCTTGCATCCTACCAAACAAAAAGTGTCATGTACAGAAGTAAGTAATGGTTTTCTTATTGGATATTTTTACAGTACTCTCAAATCGGCTTGGACCCTTTATTAGACACTACTCCGACGGTTGGTACTTGTTTTACCTTGTTAGTGGCAATAGACCATAAATAAGGAAACAAAGCAAAGTTAATACACATACCATTAGAAATTAACACAATGTTTGTTTGGTAAGTAATAAAATAATCTCATGTGCTTATGTTATGGAATCGGATTATAAAATACATAAATGTAATTCATAAAATATATTGTATGCCATTAAGTTTTAAATATTATTAAAACTCTTAAGATCATTTTTCTAATCATTTTTCAACTCTGATTTATAATCTTAATATTCAGATTCAAACTCTTGAGAAAAGTAGAAAACAGATCTGTTTTTTATTCCAAACTATTAAATATTTTAAATAATTTGGACATTTTAAATCATTTATTTGATTGTACTGGTAATTGAGATTTCATTTTTTTTTCAAACCGAGCATGCATAGATTCTAATCCTTGTCTTAATTATAACATGCACAATGTTTTTGGATGGTGTAGTTAATGCATTGCTCCATTCTTCTCGTCCTATTGATTGAGAAAAATACATTAATATTTTTATCAAGAAAATTAACTAATAATCAAGAGTCAGGATTAACCAAAGGTCTTACCTCGTACTGTAAAATAACTCTTCCTTATTAACATTTTTTCTAAAACTTTCTAAAAAGGTAAATATAGAAAAAATTATGATAAAAATCTCAAAAATCACTCCTAAAATTAAGTTAAAAATTTTAATGTTTTGCTTCGGGTTATAATTCGGTGGCAAAGAGACGAGAGCGTTTGTTTGTATATAGGAGTGTGTCTTGTGGAATGTAGACAGCTCGCAGGAGGAAACCTGGCCAGGCAGTCCAGACTCCAGATTAGCATCGGATGGTGCAGAGAATCCTAGCTGAAAGATTTCTGTGCACATACAGTGAGCTCAGCAAATGATTGCTTTGGCGCCATGTAACTGTCAGCTGCGTGGTTGCTGGAGAGAGACAGAGATGGTACCACTTTAGATTAGCCTTATCTTTTCTTATCCGAACCTGATTAAGCTGATTGTTAATTAATCCTAAAATAACACTGTTTGGAAGCTTATCTTTTGCTAACATTGATGGAATCACATTCCTGTACTTTTGCTCCTCTTCCCTCGTTTCCTTTTCTGGAAAAATGTAGGGATGTAGCCTCGTGTGTTCGCTGTGTCGGTGACTTTGGTGGTCCGGCCGTCCGGCCCTTTACTTATTATTTTGTGCACTTTTAGCTGGATACTAGGCTACTGTCACCGTTTCTTGTTTTCTTTAAACATGATGTTGTTGGTGCACGTGTGGACCATTTTGAGAGGGGGGATCCCCTTGAGCATTTCGTAGTGAACACCGATGTAAGACGATGTACACAAGAAGAAATGACCACACAGTATAAATTTATTTTCTTGCCTCTCCAAAGAGATCGATCAACTACCTCCATCCGATGTTGACAAGTTCAAGACTAAATACATGAGCGGAGAGAAGTAACATTTGGTTTAACAGTGCACGACTACACCCACCAAGATTTGGACTATGGTGCCTACAATTATGCACATGTGAATGAAGTTTTAGTACGATGTTACTCAGGCTAGCTTGTAGAATTATCATTGGCCCTCATCTCTTGACAATTTGTGATGTGTCCATGCATGCTTTTATGCTTCTTTTATGTATCCGGAAGAAATTGAAAGAACAAGGAAATATGACTCCATTTACCACTACACAAGTTTGCTGCATTAAAATCTGTGAGATTATCGAATCTATTTCCAGTCTTCTTTTGCTAAGTGGTGTTAAGATCGAGCACTTGTGTGTGCACCTTCAAAATGATTAAAAAAAATGCACGGTAGGACGTGTTTTCTTCCCAATATTGCATAGTATTAGACTAGATCTTAGCAAAATTTTCATTCTAGGGTTGGTAATATTACCTTGTGTTCCACTTTGATAAAACCTTCAACTTTTTAACTTTATTGTTGATGTTACTACTCGTTCAGGCATGGCACAACACGATCCCTCCTTGTTTCCTATCTATATTAGCGACCAGTCGGTCCAGGCACAACAACGTAGGAACATAGCCTACTTGAGACACGAAGGCTCACATCAGTTCACGGTTGGCTTATAAGCCGTAACCAAAATACAGTTTTTCAAACTTACTTTTGAAATTTATTTTGAAGTTTATTTATTTGCTTCTTTTTCTAGCCTTGGATCTCAATCGTGAATAATATGGATGTAAAAGTCTTACACATTTTTTTTCGTTCATGCGGCTACGACTTGCTAGCAGCGTTTACAATTTCGAAATAGCCATATTTTCCGTTGCCCGTCGGAATACCAAAATCCGATCGAAATTCGCCAAATTTCGAGCAAGATTTGCAAACCAAAATTTGAATTCAGCTGTTTGGAAAGCACCGAAATTTCAACCGGAAAGTTGCGGTTTTCAGAAGAAAAATTGCCAAACAGAATACATTTGGAATTAATCAAAATGCGACCAAAATTATAAAATACTTATTTTTCTTGCTAAAAATGTGAATAATAGTAAGAAAGGGATTAAAAAATTGGGGGAAATTATGGTGAACGCAAAGATGCACTTAACAATTCATTTAAAAAATTGGCAAGACCTTGTATATAGATTTAATAACTTCACAGTGATAAACACCGTATATGCAATATATATGATGGTGAATGCAAAGATTTAAAACACATATCACTCACGAGTCACAATTGGATTAGAAGTTCACAACATAACCCCAGGAAACCGTACGGGAGATATAATGGCATATGACTTCTTTTAGATTTTGTTTGTATTTTCAGATCATCTTAAACTTGTCTGCTTCAAAAAATTCATATAGATTCAATATATTTTGAATTCTTTATGCCAAAATATACTCCTAATGCCATAGTATTATTATGATTTTTTTATATTTTTTCATATTTTACTATTTTAAATTTTAGTTTCAACGAACTCTACCAAAATTTCAATGTGTTACAGATTCCAACCACCTCGAAACGTCGAAATTTCTCGAAAATCCGACCGAATTTCAACAAAATTGCAAACCCTGCTTACTAGAATAAGCGAAATGAACACACCCAAAACCCTTTGCCCAATCCCCTTGCGATGGAGATCACCATATTGCTAATACTTAACATGAAGTTGAAGAGATTGGAGTGGAAGGACTCAAGGCAATAGCGGTTGTCTAAAGTGCAACCATGGAAATATTACATAGCACAAAGTGAAACAATGTTAATAATATGCAATATGAGGTCATAATTTCAGAGAAATCATTAATGGAAGTCATAGTGAGGGCAGAATAAAAAAAATATAATATCTGGTAGAATCATGACAATAGATTATGACCCTAGTCGATATCCATACATTAGCCGACTAAAAGAAAAGTTATATGTTTGTTACTACTATTTTGATACAAAAGCTCCTATATCAAAGGGAAATGCTCTATTGCCAAGACTATTGATTTACATAACTGGAAGTAACCAATTAGGTTTACGACAAAACCTAAAAATCAACTAGCAATCCAATCTGACTACCTCTACGACATAGGCAATAGAAAACTAGTAACTAACTAAAGTATGACACACGGAAGGGGACCCGGCTTGGCTAAAGTTGAAGTAGAGACTGTAACTATGCAGTTGATTGTGTACCGTCCGATCTAATCTAAAGGCACGGATTAACTGGATACTGTGGCTGTAGTAATACAGCTTTTGATCTGAACCGTGCATCAGAAAAATGGACGACTCAAAATACTTGCATTTCTTGGGTGAAGGTGGATCTCAATCCCACCGGAAGGGATCATTTTCCAAAAGTGTGCATGTACAATATTTTCAAAAATATCTAGGTAATGTTTACTCAAGCGTTGTTTAGTTCATAAAAAGTTTTTCCCAAAAATATCACATTGAATCATTCAACACATGCATAAAGCATTAAATATAGATTAAAAATAAAACAAATTGCACAGTATATATGGAAATCACGAGATAAATTTTTTGAGCTTAATTAGTCCATGATTAGCTATAGTAACCAACATGTGTTAATGATGACTTAATTAGGCTTAATAGATTCGTCTCCTGGTTTCAGGCACGTTATCAAATTAGTTTTTTTATTCGTGTCCGAAAACCCCTTCCAACATCGAGTTAAACATTCGCCGTGACATCTAAAAATTTTCTTTCGGGAACTAAACGGGGCCTCGGGAGGGAGACAGGGAATTAAAGTGAGGTAGGAATTAAAAGAGCCATGAGCTGCTGCATGCAGATATGTTGGTTCGGATGTTACGTCAAAAGTATGAAATCGTGAATTCTATGGCTTGCGTTGCACATTCGTGATGTTGGGATCTGGACTAATCAGATTGAGATCTATCATCCATGGTTAGGTGACAAGTTGGCCACGTCCTTTTCTAAGATATAGACCTGTGTCGTCCATATACAAATTGAGGTCTTCGTCGCTAGGAGTGGGAAGAGCAATTAATTAGCTTAATCCAGCCAGTAACGATCAGCTACCTAGAGAACAACCAGCATATATGATGGTGACATGTGCAAAAATCCAGCAGAAGTAATGGTGATTTGATATTGTACGTTAGGCTTAATTAATTGTAGACAAAAAATTGAAGTCGCAGCTGGCGGTTGAGTGATGGGTCATTTATCATCTCTAGCTGCCATCAAAATACCATGTCTTAATCTCTAAAAAGAAGGATATCATAGCACGATCTACCTCCGTATAGTAACTTTTACTTTTACAAAATGATTTCACGTGTTTCCAAGACTTGCTAGAATTAAGCAGCAGTAAAATAACTTGGTAATGGATGAGCATTGCTATAATCTTTTTCATACTTTTGTTTTCGGTTACCATGCCTAGTCTAGTAACAGTATCCACGAGACGATTCAACGGTTTGGCACTTTTGTTTTCGGTAGCGAGCAGCGCAAATGGGAAGCCAAGATTGATAAAACTCAAAAGTTTGCCCAACATGTCACACCAGCATCACATCATTCCCACCTTTCTCGTGAAAATTGTTACCAAAATGATGGCTTTACGACCCCTCTAATGGCCCTAGATATCCCCTTCCTCAGTAGTGCGTCCAACGATGATTTAGGTCTAAACGACCTCCCAATAGGCATATATAGATGTGTGTATGGATGGGATAGGCAGAAAAGACATGCATCAGATATTATCAAATTTCCTAAATTCGTGAGTGGAACCTTTCATTAACTCTTCAATCTTCTCCTTTCCAGCCCTCCTTTCCTGGACAGTACAGTGCCTCCTATGCCGTTGCATCTGTTAGAAAAATCAATTTTAAACTGATAAAAGTGCATATATGACTAATCAGCATCAGTGTTATAAATCCTATGATAACAAGACTTATGTGATTGTTTTCCAACGTGTACCACTCCATTGGCTTTTAGTAAGACAATTTCCATGACTTCTATTAGCTTTATACGATTACTGAATCCATGTCGTTTTTAACATAATCACAGAAAAAGTAATCACCAGGATATCGTAATTACAACATCAAGGAATTATAGTACCATCTAGTGACACATCAAAGTGAAAGTTTTGATTTGCAAACTGGCTAAAGTGGAAGCACCAATGCTGCATTCCCTCCCAAAAGACAGCATTGTGCATCTATCAGCGAAGATATGGATTAGACCTGGAATCCTCCAAAAAGAAGCAGCAAAGCAAAGCCCATCACACACGCAATGGGCAAGAAACCATTTAAGGGATGAAAAGTGGAGGTGTGCCGGCGAAGATGCAAGCATTTGTAGGTGATGTTTGGATGGATGAGAGGTTTGATAAGCAATGATGGGAAGGGAGGGGAGGAAGAAGGGCTTTGGGTCAACGGCTGCACTAAGGGGACACAAGCTGTTGATTTGTGTGTAAGTGGGATGGGGGCCCGTAGCCTCCGAAAGGGCCCTGGAAAGCAACGGAGAGGGCTGCATTTTGGGTCTTGTCTTTTCAAGATACTCTCAACTAGGAGTGGTAGCATCTACTTCTCTTTGGGGTCAGGGTTCTTCTCCTCTCCTCTTCTTGGTGTGATTGTCCTGAGAATAATGGGTCATCTCCAGAGATAAGATGTTCGCACACCAATTAGTGATGGTTGCACTTGATAGCTACGCTTCTGTCTTGGAAGTTGACATATCAGACGGCTCATGTATAGCTTGCTTGACGGGTCTTCCAACAACGACGTTTTGATCTAATCACCCAGTATTTCGCTCTCCAACGGAATGTTACGGATTCCAGCGTGGAAACGGTTTGCCACTGAGGTGGACCAATCATATACTACTCCAACAAGTAGAGCACACAGGACATGGTTGTCTGATTTGCAGTACAGTAACAGAAACCATCATTACCAGGATCTAAGAGGTGTACTAGCAGAGATCTTCCTTGCAATTAAGTGCCAGGATGACAATCAGAAGTGTCGATGCCGTCCGTTTCTAATGATAAGATCATTCTTGATTCTGGGCACCGACGCAACGTGACAAGACAGTTATCATGATTGGAATCCCACCCATCTTGAAGTTGGCAAAACAAAAACTGACAAATCACTGAACTTTTTTTCTATTATAAATGGTAGCAGTGAAAACTGAAATATAAGAGTATCTGCACAGGTAAAGTTGTGTACGCAAAGACAGGCGACGGTTAGAACTCAAAACAAACTAAAATTCCTAAGGCACTAAGGTACTATATGACAAGGGTTCTGTACATGGGCCGAGAGTAACAGGTAGACCGTACACCCATCAGAACAAGCAGTTATATTTTCACGATAGGCCCATTACTAGTACATCAAACATACTCACATCGCAGGTGTCTTAGCTGAGACAGTCCCCTGGAAATGGCAGAACCGGCTTGCCAAATTCTGGGGCTCAGGGGGAATGGTTCTAATTGTTTGAACTGATGTCACTACACGACATGTATTGGCATTATTAATTTGGAACTGACATGTATTTACATCCTAACATAATAAGCCAAAAAAGAAATCCACTAGCACCTATACCTGAATCAGGTGTTGGCAGACATCTCTACGACTTAAAAGAAAGCGAATCAGATCATCAATGCAACTATAATATTATTGCTAGATAGAACAAAATTTAAGTACAGCACGTTGCTTGGGGGAGGGCTTACCACTAATGCAATTTCTTATAAATCATGACAGGAGGGTCTCTTGCTTCCTATCTCCCTTAAAAGGTGTCTTGGGTGGTTTTGCAGGAGGTAGTGCATCTATAGCCCATCGAGGTGTTTGGGATCCAATCCACAGAGGCTCACCAGTATCTTTGTGCTTGAAATCAGGTTGTTTTTCTGAACGCTGCAAGTATAACCAGCGTTTAGCACCAATCTGGTATTAAATAACATTATGGTGAGTTCCACAATACTCACCCTGTCAGATCGATTATCCCACCATTTTCCAGGATTGTTCATCAGATCCCGCCACAAGTCCTCTGGAAACAAAATGATGCATCATCCACAAAGGCAGGTTACATGTTGCAAATAACCGACTCCAAATATAGGGGAAAAGGTTGGTTTTGAAAATAGTAACATAGCAAACATTAATGGATCAAGTAGTCTTCCTTGTTGGGTAATTGAAGCACCGAATATACAGCTATCGAGTATAAAAATATGTAAATATCACAAAAAATGTGAACAATGATGTGTGACCAAGGAATAAAAAATGTCACCAGAAGATTTCCATTTAATTTTAGGCACTTAAAAAGGATAGGTTGCAGAAAATAAATGGTTAACGTCTTGTCAAAACTCAATGAGAGATCAACCAGAATAACAAGATGAACAGATGACACTAGTATTTTACAAATTGGAAGTGGGTACTGATACAAAGGATTATGACCAGAAACCATATTTATGTTCATCCATAGTAAAATGGACCCCAGTGAACTCATTATACAGACCTTGGAGTTTCTGTTTTGACATAGAGGAAGCATCTTGACTTTTCTTTGCCCAGTTTGCACCTGTAACACAAATGTATATCAATATACAAAAAATCAAAATACATGAAGGGAAAGTCAAAAGGATCAATTTTACCATTACCTTTATCACCACCAAAAGGCCTATATTGTTTTCCTGCACTGAAACCTCTACTGAATACTAAATCATCCAACTTTTCCAGAATAGCTTTTGGTGCAGTGTTGAGCCAAAGTCCCTCCTTTGACACATTATGTGTGAAATCAGGGTACCTTGCATTTATCTGTGTTTCAAAGGGAAGAGGTAAGAAATGTAATAGCTGACAGGCTGCAGATTTCACAAAAAGCAAACTTAGATTGGTAACATGCTCACAGATCCAGCTTTCTTCTGAGGTCGGTGATCAGTCCAGTCTTGAGGATTAGCCATAACATCATCCCAGAGTTTGTTTAGCTTGTCCCCCTTGTTCCTGTAACCTGCTAATTATTTATAATGTCATAAAAGAACTGCAAAAGTGTCATTTACAATGGAAGAACATAAATTAAAAAAATATATATAAGAAATAGTTACTATATATCCCTCATGTATACTGCTATATAAAATTGCAATCAATATAATGTCTGGATCAGTGTTGTAAAAGTCAGCCGTTCCTGCCAACTATACGGCTGAATATACGGCGACGGCAACAGCAACGGCAATGAAACCAACAGTCCAACACATACCAACAGTTCGGTTTATGCTGCGTGAATGCCAAAAATGGTCGATCAGTCTGATTAATCATCAATTAGCGTTAAATTACTTCATTAAGCCATTTAATGGGCCCAGCCCAACATATCTAGTAGCCGAACTAAGCTCAGCAGGCATATATATGTTGTGCATTTTTGCAGCGTTTTGTTAGCAGAAGTTTACATTATGCTGCCAACGTCTTAGTTGGCATTGAAATTATCTGTTTATAAGTGTAATTGATTGAGTACTGACTCTAATATGTGTTTAAATAGTAGCAAAATTTAACAACGTAACAAATTTATATTTTTTGCAACATATAATTCCGAATAATTGCCCGTATTCTGATTAATCGCTTAGCAGTATCCAATCCATTTGACACACATTTTTCATCTTTACAACACTTGTCTGAATATACTGGAGTTGAGATGTTGTTGGTGTGTGGTGTGAAGTGTTTCATTCATTGTTTGCAATGATAGTTAAAACTCTGTGAGAATCAGTACTGGTGAGCAACTTGTAAAAATCTAAAGCATGCCAAACTTGTGTTACAAAAGTTTTTCTAAAGAGGTTTCCCTCAGTTTGTCAGTTAATCGAACTGTCAGGATAGATCCAACAACCCACCCCCCTCCCCCCCTCTCTAAAAACAGAGTTAAACAACTGATGTTTGCATGTTTGATTTGGAAAACTACAGATTACATACAGGCAAACAAATTTAATAGTCAGGGTAATATGCCCAAACTCATTGAGTAGACTCTTAGTACTATGAAACTGGTTGAGATGCCAATAAAGGTGCATGGCTGGAATAAATTGCTTGTTAATCATGCCCCATTTTTCGTTAGTTGCATACAAGAAAATAAGCTGACAAGAATATCATGAACATGAATGTAATGCTACAATGATATTATCAATGATACTACGTGACGAGGATAAACTTATGACATGATGAAGCAGGGCAGATGGGAAGAAGGATTTAGTTGAGGGTGAAAAAACAGCACCTGAAACAGTGCCTGACGGATATTTAGATATGTATTTTTTTGCTTCAACTTTCTTTTCAGCCTCAAAAACCTTAATAAACCCTTCCTCTTCATCCACCATGCTTTCTGCTTCAACGGCTTTACTACCAACAAATGATAACAATTGGGCTAAGACCTAGAATATACTGATCAGTTAACAACTGTTTTCAGACAATCATAGAGAATGAAAAAAGAAACATAAAACAATGCAAGACAGAGAAGTGGGAAATCAGAATTGTTCACTTTCAATTAAATTATCAAATAGTGAGAAAAAAAAGGCACATGGTTAAGAAAAACTTCATGGAAGTACCAAATAGGAAAATTTAACCACATTGGCAAAAACAATATTTTGAAGATACAATAAACATTGCTTACCCACTCAATATTTTGAGCAATACGTCTCTCATTAGATTGTCTATTCCATCAACTTATTATACAATTGGTAGTATTTTCCTTACCACAAGATGCAAACGCAATGTACTATCTGGTTACAGGTAAACCTGGAGGCCACAATCACACAAGTAAAAGAGAGTGGCCATCGTATGATGTATATGGCATTTCTAATATCAGAATAAATGGAAAGCTTTCAACATGGCCAAGCACAAAAGAGAAATAAGGAGCTGCTAACATATGTCGCAAAAACAGCATGACATTTCCTCACACTAATATTATTTAAAACAGTACGTCAAGACGGTCGAGTAGCTACATACCTGAATGTTTGCTTGGCCATCCATAATTTTGGTTGGTGGGATATCCCCAGTTAATTGCCCAGACACATAGATAAGGTCATTTTCTTTCAAATGAGATGCGGCAACTTGTGCCAAATCATCTTGGAATATTATGGGAATCCTGAAAAAAAAAGAAAAGTTAATCACAGAAGAATGAAAAAATGTGGTCGCTGATCAACAAACTTGCAAAGATATTCGTTTCTTACATGTAATTCAACAAGTGAAATAAAAAACTACACTAGCAATCAAGCTTAGTCGTCAGTCGTCACTGATGTTAAAATGTGCGTGCATCATGGTTGTTAAGGCGTCACTATAGCGTCGCTAAGGCGCTGCCAGAGGTCGGGGCGTCTGGATCGCCTTGGATTAGTCCCTATGGCGTCCGCCTTAAGCCTGAGGCGTTCTCATGGCGTCGCTATGGCGACGTGTAGCGACTTAAGGCGACGAGAAAGGTAGGGCTGCAGATTTTTTCTGGTGGACCCATGCACACGCGAAAACATGGATGATCTGGGCTTTGTGCGCGAAAGAGAAGGGTGGGGCGCCAAAAGAGGGGCCCCAGCCCGCCAAAAACCACCAAATAGCAGATTAGATCAGATCAGAAGGGGCAGCGGCAGACCAGAAAGGGATTGCGGCAGTGGCAGATCAGAAAGGGGCTGGCGGCGGCGACCCTATCCCTTGACGGCGCTAGCGACGATATTGCCAGCAGCAACCCACGTATTTTCTCGTCTCTTCTCCCCTGCTACGCTCCATCCTCTGCTATTCTCCTTTCTCCCACGTATTTTCTCGTCTCTTCTCCCCTGCTATGCTCCATCCTCTGCACTTCTTGCACTTCTTTCTCTGCTCTGCTGTGTCACATTAGAATACCTTGATTGCTACCTAATTAGCTTGGACATGGCAACGCTGTTGTGTCATATTAGAATATCTTGTTTGCTACCTAATTAGTTTGGACGTGTCTAAGGCGTCGCCTCGCCTTACGCCTTGACGCTATAGCGGTAAGGCAGTCCGGGGTCACCTTACCGCCTTAACAACCATGGCGTGCATTTTTGCGCTTGGTTTATTAGCTACTCCATTGCCAAACTTTTAAACCAACAATGCGCAAAAGAAGAGCAGGAGAACAAATATTGAGATTTTCTGCTCCATCCACAGTTCATGTAGGCACACTTTCAAACCAAAGAGCCCTAAAAAACGGTTCCCCAATTGTAAATATAATATAGTTTTATTCCAAATTTTATCATCGATTCTGCATGCAGTTTATATTTCGTAAGCGAATCAGATGAATCAAAACCATGCAACGACAAAACCTAGGCAATTCATTATAGGACATCTGCAGCATCCCTCAGTCCCAAACAGGGCAAAGTACCAACCAATCGCAGACACACATTGATAGGGACAGGAATCGATGGCCATACCAGAAGTTGGGGTAATCAGAAAGGCGGTCCTGCACGAGCACCGACACGGCGGAGAACCTGCCGTCGGGCAACCGCTGCAGCTGCACGGGCGCGCCGACGGAGCCGATGAGGCGAACGGCGTTGGCCACGCGTGGCTGGAACGCGATGGTGGACGGCCGGGGGAGCTCGCTGGGGAGCTTCTCCCTCTGCCATCCCGGCCCCGTCTCCTCCCCCTCCCCCGCCACCGCATCCGCCGCGGCGGTCGCCGGCGCCGGCTTGGTGCGGCGAGCGTAGGTGCGCTTCGACGTGGAGAAGGCGGCGGCGGAGGACGCGGAGGTTGTGGAGGGGAGGAGGAGGAGCTTGCGGTGGTTGAGGAGGCGGACGAGGTGGCGCATGGTGGTCGCCGGCGAAAAACCCTAAACCCTAGAGGCGGAGGAGTGGGGAATTTTTTGTTTGGGCCGGAGGAGGAAGACGAGACGAGAGGAGAATGTGAAGAGGTGAAATGGACGCGGATGGGGTGAGGTGTCCTTTTTAATGGTGGACCGTCAGGTGGAGTGGTCCAGTTAGGATTTGGGCTTGTGTGTCTGGTCCACACAAGAAAGTTCAGTTTTGGGTCGGAGATTTTAAGGAGGCCATACTGGGGTTTGCACGGTTTGTCCGGATCCATATGGATGGAATTTGAGTAAAATCCAACTACTTATTCCACTACACCTTTTTTTATCTATATTTTTTAATAATAACTTATATCACTATATAATGGGTCTGGTTGATGCAAATCCTACTCTGAGATTTTAGATAATTACTTATACCACTATATAATGGGTCTGGTTGGTGCAACTCCTGCTACGAGATTCATATTTTATGGATATAGAGTTGTAACAAACATTTTGGAGATAGAGTGAAGTTCCCGTTCTGCTCCTAAAAATTACGCTAAGAAGGTGAAGCAGTATTCCTACCGCTCCTTAACTCCACTCCGCTCTTAGAGTAAGTTGTACCAAACGGGGACAATATATCAAACTGTTTTTACTAAATGTATCAAACGGAGCCAATATATCAAACTGGTTTTACTATATGTTTGTGAGATAAATAGTGAAATAGACTTTTCTTTTTAAAAAAATGCTCACTCCGCCATGCGCTCGTCATTTATTGCTTTATTCCACGGAAGAAGGATCTCTCTCTTTTTCTTTTTCTTTTTTGACTGGAAAGGATCTCATTTTAGAAGAAGAAGAAGAAGAAGAAGAAGAAGAAATATGTAAAGAGAAGGGTGGGCCTAGTTCGAGGGGTAAGTCAGAATAATGGGCCAACTGCAGGGAAAAAAAAAGTTATGCTGGGCCTGCAGTCCGCCTGGCTCGGTTTGCTCATGTAGGCCCAAAAGGCCGAGGCGCCACCGCCTATAATCCTCTGTGCCTACCGAAACTGCAGTTCAGACTTCAGAAAGAAATTTAGCAGCAGTTGTTGCTTGCAAATTTCCTTATGGCCTTCAGCACATAACCAAAACGATGCTTTGAACGAAGGCGAGGCCACGAGGAAAAATCCACGGCCACGACCATCGCCGTCCTCACGGTAAAAAAGTAGCAGCTCTCGCCGCCGCCGCCGGCCGTGGCTGTGTGTGTGTGCGCGCGCGCGCGCGTGTCAACCGTGCGCGAGGGGGGAAAATGTGGTGGCAATTGCAGCGCATGGCACACGCGCGCTACAAGACGACGGTCGTCGTGCGATCGCGACGACGACGCTGATTTGCCGCGGCTGTTTGATTCGCCGGATCGAGCTTCGCGTTGCGTTGCGCCTGTGCGAGTGCGGCGCGAGTATGACAACAGTACCGTATGTTTGGTTCGCTGTCACAGTTTGCCACATCATACTTGTGACAGTCATAATTTTTAGATTTGCGTTTGGTTTGCTATTACAGTTGTGGCTTGCCACACACTGTTTCACATGTCATAGGATTGTTTTTTTGTCAACTTTACCACACTTTATGACTAAAATTTTGTTGGCCATACTTTTTTGGCTGCCACAATTGACTTCGCGCTCCACCACCAACTGCGCGCGGAGCTTCCGCGCGTGATAAACGTGTGCTTCCGGTGCCTCCTAGCTACCACATGTGTGCTAATGCTGCTGCAGATTCACAAAACATGTCGTATCGCTATCGCCTCTGCTGATCGATTTCTTCCGTCAGGCATCAGCACGTTCGTACAGCTGCTTCTGCTTGTTGCGCTGTTCAGATTTTGGCACGTACGGTTATTACTACTCTAGGAGTAGGGTACGATCTTTTCGTATATTTAAATAAACTGTAGCCACGTAAAGAACCAAAGAATAAAAAATTTTGAGTAAAACTTCTATGTCTGTATTATTCGCGACGTAAAATTCAAAACTAGAAATTAAAAACCCTTAAAATCAACTTTAAAATTATATTTAAAAATATAAATTATTGTTGTGACTTATAAGCAAACAGCTGAATAGAGCGATGAGAGTTGTAATTGGTATGTAGGAGTACGTACAACAAGAACTGAATTGTCACTGTCAAATTTATATATCTGGATTAGGATTACGTTGAGGCCATCTATGTATATGTTACGTATGTAGGCTTGCGTTGCAGGGGGATCGAGCCATGTTCTGCTGTTCCCTGCGTACCATGCCTGCATGTATTGCGTTGCCGCCGTCCGGCAGCTCGTTATAATTGAGCACGGTCCATCGATCGGCGCCCCCACAACAACATTCACAAGCAGCTAAACGACGTAGGTCGATTGATCAAATCTAATTCATTCGTGCAGGCACGTACGAAAAATAGGAAAATACGGAGGGAGTATTAGTCTGCCAATATTTATCTATGGCTTGTGATGACGTGTAGTACTCAACGCAAATCGCCTCTTGCTCTGTCAACTACAGCAGGTAATACTGTAATATCTTCTATCAACAGTGCTGTAGAGTTAAACAGTAAGCAAAGACGTGCGTGCATATGAACCATGAACTGACCAATGATAAGCTATCTGACCAATGATAGATTTCATTTTTTTTGTCAGAGAAGCGTTAGATTTGCCTCAAATCATGTAGGCTACGTTATGATAGGCAAGTATGCACACGATCCATGTTGCTAGCCATTATTACAGAACAACAACCAGCCACCAAACCTAACAACAACTCACATGGCTCGGTTTGTGTAGACCAGAGATAAAAATGCATTATTCAAACAAAATTTATACTTGACCCCTGCTCGTTGCTGCTGCCTACTGTATGGTACATGCATGTACTTGTCAGTCCTAATTTGTTATAAGACGACCCTTGTCTCATTTTCTTTTGCCAACTGGATTGATACCAGACATCTGTCGATCTCCTACTCCATCAGCACCACTGCACATTTGCTTTTCCTAATACTCTGTCATTTATATAGCAGCAATCATTACATGCTATATAAAACAACAAAACAAAGTACTAAACATTCCGGGAGTTGGGGTTAATCAACCACAACGGCTGGATCGATGATACATCAGACCAACTATATATCTAATTAAAAGTCAGCTCAACAAATAAAGTCGTAGTATCAAAGAAACCAAAATCATAGAACAAATCAGGTTAAGGTAGGTCCAGCAATATAATAGAAAATGCTCTACAATTTGACTTCACAAGATAACACGATACGCGTTTACTAAGATACGTGTTGTGCACTAGTTATAATTAATTTGCTTTCTTATCACCACCAACAAGAAAGATGAGAAGAGGTACGTGGAGGAAGTGCAGATGGGCCAGATCACACGCAGGCACGCAGCTAATTATCACCACTAAATTAACCAAACTAATCAAAAAAAAAGATCCAAGGCAATGAAAATTTCTGGAAATCGAGGAACAGGAAGAGTACGGTACATGTACGTTGCTAGTGCGTACGTGTATGTACCTAAGTCGGTTAAAGATTCAACACGGTTTTTGGTTTGGAGACCGTGTCAAAAACTCCCAAGTTTTGATTGGATTTTGGCGTGTGCGCCGAGCTGTTCCAAGCTGGTTAGTGGTGATGGTGGTGGTGGTACACAAGTCGGTCACGAGCGCACGTCCTGTGAATCGATAGAGAGAGAGACAGACGTTAGACACGAAATTTCGCGGAAGCTGCATGGTACAGCCAACGACAACTCCAATTCCAGCTCGTCGCGTCACCTTCCATCGGTCGGCTGGCCTGGTAGGGATTATAAATTCCGGGTGCCGCGAATTCTGGATGACGTTTTGCACGACGATCCGATGGATTTGTAGCGATAGGATTTGGTTAATGTTCAGTGAAATTTTGCTGAATTCCATTCCCGCGCTAGAAATGTTAAACTCTCTGCCTTGGTTTGAAGCTAAACTTTGTCATACCAAACTATTGGCATTTTGGATACTGGTTTAGCAGGGTTTGGTTGCTGCCAATGTTGCCTACAATACATTTTTGTTGTCATCAATATCAAAAACTTGTCCATGATTTCATTGCTGATATTTTTATACGGTAGCAAACCAAACAAGCAGCTAATTTTTCATATTATGGATTTAGGAGCAGTGTGATGATTCCACGTGTATTTATAGAGGCTATGTCTTTCAGTGTTTGTATTTGTGGTATTTGATGTCCCTGATATTTTCAAACATGTACAAATGATATACACATGTATCTGGAAAAGGATTGGTAGTGGGAAGTTAGGGTGCAGCCGATGTTGTTAACCGTCGTTTTCAATCAGTTAGCTTAACGAGTTATTCTGTAAGATGAAATACCTTTTCGTCTAAACTAAATCCAAAAGTAAAACTCCACGGAGAGAGCTTCTAGCAAAGGTTAATTTATATACTTTATCATTACTGGGCAGAGGGGTGAAATGCTTGCTCTGTTTCCGGCAAAGGAAAGAAGATAAAATAAATGCATATCAAGCATCCCAACGACAGCTAAAACCGAAATGCCAACAATGCCCCAGAAATTTTAAAACATAGGCTAACATGAAACAGGAGACCTTTTCGTCAGAGATAAAAAAACGCCAACACACAGAGCTCATAAAATAAAAATACGGGATTGGACGAGGCCAACATACCCATACAGATACCAACATCATTTATTCCTTAATACCCAGGATCCTTTATGGTTGGCGACAGACGTAGGGTTACATGGACGTGTGCTAATGTGGAACTACTGCATTATGCTATACAAGATCTCATCTGTGAGATAACATACTCCCTTTCTCCTAAAATACGCTCGAAAATTCTAACAAACAGTTAAACTAACCATATGTATTTTTATGTTATGCATATGATGTCATTAAATTTGTATTTAAAAATGCTTTGAATAATATTAATTTTATAGCTTTCGATAATATTTTACGAGACAAACTAATGTCAAAATAAAGTGTTGAAGACAGTGTAAAATGCTCCTAGTCTTATATTTTACGATGGAGAAAGTACTAGAAAAATCAACGCATCTATTTGCGCGCCACATAAGCCATGTTTCTTTCAGCTCGAAATTATTGTAATATGAATTATTCTACCAGATTACTTTAAGTTGAATTATTATGAGTAGTATAATAAGCTGTAGGATATTTCTTTGTTAGATTATTGAAAACTGGATTATTGTGTTTAAGTCTAAAGGACAGTGTGGTGGCATTGGTGGGTAATTTTTCATCCAATAATCTAAAAAAGCTCACCTAATTAAGCTTATTAGATTATAATAACCTAGGATGCAGATTATAATAAGTTGCTCTAATAATCTGTTTGTTTCTTTTAGATTACTCATGATAATTTAGATTATAATAATATCAAGCTGAAAGAAACATGGTCATAGTTAGCCTGCTATAATTAGAAATATACTTTAATAGATTGTTATTTTTTTAACTTGAAGTGAATTTTTTTTTTCTAAAGATCAATTTTTACTAATACTCCCTTGTCCTCTTATGATATAATACTTTTAGAAATTAAACTTTTGTGATTGTTATATTATGATTACTACTACTCTCTTTTTTGAGAGTACTGTTTGGCTTCATTTTTTTTGTGCAAATAAAAAATAAATTGTATTTTTGAACACCTCATGTTTGGAAGCATCTATAACCTGACGATTAGCGACCAAGATTTGGTTGCAAAGAGGACATATATTCTCGAAAGATACAGACTCCATAATATAAAAACGATGGTGCTGAAAGTTTTTTCATGATTTTTTTCATTAGATAATTCAACTCATAATAGACAGATATTCCCCGTCTATTTTTCATGCATTAAGGCTTAATCCAACTCATACTAGACAGATATTTCCCTGTCCAATAATAAATATGTGAAACTAATGATACCGTTTGCTAAAATTATAGTCATAAAACTCATGGGTAAAGTTTCTAAAACAGTGTCAAATATCATCTTAAGTGTCAATAATATTTACTACCGGAGGACGTAGAACATTTCAACCTAGAATACCAAATTCATGGGACAACTTATTTGATCTTATCCAGAATTCCAGATAAGTTTTACTATTATCATGGACAATACTACAAATTTAGCCACAAGTAAACATTAACTCTGCCAAATAAATCTTATTAAAAACTGTAAAATGAGTCAATTTTGCTCTAAAAACAGCAAGACAACTACCATAGGCCACCGGTGTCACAGCCAACTCACTCCAGCTCCCTCCCCACAGCAAATCCCGGAGAACCCCATACCCGAAAACGGTTACCCACAACGAGATAAATCCGCAGCACTCCCCACGACCACGATGGGATATTACTAATAATCCAAACCAAACCCCAAAAAAATCACGACCCAACGAAGCTTCCACGAAGCTCACTCCCCTCCCCCAACTCCCTTTTTATTCCCCCTTCCTTCGTCTCCTCCAATCTCCATTCTCAACAGCATTCCCCCCAAATCAAAATCTCCATTCCCGGATTCCCCCATTCTCCATCTATCCATCGAGATGAAGCTCTCCATCCAATCTCTCGCGAGGAAACTCTCCCTCCCGTCGCCGAAGCGGACGTCGAGCGGCGGCGGAGGGAAGTCCAAGAACAAGAGATCAATCTCTCGCAGCGAGGCGTCGTCTTTCGCGTCGTCGTCGTCGGACGAGACGATGATGGCGGCGAGGTCGATGTCGACGCCGAGGTCGGTGCTGCTGCCGGCTGAGATCTCGCGGCGGGAGCTGGAGGCGGTGCTGCGGCGGCTGGGTCACGAGGAGCCGTCCGACGACGAGCTGGACGCCGTCGCTGCAATCGCGGCGGAGGCGGAGGTGGGCGGCGAGGAGGAGGAGGAGGAGCTGAGGGAGGCGTTCAAGGTGTTCGACGCCGACGGCGACGGCCGCATCACGGCCGAGGAGCTCCGTGGCGTCATGCTCGCCATCCTCGGCGGCGACGGCGTTGGCTGCAGCCTCGACGACTGCCGCCGCATGATCGGCGGCGTCGACGCCGACGGCGACGGATTCGTCGGCTTCCAGGACTTCTCCCGCATGATGATGGCCGCCACGGCGGCGACCGACGGCGCGAGATCGTCGTGGTGATCTCTTCTCCGGCGACGGACATGTTCCTCCTCTCCTCTCCTCGATCCGTTCCCGCCAAAAGGATCGGATCGGACGGCCATGATGCACTCTGCTTCAACTTTTTTTGGCGCGCACTAGACGAAGGGAAAAGCCAGCAAGCACTACTACACTACGAGATGCGCTGCTAATTAAGTAATCTAGCTACTAATCGACCAAGAAGGAATCCGAATATTATTAGCCTAAAACCCAACCTGTAAAATTCATTATGAGAGAGTAATCCCAAGGCAAAATGCTTCGTTCTTTCAAATTTTGATCCTCCTACTTGGAGGTATTGCTGTGTGATTCGGAGTTGTTTGATCTGTTGCATGCGATCGAGCTATAAAACATTCTTTAGGTCCTATGGATTAATTTAGTAATTTACATAGGAATATTGAGCTGAATGAATGAATGAATGAATGATGGATTGCAGAGGAAATTTTTGGATTTTTTTTTTCGTCGAGTGATTGGAGATTCCGATTCGCGTAGGCTTGACGAGACCACCTGTGATGGCAACGTGGCAGCTTTAGCAAGCACCTCGAACGTGTTCTTTTTGTCCATTTCCCTTTTGGCATCGGGCATGTTGTTGCTGGCTAGTAGTTTCATCTAGAGTTGCTGCTACTACATACTGTTTTAACTGACAGTAATGTATAACCAGTTTCCTTTGCCGATTAACAATAATCAGATACGTTGTACAGCTTGCTTCGGTTGTAAACTTACCAACTGGGCAGTTGTTCAGTGATTATGTACATCGGCAAATCATATCATTATCATAGCTCTTGTTTCGCTCTTTTGGATAATGGAAATGGTAACTGTCCATCACTCTTGGTTACTTCGTTCTATGATTTCTCGTCCTTTTTTTTTCTCTCTTGCTGGTTCTTGAAAGGAGCCCATGTTTCCGTCTATTTTAGCTTATCAGAAATGCTCGGGCAAGTTCCAAGATAAGGCCCATGACCTGTAATTTTACAATCAGTGATCACAAGATGCTGTAGCCATGGTGCGCGATATATGGTCGTGCTATGGTAGCCCCTGGTTTCATCACTTTCACGGTTCATTTTCTCCTGAACAGGATAAATACGCCACTTCATCAGATGCCTCTCCTTTCTTCAGAAAGCCGTGTGCTAATTCCAGACCTAACCTTGCCTGTTTCACTGTTTTGTTCAAAAGAACTCTTTTTTATGACTGTTCAAAAAGCTCCTCTCTGAAGAAAATTCAGGGACAAGTTTCCCATAATTAAGTAGTAGCAGTCACCTTCCAAGCGTGCAGTGCCGCTTTTCTTTCCCTTTATTGACGCTTCAAGCAACGCTTTGCAGTACAAATGTACAATGAATCCTGGCACCCAGATTATGATTAGCAGCCGCCTAATGTGACGTACACTAATCCTGAATAAACAGTATTACAAGAGCATGAACATTCAGACAACGACCATCCAATTAGGAGATGAGATTCGGTCAATCTGTCATATGGCAAGGCAGCCACTACTAGTACCACAGCACTTTCTAGTTTGAGTCCATCTCTGTGATTTCCAACCGGCAACGAGTAAAGTCTTGATCAATGGCAGCGAGTAAAGTTTGAGCAATTGCCTAGCAGATACAAGATGCTCTTTTTTTTTTCTCTCTTGAAGATTGGTAAGCTGCCTTGGAGTTTCTTGGTAGAACTCGAGGCAAAGCAGCAGCAGCCTGCCCTTTTAATTGACTACTAATACATCTTGTTAGTAGTCTGATAGGCTATGCAACATTTTGATAGTTTTTCAGCTTTTCGGTAGAGGAAATTGCTCAACGATTGCTAGTAGCTGCCAGAGTGCTAGTTGATCTGTGCTACCGTCTCTCTTTGCTAAGCTGTTTTACTACTGTGTCTCCTTGAAAAGAAAATGAGGATCGAAGAAAGAGCACTCTGCCCCGTGATACAGTTTTGACCGGAGTCAAGGAATATTTGTACCACGTAGCAGTAACACCAATACGTGTCACCACTACTCGTACCTTGGCATGCTCATCAGTCGCATTGTTTGTAGTTTTCCCACCTCTCGGGCCATTGTAACAGTAATATTAAAAGTGAACCTGCTTGCAGGTTTCCCAAGCTTTTTCCGGCCGTTTCCATGGCGACAAAGACAAACGCAGCTGCACAACAAAACCCCAACAAAACCTCTTCTCTCTCTTCTCTGTCGACGCATGTGAGATTGTGAATTTGTGAAGCAAGCCTGCAACCTCACGACAACGTTTACGCTCGTCTTGGCCTGTCGCCGACTAACCCGGCGGGTAAATTTTTGCACTGCGAAATTGGAGTAGTAAAAGTCGAGTGCACATCACACGCGCGAGCGTGCACGATCGCCAGCGACGACTTTTGTGTTTTGGTTTGGCCAGTCAACTTCCTCCAAAGTTCAGGGAAACTGGGGAAGTGCTAGTGTATTGCCTTGCTTTTGCCTCTCTTTTTTTCTTACTATGGTAGGAATAGTAGGTGACTGAAATAGTGCAAATGTTTCCTATCAAAAAGAAAAAAAAAGTAGTGCAAATGCAGGCTTGGCACCTACTACTAGCCACATCCAAGTTTGTCTTTGTCACCTGAGCCTTTTCTCCTTTTCAGATCGAGTTCCACCAGCTCATCCATCCGCGCGTGCACTTCACTTACTTTTTCCCTACTGGCTTGGTGAGTTAAACTCATGCAGGGAAAAAGGGATCCGAGGCAGGTAGGGAAGTGTGTGTATTTTTGTTCTTTTGCTTCAGGCAAGGCTCGTTTTGATGACAACTTCCTTGATGTTTCCTTGGCTTGCTGGATGCAGTTTGATGACAACTCCCTGAACTGGATGCACAAGCAAAGTAGCAGCATCAGTCAGTGCAGCAGCATGGGTGGTTTCGCCATGGAAGCTTGTGAAAGAGGCATCCGAGGTGCGTGAAAGAATAGTTTCTTTTTTCACCTTTGCTGTATGTAGGACATCAGTAGTTTCAGATCATTGCTACTACCAGTACGAGCACAGACCACCGTGAAATAACAAGCCATAACAGACATCCAGTGGAACCAGAGAACAAAAATACAGGGCAACCAGAGAACAAAAATAAAGTGCAACCAGAGAACAGAAATACACGATCCAGATTCGTCAACTGAATTTCTTTCAAAAAAAAAAACCAACTGAATAATCCTGACCTTTATTGAATCCATTTCACCTATATATGAGCACGAAAAAGATACTACAAGTTCTCTAAAAGAACATTAGGAGAAGCATTAGAGGAACTGGTCAGGCGGATGGGCGTAGCAAACATACATTTCATACTGCTTCAGCATCACCGATGAATTTTCCATTGGCATCCCAAGGCCTAGTTTCGAAAGACTTGCCGATCATACTCCTTTTCTTGTTGACTGACCCATCATCACGGGCGTATTCCGGAAAATAGTCCAGAAAAGATTTTGTTCCAAGAGTATTTACTCCTTCAAACAGAAACTCCATCACCAAATCCTGTTTGTCAAGACCAAATATAAATTGAGATTTAAACAATAACACAAATATAAGTCAAATGTGTAAATATGTTGATGGCCAAAAAAGACCTCTGCACGACTTTCACCAATTAACTTCTTCAAAAGAGGATAGCCAGGATCCTGTCCATAGAGGATGCACAAGATTAAGATAGCATCTTTCATAAAAGCAGTTAAACACCAATGGAGGAGAAGCAGAATGGGGTAAGTATAGTAGGTAAGTATAATTTTCTAAATTGAATATATGATTCTGGTGGAATAACAAAACCTTCTCAGCCCTCCATGTGAGATATTTATGTTGTTGTTCTCTGTTACGAGCGATCGTCACCTTGTTATTTTCTTTAATTGCTTGATCCATTAGCTCAAGCCAGATCTGCATAATGAGAATATTCAGAACTGACTAGTTCACATCAGAGAATAATCCTTCAAGAATTCAGTCATGAATCATAAGAAGACCAGCTCAAAGCTACGATTTTTTTTTTTTTTTTTTTGCAAAAGATCAAAATGATGACTTATAAATGTTTTCATGTGGATCCTGTTATAGAGCTATGACTGTACATAGATAACAATTGGAGAAAAAAGTAGTACTAGGGTCTTACCTTATAATAATCCATGAAAGCTAAATGTAGAACATGGTGGTTGCGTTCAGTCGACTCAAATATAGTCCAGATAACGATTGGAGAGAAGAACCTCAGCGACTCACTCGTAATCTTGCCACCCCAAGGAAGAAGCTGCATTTTCTCTAAATAAAGATATCGAGCTACATATAAATTTAACATCGGAAGATTTATGAGGTAATCGGTTGGGTGAAAGTTAGGCAAGATCCAAGTACCTCGCTATACTTTTGTGCAAGCGGCATTATTTTCTTGTAGTACTTATCTTTGTATTCCTTGTGTATAGTGGTATCGTACAAAGGATTGAGATCCCTGCATATAGTTCAAATAGCTAGTTCAGACTATAAAGCACACTGGTTCTTCCTTGCAACAGCAACGATTTTCTAACACTCACAGTACAACAATACTTTGCGCAGGTGTTGTAAAAACATTGGCGCAAAATATTGGAAGATCATATTCAGGTTCAGAGAAAGCAGCAAAGTCAAGAACCTGCATAGGAATATGCATCATAAGTATAGTAGAGAATGGTAAAAGATGATTGTAAGCTAGGTGGGTCATTGTTTGCTACATTGTAAAAAGAATAATCATAAATCATAAGAAAGACCAGCTCAAAGCAATGAGTTTTTCTTCGCAAAAGATCAAACTGACAACTTACCAATGTTTTCATGTGGATCCTATTATAGCGCTATGACCATAAATAGATGCTCCAAATCACAATGAAGCAGAACCGAGGAAATGTTAAGCAGGGAATTACATGAAATTAACAAAATTATAAATAGGGGAATGGCTAGACAAAGTTCTGGAAAAGCAATATGCAGTATTATCAAGTGAACTTTGAGAGAGATTTAATAAAGGAAATTTGAGATCACCAAAACATATGAAATACCTTAAATGCGTTTTTCTTTTCAATTGTCAAGCTGCGAAGCAGTCTAATTTTTGGGGCACTGAATGAGAGAGCATTGAAAACCGTATTATCATCACTGGACTTTATAAACTTGAACTTTTCCTGGAAGCATAAAATAAAATCAGATCAATTGTTTACATGAGACAGACATATTGACAGCCAGTGACAGGACTTTAGGGACATGGTTAAAGCTAGCTGACACTCGAGATTATTTATTGTACAATCAAATGTCTACGCTTAGCAGCCAGCTTCTCCACCAAAATAAACAAATAATCGCAGTCACAAACGATGATTATATCATTGCTCGCAAGGGATATAATTTGCTCAAATAGGAAGCTAGTCAGATAGACACAGCGTTACTACGATTACCAGTGATGGACTACAATAATGCACCAAAAATTTCAGTAGGTAAAAGCATGATTGTGGTAGTTCAGATCTATTCTAAACTTCTTTCGGACCAAAAATTCCCCAAACTAGGGTATCTCCGGGTAGTCCTCTCCTTCCACGGTGCCTGAACCAAGTAAGTACTACCAGCTAACAGCAAACAATAGAATGAATAAAAACCTCAATCAAGTAGCAACCTTACCACTCTACCAAGTTTGCAATATGAGCTCGATTTGTTTCGTTGCAGGAAGCAAAGCTCACACACGAAGCTCAAGATGATTGAAGCATGAGCTGACATAGGAGGAAGAACTGAAGGACTGAAGAAGACGAACCTGGGAGGGATGAGGGGTTAGGGTGGTCCGGAGGCAGGTCTCCTCCAGCGCGAAGCTGACGAACTTCTGGTACGGCAAGCCGACGCCCAAGCTGCCGCCGCCGCTCATGCTCGCTCCCCAGCTTAGTGGCAAGAACAGTGACGCGATAAAAGAAGAGCTTTTGTTACTTTCCAGTGGGGCTAATGGCTAAAATAGCACTTATAAGAGCTGGCTGCTCCAAAACACTATTACAAAATTAGACCTATCTAAAATGACACTTAGAAGTCACCTTCTTTGTCAAAATAGCAAAAACATTTCATGCAGCCATATGAATCAAATTTTGTGACCATTTTGTCCCTGTAAGGGAAAAAATCATCAATTTCATCCTTTGAAAGAGGAGAGAAAAAAAATCATCAACAACATATTGCTTTGCCGCTTGGGGTTGACTACGGGGAGGCCACGCCGTGCCGCCGGAGTCCCTCCTGATTCGCCCGCCGCCCGAGCGCTGCCCGCGTGCGTCTAGGCGCCGCCGAATCCACCCGAGCGCCACCCGCACACCGCACGCGCGGTGCCTGGCCGATCCGCTCGCAGCCCGCTGCCCGCGCGTCGCTCCGCCCGAGCGCCGGCTGCTTCTCCGCCCGAGCCGCCCGCCGCGCTCCGGCCGCGCCGCAAAGCACTAGACCGGTCGGGGTAAGAGAGAGGGCCTGTTTGGATGACGTTTAGATTCTGAAAAGTGTTTGGTAGCCCAGCTTAGTCTGAAAAAGCTCTGAAACCAGCTTTTGACTTCTTAGATCATTCTCCAAAATATGTAACAGCAGATTCTCAGAATCTACGTACCATTTGGGACAGCTTTTGGCAGCTGTAGTTTTTGGGAGAAGCTGCACCAAACAGGCCCAGAGTCGGGGAAGGGGAGCCGGTTTCGTTTCATTAGAAATGGCAAAACTGTCCTTTCATATTTAGTTTTAGGAATAAAAAGATATCATAATGCTATAGGAGTATATGTTACGGAAAAGATGATGTTTTTTTTAATAACGTTTTGGAGTTGTATGAGTATGACCTTAGGTATTATAGCAAATATCCCTCGATATGATAGAGAATTAGAGATAATAAACAGATTAGCAAAATATCTCTGTCACCTGTCGCTACACCAATCTCAAAGCAAAGGATTTTGCATTTTCGCTTTTCCTCTTGCCAGCCAGAGCACAACGCATCCCGTCTGGCATATATGCACATGTATGGCCGCACAAAACGGCACATGGCTGCATAATACTTGTATCATGTAATACTCTACATACTCGCATGTATCTCAGACCATCTGGGCAGGGTGTTTAGGATATTCTTCCCAGTCATAGAAGATTGTCAGAAACTTACATTCTTCTGATAGGAAGTATATATGCATGTGAAGATCAACTTCTCCATAATTATTAGTAGTAAGATAAGGGGGAGCTAGTAGACTATTTATATCATCTGACACCGATATCGACAAAATTTAACTGTTTCTGACAAAAAATTACAGAAGACTTTGCCATTTCCAGCAGTACTAGTATATATTCAGGTTCAGGTAGGTGGCTGAGCAGAAATCAGATGACACTGTTAATGTTTCTTCTGATCATTAGCTAAACAATCATGTATTAGGAAGAGCTGTTCCATCGTCAGCATCCATCCAATCATTGCTCTAGACTAACAACAATTCACCCCTAATTCAATCCACTTTCTCAAGAATATTCCCTGATTTCCTGCTCACTGGCTAGTCCATGTTCCGGTGTATAACACCGTGATCTGAACGAAAAAAATACACAACAGAACAAAATACTCGACTGTTTTTAATCTTAAAATGGCAAAATTTTTAGCCTGCACAACTGACACAGAGGTTGGACATCCAAAGTTGTAATTCTGAATCTAAACTGTCAGAACTCAGCAAGCTTCGCTTCATTAACAATTGCACGGGCAGTATTGCAAAATTAGTTTGATTCTACAATACTAGTATGATTTGTGTGCAGATCTTGGAAGATCATACCTCCAATTTGAGGTATAATTTAAGCAAAACAGCTGATTCTTCTCTGACAAAACTGCAAATCAAACGAGAAGCACAGAGGGATAACACCCACAAAACAGGGGGATTATATTAAGATCAGATTTACTAACATCCAAATTCTGAACAATAGGAACAAGAATGCAAGATCCAAGATCCAGGAGTCTCTTACTCAACGCAAACGCTTACATCTTGTGGGGGAAAAAAAAAGAGAGAAAGCAAGCATTAGCGTGATTAGAACCCAAAAGCAGAGGACAGAATTGCTGCCTTGTGGGGATCCAAATTTCCAATCTACCAAGAAAACAGTAGTTGAGAATCGTCGAGATTATTAGTAAAAAAGAATCTAGGGCTAGTGGGAGTCTTTTTAATCGGTTGTATATACACTTAATTTCCACCACCGCACACGGCACGCTCGGATGGATGGATGGATAGGAAGAACCGAAGAAGTGGTCAATGAAGAAGAAGAAGAAGAAGAAGAAGAATTGGGGAATCGATCGATCGATCCAAGAATTAGGCGATCTTGGCGAAGGCGGAGGCGCCACCTGCGGCCATCATGACCTTGAATTCCTCGAAGGAGATGAGCCCATCGCCGTTCTGATCGACGCCCTCGATCATGCGGCGGCACTGCTGGACGGTGGCCTTCTCGCCGAGGCCATGGAGGACGCGGGCGAGCTCGGATGCGGAGATGGTGCCGTTGCCGTCGGCGTCGAACACCCTGAAGGCGTGGCGGAGATCCTCCTCGACGGCGGCCGCGTCGGTGGCGTTGAGGGCCCTGAACTCGTCGAGGCTGATGAACCCGTCGCCGTCGGAGTCCGCCTCCGCCATCATGCGGGAGAGCTCGTCGTCGGTCGCCGCGTGGCCCAGGCTCTCGAACAGCGCCCCCAGCTCCGTCCTCGAGATCCGCCCGTCGCCGTTCGCGTCGAACTTGCGGAACACCCGCGCCATCTCCTCCTCCGCCTCCGCCTCCGGCGACGCGTCGGCCGCCTTCGTCGTCGTCGGCGGCGGCGGCGGCGGCGACTTGGACTCGCGCTCGCCGCCGCTGCGGCGCCGGAACAGCGTGGGCATCTTCATCTTCATCGCAATCACGAAACCAAGCGAATCTACGAATCCGGCTAGTCTCTTCTCTCGTTGGGTTGGGTTTGGTTTGTTGAGGAGATAGACGGACGGCGCTAGGCAGCTTATTTATAGAGGAAGGGAATGGGAGCGTGTTTGGCGGAGTCGGAGTCGGAGTGGGAGTTGGGGAAAGGATCAAAGGAAGGGATTTGGGTGGTGCAAAACTGCGCGCCCACTGACTCGTGGGCTCCACTAACGAGGAGGCCATAGTTTCCATGTAAATTGTGCGTACCTTAAACGGCTAGTTTGATTTTTTTTTTCTTCTCTGATTATACGCATGCGATTTTCGATTATACAGTAGAGACACACACGTAAAACAATTATGTCTGTTAAACATGTAATATAATAAACAATGTCCACACTTGAGAAAGTTATTGTAGTTAGTAAACTAAAGGGTTGTTTGATAGGCTAAGGATGTCCAGCCGCAACAACTTAGGCTACACGCCTACACCGATCAGTACATTTACTTCTATGTCTAGAACAAAGCTAAATAAAGAATATTTAAATATATATTTTGTATAACCATGTTTTAAGCTTTTGTTCTGAATATTTGCCAATTTTAAATGGATGCCTAATCTTCTATTGAAATGGCCAGTTCAGTACAAATATACACATAGTATCACGTTTCCACGTCGATATCTCGAGAGGTTCGGATGAAAAACATACACTCCAAATATCCAAACCTTTTGTGTAATGCGCAAAAGGAATGATTGCAGTTGACCTTGAATTTGTTAGTAATATTCATTCATACTCTTAGTGCTTCGGTCGTTCGCAAAATGAGCGACAGCAACAGGCGGCCTTTGGTCAGGTCAGCTAGACGATCGATCCACAGAATTTCAGGGGGAGATTGAGCCGAACCGCGGTCGCAGACGGCAGGCGACAGGGAACGTGCTCCGCACATCATGGAAGCGGAAGCCGACGGGTGATTCCAGCCCAACACCAGCGTGGTTGCTCCGTGTCACACACAGCTAATCGTCGCCCCCGCCGCGTCGTTGCTTGTACTACCGGAAGCTGGAAACCGTTAGGCTTTGGGGTCCACCGCGCGTGCCGTCCTCCGTGATCACAGGGGAAGGAAGATGTAGAACGGGCAACCGGGAAAGGGGCGAGAAACCGCGTGAAAAGCAGCGCCGTGGTGCATTCACTCTCCGACCGTGCAAATGTTGGGATGGGATGTGACATGGTGCGCCACCACCAACTGTGCTGTGTATAGCGTGAGCAGGGCCACGAGATGGTGGGTTTGTGGCTGGGAGAGTGGGAGACCTTGGCTGGCCCCGTGTTTCGCCAGTCACTCACATGGCCCTATCTTGCTACTGCCACTCTACCTCGCTGGACTGGACTGGACTTATCACACACCGGCGAACAGCAAAGGATAGAAAAACAGGACGAACAAACGTGTTATGCAGTACTAACTTCTTCTTAAAACGAAGCTACTTCTAGCATTTAAATTTATTTTAAAATATAGATATTTCTAGTTTTTTTTAAACGTATAAAGTATGTCCATTATACCCCTATAAAATACCCTACATCATCACTACTCCTCAAAAGCATCCTGCAATAGTAAAGGACGTTATATGCCTTTTTAGCCTTTTCCTTAGTCAATCAAAAAAGAGAAATAGTTACGTTCCAGGACAGGACAACGTATCTAGTGAAAATCAACCTCTCCGTGTAAACTATAGAAACTTTAATCTAAGCCATACGATATTGATTCAAAGGTACGCTCAGAAAAAAAGAGAAGGGTGATTTGCAAAACTATGGAAGATGAGAAGAATGATTTACAAATACACTTTTACAAATCACCCCTTCCACCAGAGGCGGATTCACCGCCCGGCCAGCCCGGCTTCGTGGCGACGATCCTTTAATGTGCGCGCTAATCGTTTGGTGAGATAGGTTAGGATAGGGGCATGATTTATATCTCAGAGGTATAATCGGCAAGCCAATAAGCTGCACGCTGACACAAATATACCGATGTACACCAAATCCCATGTCTGAGGCCTCCATTTACACGTACAATTGTTAAGGAATAAAGTATCAAGCAACACAAAAAAAAAAACAGTATTCTGCAGCCAGCTAAGTTTCAATTTTTTACCATGTTTTTTAATTACATGTGCTACATTTCAATTTTTTAAAAGACTAATTGTGCATCATATTTTCATTCATACCTAATTATTTTCACAAAATTTAGACTATGCTAGTTGTCCATTTTGACAGCGCTATCATAAAAAATATGGTTATTTTTAGTGTATCAGTTTTAGTCAGATATGCCCGGGCTCAACAAAATTTCTGGCTCCGCCACTGCCTCCCATGAGCGCACCCTTGGATCAATATCGTATAGTTCAGATTGATATCTAGATGTAGTTTTAACTTTATAAATTTATTGTAAAATATTTATCATTCTAGGGTGTTTGTTTTGTTACGTCACATCTAACTCATATTTTCCATTATATCTCTAGCTACCTACTCATTCTTTCTTCGTCACATTAATTAATTAAGTGTGCTACGGTTATTTCTCTAAGACTTTAATCTATGGTAAACAACTAAAACAATATTTATTTTGGGATGGAGGTAATCCAATTAATCTTTCTATTTTGGGTCCTACTATTAATAAAGATACGATTCCAGAACTTCGATCTTGTCGACGTGAAAGGGGAGACGGGTTCGCCTACGACTGATACTGACAATCTACCAAATCTATTAATCAACTATTATTGCTGCTTCTCTGTTTAGTTACGTTTAAAAACCACCAGTAGCCCCTCTGCTGGAGATTACGGCCGGGACGGGACGCTAATTATCATGGTGCGAATCAGGCGCAAACCAGAACGACGACAGTGGTTGCTTCTGAAAATCTAGTGTGGGGCCGCACGCAAACAAGGAGGTGGTCATGCATCACCAACATGGCGCTGTTAGGTCCGTGTTGCCTGTGGCTTGCATCTGCTGGGGTGTCTGTGAGCCTGAGCTGATCTTACCGTGTATGTATGCACTCCTCCATCTGCTGTACTCCAGACTCCAGTACGTAGCAATGGCACTGTCACCTTCACGGCTGCAGTAATGGAGCCAACATCTTTGGAGTGGATGGCGGCGGTACCATGCATTCCTTTCGATCTTTTTCCCAACCGTCTTCACACATGTCATGTCTTTTCAATCACTGGTGCAAAGAAAAATATCTCCGGTCCTATGCCGGGAGTATGAAAAGGAAACACTCCTTTTACCATTACTTGTAGAGAAAAATATCTCGGGTTGGTCCTATGCCGGGAGTGTTCTCAGTTGCAGTTAATAAATTGCTAGGAACATCTATCATCAGTGGTTACATGAGGCCAGGAACATTCCACAAGTTACAACTCCTTATAATGTGTATGAAAAGGAAATACTCCTTTTACGTAGTATGAAAACTATGTATACCCATATTTGACCATTACGAGAAAGCTCCTTTATTGACCAGGGTGATCCAAACATCGATCTATATAATTATTATTTTGAATCGTACCACTGAAAACTGGAGTATATATATTGATGGAGACCAAATACTTTATTTGAAAGGTCTTCTTAGAAAAGTTTCTTATAGGATAAAAACGCTCCGATTTTTCTCTCTTTTCCCTGTAAATCAAAGGAGCCCTCGATCGGTCCTTTTCTAATTTCTATAGTGTACATAGGTCTTCGTCCTAGCTAGCGTAGTGTACACAGGTGTACGTTGAGATGATAGGTACAGGCATGTGTACAAAGCGAAAACGTCGGTGAGTTGATCGAGCTGGTTGGTCTGGCCAGCTTAATTTGTCCCTCACAAGCCACAGCTGCATCGGAAAAATCCCGGAGAGACAAGGACCATCTCCATTGTGGTCCGACCGACTCGAACCCAAACAGTTTCACGTGGGTGGCTGCCTGCAAATCTGCACCGCACCACACGCAAGGATCCTGCGGTGCAAGACAGAGTAGAACCGGAGGACCATGCATGCACGCACGCATCACCACAGTGAGTCCACAGTGCTAGCTGCATCCTGCAACCAAAAACCAAGCAATCCATTGGAGAAATCGCAAGCAACCGCGGTGAATGAATGATTTTGTCCGCTTCGTAGCGTGCTCCGACGGACAAGCCGTCCCGGCCGCCCGCCCCGCGCCGGCGGAACGGAAGGGAGCGACAATGTCAAGCGTCGCGACGCGCGTGGTCCACCACTCCACAGCTCCAAGTGGCGTGGAGCCCGGCCGTGTCGTCTCACTGCACCGCGCCAACTGCCACACGCTCACGCGCGCCGTCGTCGCATCCGCTTGCGACCGAGCAAACAAACGGCCGAGCCGCCTGTGCCGCCCGTGGGTGGCTTGGGAAAATCGCCCTCCCGTGTGTGTGTGTGTGGCTGTGGTGTCCTCGGCGCCCCGGGCGCGGGGGCCACGAGCGCGAGCGCGCGGCGCCGGCCGTATCGTCTCGTGTCGTGTGTTGCTTGCCGCCACCGCTGCCTTCCGAAAGCAACCGCGCGCGTAGAGAGAGTCCGAGACGTACGTGTGCGCTTCGGTTTGTTGGGTTGGGAAGTTTCTAAATTATTTTGCTTTAAGATGTCACATCAACATTTGTTTAGATATCGGAACGAGTTTTGCACACAAATGAAAAACTAATTTTATGGATAGCCTGGAAATCGGTAGATAAATTTTTTAAGCCTAATTAAACCATCATTAGTATATGTGTTATAGCACTTATGATTAATCATTGTCTAATTAGGCTCAAAAGTTTTGTTCTGAGATTTCCATTCAAACTATAAGGATAGTTTCCTTTTTATCTATAATTAATGCTCATTTATAAATTCAATAATTTAATATGATGTTTTTGAGAAAAATTTTGGAAGTAAACAAGCCTTAATCGCCCTGGAGTCTTTTCCGTTTGCCAACATCTGGTGATCGAAGCACGCAACTGCACACCCACCCAGTTGCACACTTGTACTGATACGGACACGCCTGTATACTAGTAGATGGTCAAGTTACTCCCATATTATTATACCGCGTCTATTTCCATATAGGTTTTTTTTTCAGTATTATTACTGTCTTTTTGCATGATTGTTCACTCGTCGTACTCGTACCACTACTACCTGTTGCTGTTGGCCGGACACCTCGATGAAATTGTGGCTGTCTCAGTCGAGTAAACATGCACGCCAAAAAGACCACAATATTCTCGATGGAAGTCGATGGCTCGGTTGTATAATTTCACCGACGGCGATCGCATTAGTTCTTCCATTCCATAGCTAGTGAGCTTTATAGTTTTCCACGATATGTCACTGCCTTTGCCCCTAGCAAGTTCCGCGACGTTTTTTCTCGCCCGATGGACAAGTTGAGCGCGTCCAGTGCCCACGAACCTAACAAGATACTCCTACGGTTAAAAAAAAAAACAAGATACTCCTAGGTTTGCCTAAGTGTGTGTAGAATGCGATTGCTTGGCTAATCATCAATTAAGCATGTAATTACGTACTGATACAATGATTTGTTAATGATCCGTTCTCGCAAAGCAAAACAGCTACACCTAGCTACTCTAGTTGTCTAAAAAAGTTTGGTTGATTCCCTGACACCGCACGCGTGTTCCTCGCTTGCCTGTCAAGACAAGTCTCCGTTCTTTGGGCACCGTTTGGCGCAATGAACTTCGAATTGGTTCATTCCTTGATCAGTATAGCTTAAGGTCCAGGTCAAGTCAAGTTAGTCCTACATATGCCTAAAGTAGATTTTCGATCGTTTATTTTTCAGAGAGTCCCATTGTGCTGCCTAAAGTTGGGTTACTAATTAGTCCAAGTTGGAGAGCAAGTGCATGGCTGTCGTACTTGTTCTGATTTCCAACCGGAGCTTCTGCAATCCGCATTATCGGGAGCAGTAGCGAAAGATCTTTCATTGATACGCGAATGGCATTTTATCTACGTTGCATCTTCTGCAATCTGCTGAAGAGCGAGCTGCGTAGTGGCAATACCTGTACCGCGTAAGAATCTGAAGATTGCATGTTCCATCTTCTGATGAAAAATGTAGTCGCAACTTTGCTTGTTCCATCTCCTGTCAATTTCATAACGCACAAATGCTCGATGAAAAACGTAGTACATCTTTATGCAGTAGAACTAGAACCACACCAATTTGATCGTCATTTCTTCGTCCTAATCGTGACATTGCCGACGGTAACAGAAAACAAGAGCAAAAGGAGTACCAGTCGGTGGTCAGGAAGACAATTAAAGAAGGCGCATAACTAAACTTGCTCAGTATTATGATGGCGACGTGACCGACTGATTGTAGACACTTCGCGATTTCAGTCAGAGAGTTCTAGAATGATCCATGCAGATGCAACTGTAGTAGCAACGTTCACATGGTCAAGTTGAGCTATAATTAAGGAAAGTTACCAAACGGATTCTACAAAATCTGTGTAACAATGACCAACAAACCGTCCTAATTATGACCCATAAGTTCCGTTCAACTTTGTGCATCGGATACCACGTGAAAGTTGAGAGTGAAAGACTGCAACTGCCCATTTGCAACCACAATATGACACAACAGTAGATTTCAGACTTCATACATTTCCCTTTATTTTCTGAATCAATTCAACTTGATTTTCGGACTTCACAAATACTTCTCCCTTCTTCACTAAATATAAAGGATTGGAGTAGTAGGCTCTGATCATTTCACTTTAACAGACAAGCCATAGCCACACAAATAAAGCAACGAAAGATTTTTTTTTTTCCTAAATAAAACATTTACATTCATATCATTCATGGTTTGAAATCCAAATCCGAAAAAAAAACCTTAAAATTATATCAAATTTAAGTTTAAAATTTAAAATTTGAACGTGGCTGATAGCCACATCCAAACGATGGGAGCCACAGTAAGTTGCTGCAGCTGTGGCTAGTGGTTGACTGGTTGTAGCTGCCCTGCCAAGACAGGATGATCACCGACGCACCGGTCAGCAAGATATTGGGCGGTTACATCAGTGTTCAGTCGTTGGTATCCTCAGTTTCTGTGATCACAATTCACAATGGAAGGTTCAAGTCGTTCAATTCCAGTGGTCAAGATGACACACAGCCGGGCTCTCTGTCTCTGCCACTACATCCCACTATGATTCTATGATTCACCAAAACCTGTGAACTACAACACGAGGGCATTTGTGTGGCAACGCCGAGGTGAAATCTGCGGTTCTGAATTAGAGGAAACCCCATAATCTTCAGACAGGAACAGATAAAGAGAACGCCCATCTTCTCTGTCGTGTTTACATTAATTTGGCGTACACGAGCTATATTTGTTTCCAGCATTCGTGTCTTAATTCAGTTCACATGATTAAAGCTATTAAAAAACACGAGCTCAAGACCGGAAAAGGCTATCTGAACAGAGGATGTCGATGTCTACTGTACAATACATGGATGCACAGGCCAGTATTTATTTTACACGAAATGGTTGGACAAAATGAACATACTACGGATTATGTATGCAAGCAAGTGCTCATTTGCATCTATATCCGTTGAATTTATTCGTTTGACTTTCTGTACTATCGGCTTTTCTGTAGATTTTTAACTGCGGAATAGGGCAAAAGATAGGGAACATGCCGTGCTCGATCCTGTACTGATACACAGTTTTTGGAGCAAAAAAATGTGTGTGGTAATCGTTTGTCAAAAAGGGTGAACTATAGGTAGTAACTAGGCCGGCGAGCACAATTCATGGGCAGCAAGGCAAATGAAACACAGCCGCAAATCCCCTATATTTTGACCGGGCTATCAGGCATCATTGCATCAACTGGAGAAGGGTTCGTGCAAACTTTTAGATCGCATGGCGGCGTGTTCACAAGCTTAAAGACACTGTAGGATGAACAAATGATTATTGAACTTGTAGGAATTTATCAACTTTAGCAAAAGGAATAACAAAGACTTGTTTATTCTGTTAGTACTACGAGACAGGGAGAAGGGTCTCTCATTCTGATACCTTGGTGCCTTTGTGTGGTGCTCCCAATATTCTTGGTTATCATCAATCTATTGCTTTCTCCTGTCATTCTATCAAGCTTTGTATCACCTAAACCTGACAATAAAAGGACTAGCATTTTGACACAACAGTAGAAAGATGTTTGCTCTAGACATCCAGTCTCCAGCCCATGAGAGAAAAACGCCCGGCCCAATCACCATGGTGATATGACCAACAAGTACGATATTCGTGATAGAATACGCGCAAGAGGAAAAAAAAACAACTGCACCTAGAGGAATCTTGTATCAAAATGTACCAAAAATTTACTGTGGTACCATACTTGTGAGGTAGAAAGATACCACATTTTACACTAGAAATTTTGATACCTCGGTACCTACCAAATTAACCGTACAAATAGTTTGCTACGCTGTCCGCATGGATGGGCCAAATATTAAGGTGTTGAGGATGGGCCGTTGTGCCATCACAGAAACATTTTGGGCTTTTCGGGCCAGTCCATTTAGTTCCTATGACAAAAGGCCCAAAATCCCATGAACCGGTCTCTTTCACCACAGCTACTACGGGTCTTTTTGGAGGAGCTTCTTCCAGCTACAGCTTCTCCCAAAAGCTGAAGCTGCCCCAAGCGGTTTACCTAAGAATCTGTATTCTGGAAAATGAATTAAAAAAACCAGAAGCTTTAGAAGCTATGTTTCGCTTTTCCAGATTTTTAGAAGCTGGCTACCCAACAGCTGCTTCTCAGAATTTAAAGCTCCCAGACCCTACATCACTCTCCTAGTCTCCTTATCGTTGAAATATCTGGTTTCTTGGGGATGATTTCAGCCACGTGCAAATTAACAAGCAGAGCGCACCAAATGATCACAAGGAAACTAACCATAAAATTCCACTCCAATTATATGATCATCCACCTGATCACATATAATTCCCTATAAGTAACTATACCATCCGTTTCTAGCGGTCTAGCCTGTTGTAAACTGGAGTAAATCGTAAGTAAAGATGGGTGAAACGGTGAAGATCATCGGTGCTTTTGCTAGTGCATACTGCCACCGTGCAGAATTGGCCCTTCGCCTGAAAGGTGTGCCATACGAGCTCATTTCAGAAGACCTCCGCAACAAGAGCAACCTGCTGCTCAACCACAACCCAATCCACAAGCTCGTCCCTGTCCTCATCCATGGCGACCAATCCTTGAGCGAGTCACTCGTCATCGTCGAGTACATCGACGAGAGCTTCGATGGATCACCCATCCTCCCAATTGATCCGTATGATCGAGCCATGGCGCGTTTCTGGGCTCAGTTCATCGATCAGAAGGTAAGTTCAGAGTTTCAGACATATGGTTTTCTCTCTGAATTTTTACTGAAACCTTTCTTGTGACGTATTCTGATTTCTGAATGTTGTTGTGCAGTTTGGTAGGTTCAATTTCTGGATTCCGTTTGTGCAAATGGAGGGTGATATGCAGGAGGGATTTGTGAAGGAAGCGAAGGAGAATCTGAAACTTCTTGAGGGGCAGCTTAAAGGGAAGAGATTCTTTGGGGGTGATGCAATTGGGTTCTTGGACTTAGCTGCGTGTTTACTTGCTCATTGGCTTGGTGTGTTTGAGGAGATTAGTGGCGTGATCTTGGCAACGGATGAGGAATTCCCTGATCTTTGCCAGTGGATGAGAAGATATGTGAATAATGAGATTGTGAAACAGTGCTTGCCGGATAGGGATGAACTCATTGCATATTATCAAGCACGCAAGGTGATGATCAAAACCTCCGGAATACAGGAGAAATGAGTGATTAGAATGTGACTATGTGCATCAGAAATAGTTATCAGGATGTTCATGGGAAAGGAATAAGGTAGTAGTATTATGAGTGTTATGTATTTTGATTCACATGTATAGTTTTCTTTCAATATGGAAGCCCAGTGACCAGTGTACCTTGTTTAGTTTCTTACACAGTTCGTCATGGTGACATGGTAGAAATCACTACGGGTACCGGCAGATCTTAAATTCAGTTGTGACCTGATGCCTGATGCCAACACTAACACTGACATTTGCCTGATGCCAAAGCTGACAAGTACTACTAGTAGGTTGAGGGAAACAGTCAAGAAAAGCTTTCCTTGTGGATAATTGGATAAGGACGGGTACATTTTGGCCATTAGACAGAAAAATCTACTTTACTCCAAAATACAATCCTAAACCTGGAATCACACCCTCCAACTTTTAATACCATAAAAAAAACTCTCGAGTGGTTTAACCTGGTTTTCGGCCACGTGGCGATACAGTAAATTATTAAAAAAATAGTGGAGGCCTACATGTCAGTGCCCCCTCATTCACGCCCATATACCTCCTTTCTATCTCTTTCTTTGACGGTCCGCCGTCAAGGCCGCTTCGGCGGTGCATCGAGGAGTGAAGATGCCGAGAGAAAGCGTGGTGGGGATGTGGTCCTTGACATGTGAGCCTTTTGTTTTATTTTATATTTATGAGATAAATAAACCGCCGAAAAGCATGTTAAAACCACTCAGAGATGGTCTGTTGCATGGTATTATAAGTTGGAGGGTGTAAATGGCCGATTTTAAAGTTTAGGGTTGTATTTCAGATAAGCACAAGAATTGAGGAGGGCTAAAGTAGATTTTGAAAAAACTCAAGTAGAACAAGTTTAATGCTAGCAAAGTTAACTAGTTAGTTGTAAGCGCGAATACATATATAATACGTGGGTTATAAAATTGACTATAATTTTATAAATTTTGTCTCTAACTCTTTCTTTCACTAATGCGTTTAGTGCGTTTTTCTTTGTCCTTCTCTTCACATTAGCTTATACTCGTACAATATCTCACCATTTGACCCACTGCCTCCCTTATAACACTGAAACCAACTACTGTAGACCTTAAGTACTATTCATAAATGAGGTACACCTCTGAAGAAGAATGAAAAAAAAAATGTCACGCTATCAATTTAACCAGAGTAGTTGCATATGCATCTGAGGCCTTGTTTAGTTTAAAAAAATTTCAAAAAAAAACATCACATCCAATTTTTAGACACATGCATGTAGTATTAAATAGAGATCAAATAAAACAAATTATACCGTTAGCCTGTAAACGATGAGACGAATCTTTTAAACCTAATTAGGCCATGATTACCCATAAGTGTTACAATAACCCATATGTGCTAATGATGGTTTAATTAGACTTAAAAAATTCATCTCGCGGTTTACAGGCTAGCCATGAAATTAGTTTTTTCATTCGTGTCTTAAAACCCCTCCCGACATCCGGTCAAACGTTTGATGTGACGTTTTCGTCAAAAAAATCTCACCAACTAAACAAGGCCTGAAATGAAAATCGAGACCAGCTATGACCTACTCCACCTTGCGTTCAAGCGTGCTCATCAAGAAATTTTAACAGGATTGGTACATGACAGTCAAACAAAGTCGCTGTCATGAACTGAGTTATCCTGTTGATCAGCACATGCATGTGCATTATCTTCTGGTAAATGAAATATTCTCGCTGACTTTTTAGCTGCAACCGCATCAATCTTACTGAGCAAGGAAGTGATGGAGCCATAAAATCCCCAGCTTGATTAAATAACATAAGCTGACGCCTTCATCAATGTTCATCAGCCCAGGACTTACCAGTAGATAAACCAAACTAATAACTGAAGGAAAGGAAAAAAAAAAGCGAATCTATATTCCAGCTTTCATTTTCATTAAAAAAGTGCAGCTTCCTTGTTGGAGAAGAAGCAGGACACCACTTGAAATTTTAAAAATTTGAGTCAAGAAACTTCCTTGTTCCCCCTATATGTACAACAGTTCACTCAAGATGCAAGCAACAGCCAAGAACACTCGAAAGAAAACATGGCCGATGCAGTTAAGCTCATCGGGGCGATTGGTAGCCCATTCGTGCACCGTGCCGTGGTTGCCCTGCGACTCAAGGCAGTGAATTACGAGTTCATCCACGAGGACTTGGAAAACAAGAGCGACCTTCTTCTTGCCAAAAACCCCATCCACAAGAAGGTCCCCGTGCTCCTCCATGGCGATCAAGCTATCTGTGAATCGCTCATCATCGTCGAGTACATCGACGAGGCATTCGATGGTCCACCCATCCTACCATCCAATCCCTACGATCGTGCCATGGCTCGCTTCTGGGCTGACTTCATTGAGCACAAGGCAATCTTGTCAACGTCAATTAGTTTCTTCGTTCAAATATATAAACATTTGGTTTATGATATGATATATTCTGTTACAATAAATCTGGAGAATGATTTTATCTAGATTCGTTGCATTAGAATATGTCACATCTCAGCTTATATGATTATATTCTTGGGTGGATGGAGTGCATATCTGCATCTATTTACTGAAGTATTACTGCACATGTACAGTGCTCAAAGTCATCATGGCTGGCATTGTGGTTGGAAGGTGAGGAGCAGAAGGGGTTTCTGAAGGAGACGAAGGAGAACCTGGCGATTCTGGAGAAGCAGCTTGAGGGGAAGAGGTTTTTCGCAGGTGATTCGGTTGGTTATTTGGACATTGTTGCTAGTGGACTGGCTCACTGGATCAGAGTGGTAGAGGAGGTGACTGGAGTGAGCTTGATGGGAGATGAAAATGAGTTTCCTGCTCTGCGTCGATGGGCCGAGGAGTATGTTTCTGATGATGTTGTGAAGCAGTGCTTGCCGAGCAGAGAACACATCACTGCCGTGTTCACTGCAAAGAAGGACATGTTGAAGATGGTGGCTAGGGCGATGCTGCAGCAGTGATTCGGTGAAAAGATATACTAGAAATGTTTATGTAATTCTAAGTGTGGTGTGGGACACAGTGATATGTTGTATGTCACTTATGTGTGGTGACCTGGTGATTGATGGTGCTTATTAAATAAAATCGAATCAGAATACCATAAACGAAGGTTTAATTCTGCATGTACATTACATTGTTTGTTTATTACTTCCTCCATTTAAAATTATAAGCTTTTTTATTAGAATGTAACAAATATTATGTCCTAATTTATTGTACTAGGTTAAATCCTAGCCTAAATACTCATCTTTTTGAACAGGGAGAATGTACTCACGCAGTCCATTTTTACGTGGCATGGTCTTGACTTTAAACGATCTTTTAAATTGAACTCTTTACCAATTAATGTCTGCATGATTCATTCCAATCTTGATTAACAAAGCATGCACGTACTGACTCCGTTCTTTGGACCGAGGCAACTGAGCAGCAGATGAGTCAAATTAACTGAATAAAAAAATGAAACCAAATCAGCAGATGAGTCAAATTGACTTAAAAAAAAGAAATCAAAGCAGCAGATGAGTCCGATTGACTGAGGCCTTGTGTACCCAAAATATTTTGCCTAAAATTATCACATCGAATCTTTTGACACATGTATGAAGCATTAAATATAGATTAAAATAAAAATTAATTATACAGTTCGCATGGAAATTACGAGATGAATCATTTGAGCCTAATTAGTCCATTATTAGCTATAAGTGTTACAGAAACCCACATGTGCTAATGATACATTACTTAGGCTTAATAAGTTCGTCTCGCGGTTTTCAGGCGAGTTATAAAATTAGTTTTTTCATTCGTGTCCGAAAACCCTTTTCGATATCTGGTCAAATGTCCGATATGAAACCAAAAAATTTTCTTTTCGTCGACTAAACAGGCCCTGAGTAAATAACGGAAACCCAAAACAAAGAAAGAACGTGGAATTTTTGGTGAAGGGGTAGCTATATTGGCGGTAGAAAGTCCAAAGCTAAGCAGTTACCCACATTGCCAATATAGCAACCCCTTCACCAAAAATTTTAATTGGACAGTGTAATTTCATAGGAACACAGAGATTTGACAATGTAACCACTTGCAATCATGGTGGAATCAGTAAAACGGCTACACTTGTTTATCCCTCTGATTTCAACACTGTACAGAGCAAGACTATGAGACCGGGCCAACATTACAACGATAAGTCTAAGTACATCTACGTACTGATCGTTGAAAACACGCGCGCTACCGGTACTATTTATTGGGCATTTCATTTACATCTACGATAAGTCAGAAGTGGCCAATAAATCTTCAGAAGTAGTACAAGTGACACACGATCTAGCCTAAGTACCTAACCATGCCATTGTCTCTGTCCACGGTGAAGGTAATCGGCACTAGATTCAGCGCGTTCATCCACCGGGCCGAGGTGGCACTGAGGCTCAAGGGGGTGCCGTACGAGCTGATCACTGAAGATCTGAACAACAAGAGTGAGCTTCTGCTCAAGCACAACCCTGTCCATAAGAAGGTCCCCATTCTCCTCCACGGCGACCGCTCCATACCGGAGTCGCTCATCATCATTGAGTACGTCGACGAGGTATTTGACGGACCGCCACTCCTCCCTGCCGATCCCCACGACCGCGCCGCCGCCCGCTTTTGGGCGCAATTTCTTGATATGAAGGTCAGTGCTTGCAATTTTGTTTTGCACATTTTTAACCAGAGACAGAAATTTCTGAGATCTTGAAAATTTTGACAAAATCATTTAAATGTTAATTAATTTTTGATCAAATTCACACATAAATTCAAACATCTCCAAAATTCCTAAGATACCGTGGGATCCATAATTTGAGAATTTTGAAACGAAATTACAAACCCTCGTTAGGCATAGAAAACATTTCAGTCCAACCAGTAACTTTCACTGCGGTTTAATTGTACTGATAGCTTTTATATCTGATGGATCATACTATAGCTCTAGTCTATTAGTAGCGTAAGGGATTCTTTATGTACCCAATACTAATGTATTAACTACGGTCGAGATTAAATTATACTAGTGAATAATACATGGTACTATACACCAGTAATACACAATAGTATATAGCGTTTGTATAGAAAGGGTGGTCCTAACTTATAACCTTATTGTTCAAGAAGCTAAATATTATGAATTTAAAATTTAAAGTCGATGATGTGGTGGATAATTTTTAAGTTAATACATCAATTACTATAATAACCAAATAAATTAACAGATATACTTCATCCATACTACTTCTCACCTAGTATTAAGGCTAGTTTTTTAATAGCTGAATGATATTTTATCATAACTACTTGAGAGTACAAATGAATCGACTTACTAGTGATAAATTGGATGCATGGCAATTTCACCAAGAAATTATATATGTAAAGGTTTTCAAAAAATAATAAGCACCGCTTAGAACCCGAAAACATGTCACTAAATGAAATTGGTCCATTTTTCATAGTAGAACACACTCTAAAATTATGTATCTATATATTCAGCAATGCTTTAGGCTGGTGTGGCTGGCTCTCTGGACGGATGGTGGCGCACGAGAGGGCTTCGAGAAGGAGGCGAAGGAAGGCCTGGCCCCAGTGGCGGCTTCAGGAATTTTTCGTTGGGTAGTCCTATACAGTATTCCAAAATTTTATAATACCGTAAACTTGCTTAAAGTATGACACAAATATATAGTGACTTATCATCACATCACAACTCCAATAGAAATAATATTTGAGATCTAAATTTGCAAAAAATTATAAGATAAAATATAAAATATATATATGGGTATTCTTGTTGGCCAAAACAGAGGTAGTCCAGGGACCACCTGGACCACCCCCTAGAACCGCCACTGCCTGGCGCTTCTAGAAGGCCAGCTCGAGGGGAAGAGGTTCTTCTCCGGCGACTGCATCGGCTACGTCGACATCGCCACCAGCGTGCTGACCTACTGGCTCGCCGCCATGGATGAGTTCGCCGGAGTTAAGCTGATGAACGCGGAGGAATATCCTTCTCTGTGCCGGTGGGCGAGAGAGTACACGTCTAGTGAAGCCGTGAAGGGTTGCTTGCCCGATTGGGATCAACTCGTCACCGCGTACGCGGCCAACAAGGAAAAGTTCGTTATCGTTGCCAAGACGCTGATATAGCTACGGAATCATGATTAAACAATATGTATAAAGTGCAAATATGTAACATGTAAAACCATGTTTGTTTCCAGGGACTTTTTTTAAGTCCCTGTCACATCGGATGTTTGGACACTAATTAGAAGTATTAAATATAGACTATTAATAAAACCCGCCCTATACTCTGTACTATTTCGTGAGACGAATCTATTTAGCCTGATACATGATTAGCGAATGTGATGCTACAGTAAACATTTGCTAATCATGGATTAATTAGGCTTAAAAATTTTGTCTAATAAATTAGCATTTATTTATACAATTAGTTTTGTTATCAGACTATATTTAATACTCCTAATTAATGTCAAACATCCAATGTGACTAGAAACTTAAAAAAAAGTCTCTAAAACCAAACTCCACCTAAATCATGTTTAAAGTGCCCTTTAGTGATGAGACAAATCAAATTAATATCATTTTTTTAATAAAACGGTTAGATTGTATGTCAAAAAGTCAAACACGACATATATTTAAAACATAGGGAGACAAGTCATAGTAGAATTTGTTCGTTGTTTGGAAGAACAAATTAATTTGTGTATCTTTATATATTTCATTCAGGTTATTATTAGGAGAAATCATACCGTTGTTCTCTGATCAATGCCAAGGAGGCAATGAATTTTGACGGACCAGTTGTATTGTACCCGGCCCTAGAATAGAACCAAGGCCCAGTATGAAGTTTTCGATACGGCTTGGCCCGAAAACCACAAAAATTTCCCAAATATAAAAAAGCCACATAGCTGACCCAGTTAGATATTAATCTCTGCTCCGTGACGAGAGCTTTAACTCTGCACAACATTTGGTAGAAGAAAATCATTCACATAATGGATTTTACGATACACCCAATGAGCATCGGCACTCACATAAACAAATCACTCAACCAGGACAGGAAGCTTCTCTTGCAAGCACAAAACTCGATCCTACTGGAGTAGTATCTTCCTTCTAATGGAAGCTTCAGTTCCTCCCTACTCCAGTAACTCTATAAATACCACCACAAAATCAACCACCATCATTGTACAAGTAGAAGCATTAACCAACCAACCATGGCGTCTCCGGCAGTGAAGGTGATCGGCACTTTCGATAGCCCGTACAGTCACCGGGCCGAGGCAGCCCTGAGGCTCAAGGGTGTCCCCTACGAGCCCATCTTGGAGGATCTTCGCAACAAGAGTGAGTTGTTGCTGACCCACAACCCCATCCACAAGAAGGTCCCTGTCCTCCTCCACGGCAACGACCGTTCCATCCCAGAGTCGCTCGTTATCGTCGAGTATGTGGATGAGACCTTTCCTGGCCCAACCCTTCTCCCTGCCGACCCCCTCGCCCGTGCCACCGCCCGTTTCTGGGCTCGATTCATCGATGACAAGGTAGGAAATATGAGCTTGTTTGGATTGAAGCCGTTTTTTAAATTCTCTAGGAATATGATCAATTGCCTTTCTTTTTTAAATAAAGCTTCTTTACAGTACTCGTTACAACTATTAGTACTCATAGGTAGAAATAATCTTAGCCGTTGATTTATTACTTTTATTATGAGTATAAAATTTTTTTTGACTACTTTAGAGTACTACCAAATTCAATAGAGGCAACATTACATAATATTTTAGCACCATCAAAACATTGGAATGTCAAAAATTGGCTCAATCCAAATAAGTCCTCCATCTAAAATTTGACGAGCTATATCTCAAATTCTCAACCAATTGATCTATCAGTGCACGAAGCCGTTCTGGCTAGCACTATGGACAGAAGGCGAGGTGCAAGAGAAATTCATAAAGGAGACCAAGGAGAACCTGAAACTCCTCGAAGGGCAGCTCAAGGGGAAGCGATTCTTCGGAGGCGAATCCATCGGCTACCTCGACGTGGCGGCCAGTGGATACGCCTACTGGCTGGATGTGCTCGAGGAGGTCGCCGGCGTGAGTCTCGTCGCCGCCGACGAGTACCCCGACCTCTGCCGATGGGGGAAGGATTACGTCTCCGATGATAGAGTCAAGGCGTGCTTGCCGGAGAGGGAGAAGCTGGTTGCCTATTTCATGGAGGTGAAGGGAGTGTTCATGACCACGGCAAGGTCAATGGCAGCGAAATAAATCTGATGGGTGTCGTTGTCCTGTGCGTATGGGGATAATGTTATGTTATTGGTGCTACTTTGTCATGGTGTACTGTATTGTACTGGGTGAAATAAAACATAAGTATCTACTGAACGTGGTTCCAACACGATTGAACTTTTATCACTCAATTGAAACATTTATTACTTTCCAATTGGATTTCATATTGCTTTGAATTGTTTCAAATTGAGATTTTGATAGTAACTATCAATTGAGTTTTTTTTTATTTCAATCACAATTTCAAACTTCGCAAACTTTTGATAGTAACCGTCAGTTGGTAATGCACAGTCGCTACATATAAATTCCGGGAATAAAAAGGGCTTTGCTTTCTCTCTCGCCGCCTCGAGAAGTAGAGAGTGCAAATTTTCAGTACCAATGTGAGATGGGCCGAAAGAATATTTAACGAATGTGATGGGCTTATATTGGGCTGGAGTGTACAAAGGACAGCGTGTTGGGCCAGTTTGGAATTCCCACGTACGTGCGGGCCAAACTTTGGTTATGAAGGTAAGTTGGGCCTAGCCCGCAAGTTTTTAACTGAAGCTTTGGTTTTGAGCGAACTAAAACGGGTCTTACTTGTAAAAGTGATAAATAGATTGCGTAATGTTCTAGCTGATAAATGAGGTTAATGCTTAATGGTCTCCATCGACATAGAGGCTTGCAGTAGCGTCACACGATAAGATGATGCTAATCTTTTCCTTCTTCCCTCTGCCAGCCTTTCATTTACCTTGTCACGTTGCTTACTTGCTGAGCTATCAAGGCTAAAGTGCGAATTCAGTTGCACAATAATTGCAGGCAACCGATTTTTTTTTTCAGGCAACCGAATTAACAAACCCATAAACCCCATAACTTGTCAGGTAACCCAGCAGTGTCCAGGGTTATGGTTTCGAATAAGAATATACTTTTAGTAGCTCTTAGGGCTATGAACTTCTGGTTCACCAATCTCATCATTTTTTCCTCATAAGATCTTGCTCAATAGCAAAGCGAGCTACTAGCTCTAAAAATTGACACATCATTTAAAAAACAAATGGTTTATCCATATAATTGTTAGCTATTTTTTTGAAAGATGTTAGCTATTGATATATTCTACATAATTAATATATGCCACATTTCTTTCTCTTGCAAATTTTCTTAAAGCATGTGCTACATGTAGCTTCAATCTAAAGCTCACTTATTCTATTTCTTCTCTTCTCTCTTCACCTAGACAAAAACTTGGTGTGGGATTTTTTGAACCCTATCTACCCCTTCTATTGTACCTACTCTAGTATACCGTTCTGCATAGTAGTTAACGAAGTTGATTGATACACTTAACATGTATACCCTGTGCATCTCCAACAAACAAGACACAAACAAACAAAAGAATCGGTGCCATCGTCGTTCTTCCACATGGACACACACTGCTACTACATGTTCAATGGCCAGAAGCCATAACACTTGAGATCATTGATTGTTTTTTGAATAAACACTTTGGCCATCAGGACGAGACTGTCATGTTCGGCTGACTAGGCTGGACTGAAAATGGCTGAGCTGAATGGTTTTTTTTATATGGACTGGCTAGGCTGAATGGTTTTTTCTTAAAAGTTGGCTGGGCTGGCAGCCAGCCGAACAGCACAGAGATGCCGGTGCAGCAAGCAAACAGTATGGTAATTAGAACAGGTTTAAACTCTCTACTGCGTGTGCGTGGACCTGCATATTAATCTACCAGGAGGCCCCCATGAGTAACTGTGTTTGCTCGGACGACACTACGGCCGGATCAGCAGATCAGGAACGACTAACCAACGAGAGAGCAAGATGCTCCCCGGTGAGATTGGGCAGTATTAAATTGGGACGAAACGGTTTGGGAGTTTGGATCGGATGAGAGGGACGCGCGTCATCACGTGCCTCGCGTGATTCTCTGTGGGTGTGTGTGGGGGTTCTTCTCCATCGGCTTGCAAATTTCACATTTATGACGTGGACCGTGTCTTCCTCCCAATGCTCATCATCCTCTTGAGATGAACAAAAATTTAAAATGAATTAGAAGAATTAGGACTCAACAATTCTGATGCCAATTAACAGGGAAAAAACTCAATGTTACATGATAAAGATGACTTGTAATTTTCTATGGAAAGAAGATAGTACTCCAAGCCAAACTTCAATGTTATCTGAAAACAATTAATGCACCAAGGGTATTGCTTACCCTTATTCGTAGATTCAACTTATGTTTTCCCTTATCAAACTAGAGGTTACCAAAAAAACCATAGTTATCTGAAAACAATTAATGCACCAAGTTTTATTATCATCAAATCCTTTTTCTAAAATCTGTTTAGACATCAATTGCTATCTATGAATATTTCTCAAACTAGAAACGCACTTATTTAGCAAATCCAAGGAGTTATGAACACTAACTATTATCCTCTTTGGGTGCAAATATAAATACATTTCCTTCTAATGAGAATGCATTTCTTTTCTATCTTATCACATATCTAGTGTTGGATACCTATCCATATATCATCAAATCATTATATTCGCAGCTCTTAAGAACAAAAAAACACTACCATAACTAATATGAACAATTTTAGTGTACCACATTAAATGCTCCAGTATAATCCACCCATTTACAATTTATTTTTGTAAATAAGTATTCCCCTCTAATACATAGTAACTTTTAACTATGAATATGAATATTCTTGGAATAGAAGAAGTATGTTTTAAAGAACTTCTAAAGTATTATCATCCTATTCCCTTTTTATATCTGTAAAAAAATCTAATTATAATCGTCTACCAAAGAAAACTCATTTAAGTCAAACCTAGGAGTACAACAAACTTTATATATATCCCCAGCTCAGCCAAGCCCAAAAACAGAGGAAGAACAAGTCTACTACTACTACTACTAGTAGGGGTTCACAGAATCTCCAGCCGCAAAAGATTCCGCGACTCCGCCGCCCATTCAAAATCTCTCTTGCCTCTCTCGCCGTCTCCGAATCCAAAACCCCTCCCCCATTTTCTTCTTCCTCCTCCTCGACGATTCCACCACCAAATTGCTGCATCGATCCCTTCGCCGCCGACCACCTCCACCTCGCAAGATTCACCGTCTCCCTCGTGCGCCGCGCGTGTCAAAACCCTCTCTTTCTCTCTCTCTCTCCTCCCGCCACCTTCGTTGCCGCCCCGGGAAGGAAGAGGAGGGCTCCAAGAAACAGGAAGGGGATCATGGTGCAGAGGAAGCAGACGCGCAAGAAGCCAAAAGATTCCGGATTTGGTGGAGGCGGCGGTGGTGATCCGGGAAGCAGGGGAGGAGGAGGAGGCGGCATTGTGCGGACGGCGGCGGCTCTCCCTAATTACATGAGGGCGACGAGCAGCTCCGGCGCGAGGGCTGGACCTGGGCGGGAGGAGACCGCCGCGCCGCCGCGGCGGAAGCGGGACGCGGCGAAGGCGGCGGCGGCACCGCCGTACGTGAGCAGGGCGACGTGCTCATCCGCCATGAGGGGGCTCACCGGCGCCGGCGCCGGCGGCGGGGAGGCGCACGTCTGCCCGTACTCATACTGTTCGTTCAAATGCCACGCCGACGCGGTTCCTCTCCGGACACTCGTGGCGGCGTCGCGGAGGCGGCTGATCAAGACGCAGCAGAGCATGAAGCTCAAGGGCGCCTCCCCCTTCCGCAAGCCCACCACCACCAACGGCGGCGGAGCCGGCGGCGATGGTTTCTTCGTCGAGATATACGCCGGTGATGCCGCGCCGATGGCGAGCTCCGACGTGACCTGCAGCGATCTCTCCACGGAAGAAGACATGGATGCCGCCGGCTTCGATCGCCGGAACGATGGCTACGAGGAGGACAAGGCGAAGGATTCGGATGGTTCGGTGGACGGTTCTTGCGGATCCAGCGATGTGATCTCGGGTGGTTCGGTCGATTTGTTTGTGACCAAGTCTCGCGGCGGCTGCAAACGTGAGATCGATGGAGAGAAGGGGATTCCGATTTACATGGATCAAGAAGCAGAGGACTTTGGTGCCTGCAAGTCTGATATCTCTGAGGAGCTGAATGCAAATTACCAAGGTGAAATTTCTGTTCCTCAAATTGTTTTCTTTCAGTTAAATAGTTTATGCTTAATCTCATACAGTACTGAAATCCTGAACCATTTTTTCATGGGTGATGAACAATGTGACATTTCTGCAGATGGCGGCGTCGATGGTTCAAATGGATCTTCAATTGATGAGATATCATCCGCATTCGGTGGAATGAACTTCAAAGAAGAATGCTCTGATCATCCTGGTGGTGCAGCAAGCAGCCAGAGAAAAAAGTGGAACATTTCTAGGAGGACAACAGCTGAACAGGTGGAGAAAATGCGTGCCTTTAATCCCCGGGCTCCCAACTTCCTTCCATTGGAGCCTGATCCAGAGGCTGAAAAGGTTGATCTCAGGCATCAGATGATGGGTGATCGGAAGAATTCTGAGGAATGGATGGTTGACTATGCACTTAGGAGGGCAGTGAATAAATTAGCTCGCGCTCAGAAGAGGAAAGTTGAGATGCTTGTCCAGGCCTTTGAAACTGTTTTACCACCAGCTGCTGATGAGAAGAAGTATGTGCAGCAGGATGATGATAAGAAAAGCTTCAGACTTGCGAAGTCTTTACAACCATTGAGTTGACTGATCTTAGGTAAGAACCAAGAACTGTAGGGGTAAAAATTATTCTGGTGGTATGATTGATGATTGATTGATCTTTTATGTGTTTTTTAGGTCTGCACTTTAGCTGGAACAATTCACTATCTCGATGTTCTAACTCAGTGTCACTGCAATATTAGTGCCAGAGACCTGCTTGATAAGGATAGATCTACTTAACTGGGATGAAGTCATGAAGCACACTGAGTTGATTAGTGTAGTACATTAGGGCATGTACATTTAAGTCTCGTGTGCTCTTGTTGATATAGTAGTATTAGTGATCAATAATAGTAAGTGTACGAGACTTGCAAACTGGCAAGTGTGTTGGGACTTGGGATGTATTCCTTGGCAAAGATCAATAAAACTCTTATTGACAGCATTTGTTCTCCGATGCATATCTTGATTATCTTCTGTGGGTACAGGACTATTATAATCAATTCAATATCTCCTATTTGCTGTAATCTAAGCATCTTACTGAGTTCAGTCAATTCCTTATTTTCAATATGTTCTGAGTTGTAATCTAACTTGACTGACAGAAGGCAAGTTTAAGCTGCTTTTCAGAATACCTCTAGGAGCTATGGTAAAGTGATGCGCCTGGACTTGCTGGGAACTGGAGTAGAAGAAATCAGAGTTGATATGTGCCAGCGGTTTCTATGCAAGTGTGTTGACAATATACTAGATGGGGCCAAACTTTGTGCAAACTAGAATCGGTATTGATATGTAACCTGAACATGTTATGTAACAAGAACCAGGGAAGGAGAAACTCTATTTTCTGATGATTTTTGCAGTGGTATAATGCGAAGTTAACGACAGGATTGGTAAAAATACTCTAGGGATTTCAGGTATTTCATTCAACTAAGAATCAGCATTTCAGGTACGGCCAAGCAAGAGGGCCAAAGAATCATGTGCAGTCAGAAGTGTCAACCAACCGATCGGCATTTCAGGTACCGTCTGAGTAGTTGAGATTCAAGATAACGGCACTGTATAAATTTATCAAGATCAAACATGTATCGTCATGAATAAATGCCATTAATATTGAAAACAAACACTCACGACATGTAACGGATAAAATGGTTGATGCTCTCACCAACCTGGTGCACGTCGGAAAAAATGCACCAACCTGGTGCTCTCACCAATCACAACAACAGAAGCAGACAATCACTGAAGTGTGTTGTCAAACTGAAATTACCAAGGGCCATTCGTCATATTAACATGCAACATCACAGGAGTAGACCGTAGCAACACTGAGTGGTTCAAACCTTTTCAGTTGAAAAAAAAGTTAGAATGTAACTGTCATACATCAGACTTTCTGGCTTCTGCAGAAGATAGTGAGGATCCTATGACCAAATCAATGAAGAAAACAATTACTTGCATATCAACTGCCATATTTCTAAATGGGGCGGAACATGCAAAACAAAACAAACTTCAGGAGAGAAAATACTATAACTGCTGTTGTTAAAGATACATAACCAGTTATAGGCTTATAGTTAGCAGGAATGCAAAGGCATAAGCCAAACCTTAGTTACAAGATTTACAATTATATTCTTAACAATTTCATGGTCTTTGAGGCTCAAGCCTTTTGAGTTCAAAACAGCAATTGGATTACTTCCATCTCCAACAACACCCTGAATCACCATCTTCCTCGATGTGTGCAAACTGAAATTCTACAAGACCTAGGATTGGTGGTGCTCACAATTCTGCCAACTTGTTTATGAATCTTTTGTCAATTCTTCACTAACGTTCATGTCTGGGCATTCATGCAACAACAGCACAAGATCCTTTGAGAGGCTTTGCAACCTACTGGAATCTGTAGCTCTCCTTAATGTGACATGCGGTTCCTCTGATGAATGGCTATTCTGAAGAATGCTCTCATGAAACATCAGAAGTGCGTCCTCTGATGAAATTTCTTGCACAGAGTTGTTCAGATCCTGTAGTTGTCCTCTGCACTGAACATTGGGCAACAATTTTTCTTTCAAGCTGTCCGGAAGACTAGCTAATACACTGTTTTAAGGACAATACAAAGAAACAAAATTAATGAGAATGCTACAGAAGGTTGTGTACAGCTATACTTGGAATGACAAACATCCATTTTTACCTGGTAATCCCACGAACAAGGCCCCACTTATAACCAACATCCACAGATTGCCCAAACCCAACATTGAAGCCCTCTTGGGCGATGTCCTTCTGCCCTTCTGCTACACCATCCCTGTATCCCATCTAAAGGAAAAATGGAAAGCTTAACTTTACACATTCTGGTTCAAACAAGAGTTTGCGATTCATAAGTAAAGAAATATATTGCATAAAGATGTTTTACATCAAATTTGGAAAGTGGAACAAGAATTACAGAGTCCTGTAAGCTGCAGGAATAGGGTGGGATCCACATAATTCAATTGGTACCTTCTCAAACTGGTTCTGCCTGTGAACCCACTCTCTGTCTAATGTGTATCTATGACCAGGAGAATCTGAATCATCATCCCATATATCATCGTCAGCAACAACACCATGATCAACCGTGTTGCCTGAAAAAAAATTCACGCAAATCAGTTTGTTGCGAGTCTTGTGACATGACTACACGACACTTCTAATACCTTTGCTTTCTATTATCAACAACCACAGCCACCATTTGATTAACCAAGCATTTTCCATATCTAAATAGAGCTACAAGATCCAACTATTGAGTGGCTCTACAAAACATAGTAGGATGCAATTCCAGTGTTGTTCTATGTCACAAGTAACGAGGAGGATAAGGCAACAGGTGCAGCGACACCAACCAGACCGAGAGACTTCACTGTCCTTGGAGGATGATGCCGCCTCCACTCGTAGCTCTCCAACGGAAGCAGTCAAACCTCTTACGTCCTCCAAATCTTCCATTGAAGAAGCAACCTGCAAAATTGAAAGAAGGACGAAAACGAGAAGATGGGTCAGATGAGACGTAGAACAAACCAAGAAACGTGATCGGGAGATGAGCGCAGTGAGCTGCCGGTGTTGGCGCCTTCGTCAGCGGCTCGAGCACAAGTTGGAGTGTGGGGATTCAAATCAACAAAAAAGAGGAACGGGTTGGGGGAATTCGAAGTGGGATTCACCCAATCCAACACTTTTTTTGTGTGTGTGATTGTTACCTCTTGTTGTGGTGGACTGGTGGCGATGGCGAGCAGGCCAGGCGGCGCCGACGGCCGGGGAGGAAGAGTACGAGATCGTCTGATGGCGGAGAGCGGAGGCCGGGGAGCCGGAGCGAAGCCGCGAGGTCGACTGGCCGGTTGCGCCGGTTGCGGCGGCGGCGGCGGCGGCGAAGAAGAAGAAGAAGAGATTGGGGAAACACCCAACAAGAGCCAAGCTAGTTCTATGGGCCTATTGGCCATGGCCCATGGACGATGGCCCAATTATTTCCAGCTCCCAACGGAACCAACCAACTCCGTGTAAACGCGGTACAGAACCAATTAACTGATCTGAGCCTCTGAGGAAAAATTTGGATATTTGCCATTCTGATGTTTCGCAGATTTGCCACTGGAGGCATGTTTTATTCGTACGAAATATTTAGCGTATACTATCTGGGCCTAAATGGCCTAATGAATGCGTCTTAAAAGGCAAGCACTGAGCATTTGTTGAGTTGCTTCTTCATCAAGAACAAGCAACACACGAGCAGTTCAACTTTTAAAGCATCAGAAATGGTGTTTTCATGTAGGAAAGCAGGCATAATATTTGGGATGAGCAGAGCAGACTGAGCAGTAGTACACCTCTCTTGTTCAGCCAAAGAATTCAAAGCCATGGTTTGTGCAATGCCTCAAATTTTCCTTTTGATATTTCTTTGGGATTATACATTTATAAACATAAGGTTCCAAGTTTTACATTCACATGGGGTCACGAGTATAATGTACATAACTTCATTAGTTTGTCTTTTTGTTTGGATACTCCCTTGGTCCAAAAATAGTTGATCCAATCCTCACACTTGTGCTACCCATTTCTATCTGAATAAAGCAACAAAAAAATGCATGTCAAAAATGCTTAGAGAGGATTAAACAGGGCGCAGTTACAGGAATTCTACCATGTCCGAACCAATTTGATGGCTTTGATTTGATATTTACCTATAGACATGATTACATATAATGAGTGACAAGTTTTTCTTACCGCTTGCTCAAAGTCGCCAGACATTCCCATGGAGAGTTCAAACTGTTCTGCCGGCATATCAATGGCCTTACAAACTTCAAGTTTACAATTTACCAGTGCCTGTTTTCAGATAACACAAATCATCATCCTATGGAAAGTGAAATGCAGAGCTACATTTGAGATGATATGATAATGGCAATCCACCTTAAAATTCTCTGGTGTTGAGGAGTAGTCTTTCATTCCTATTGTCATGAGACCTGAAAATATTAGGTGTGGGCATGCTAACTTCACGTGTTTGGCAAGCTCGACGCATCTGGAGGGATCAATACCAGATTTTGCTGAATCAATGAAAATATTTCATCGGTAAATTCAATGTTACCAAGAAAGTCAGGTATAATATGATCACGTGAAAGAAGACCAGAGTGAATCAAAGTGGGACAGAAGCTTGAATTTAGCCAACATACAATTATAAATTACACTATGCTTTCTGATGTTATGCCATGACTATAATGATATTAATTTTCAGTTTAAACAATGATGATTTTGCATGTCAAATGATAGGTCTTCAAAGAAAAGGATTTTCTAGAGCATTGAACATTTTTTTTTTCTGTACTCACATTCTTCTCCACTAGTGTTTACTTGCACCAAAACTTTCAAAGGATCCCTTCCCAAGCTACTAACAGCACGATCAAGGTGGTTAGCAACCTGAAAGTGTGTCAACATCATGTATCAGTTGATAGATCCATAAAAGGGAGCAGATAAGCATCATCGAACCCTTAGAGTCAAACAGCAAACATGCAGTGATTACTCTTTTCCTCTTGTGTGGACAGGCATCGATGTACTATACTAGAGTGGCGTAATTTGTGATGCACTGAACCCTGAGAAGTATTGAGAGCTTAAGCTGCATACCTTTACATTATCTACACCCTCAACCATGTGAAGATTTGGAACAGCAGCTGCAGAACAGCATAAGAGGTATTAAGATAGACTGATGCCCAGGATTGATTAGTTTATCTCTTTTTTTCAATCCAGGTCCCTGTGTACAGGGCCAATTTACAGTGGGGCAAATGGAGGTTCATTTCAACCACCATGTTTTTTAAAATAAAGAAAGAAAGGTGATAGCAGTAGTGTTTTAGCATAACAAGCATGTACAATATGCATTTGAAGCTAATGAAGAGACCGACAATTCAGTTCACTGGAGAGTGTAGACTGGACTATTATGTAATGGTGGATGCAGTAGAAACTATATGTGATTGAAAGGCACTATGTATCTGAAAATTTTACAGGAATTTATTTTATTTGAAAGTAAGTATCAGGAGAGTAGTAGAATAAACTTACAGGAATTTATTTTATTTGAAAGTAAGTATCAGGGGAGTAGTAGAATAAACTAAGGACAATAAGCTGCTTAAACACTCGTCAAAGAAAGAGTTTATTATACAATTAGCCGCTTAAACACTCGGCAAAGAAAAAAGTTTATTAGAATGTACTAGTATTTAGTTTCTTTTGTACTCTCATATATTCTACACACAATAGTAATTACCCTGCATTGACACTAAATGAAAACATGCTAAGGAATTTTGCATCATTAATCATCCTTTTCACAAGGTAGTGCAATCTATTATCAGTTCATCACTAAACAATTATCTAACTTTGTCCTTTTTTTCCCTCTATCAAGCAAATCTGTTGGGATAAATGGCAGACTATCGATGTGAAATGTGTCCAGCAGAGACAAATAGCTAATTCATTTGCCACAATCTTTTGTACATGTTGGGAATTGCTTAGAGAACTAATTCTCTTAGAGAAGGCAAGAAATTAACCATACCTAAAAGTGGCTTCACCTTGTTACTCTGCAAATGCCCAATGAAGTGCCACCGTATATCTTCCGGAAGCTACAACAATTGCAGGGGAGCAAATCAGACCATGAAACCCATTTCTACATAGCGGATTCCGCAATACACCAAGAGGAAAAGAATCAATTCCCGAACCTGCGGCGCCTTGGTGACGATCTCCTGGACGTAGTTCTCGCCGAAGCAGCGGTGGCCGGCGTCGTAGAGCTGCCGCACCATCGACACCGGCTTCGTCTTCCCCACCGCCACCACCCGCACCGCCTCCGCCGCGCGCCCCGACCGCTCCGCCGCCGTCGCCGCCCGCGCCAGCACGGCACGGAGCGCCGTCGCCGCCGACCCCTCCACCGCAGCCGCCGCCATCCCCTCTCCCTCTACCTCTTCCTTCTTTCCTCGGCGACCTCTCCTTTTTCGTGGCTGTCGCCTCTGTACGGGAAATGGTTTTGATTTACTTGAATTATTCGTCTACTAAAAAATCATCCAGAAAATGAGAAATTTTGAGAATATTTATACAACACTAGAAAAATGATCGTGCGTTGAAATGAAAAACTAATTACGAAAAAACTTCTCAAACTTAACAAAAATTAATTAAATTTGTCGTTTAAACTTTTTGTAAAATTTCTCCAACTTGATTAGGAAATTTAAAGGTGAATTGGATCATTTTCCCCTCAAAATTATTATATTTTAAGATCGGCCATCTCTTTTTCGAGATTCATTCAAAATCTTCAAATATAAAAATCCACACCATACATGCAAGTTCATATGATGTTGTTTACGTCGTCACCAATGATGTAAAAACAATGGACGACAAAAAAAAAGCCATTTAATTTTCTTTTAATATAACTCATGAATTTTTGGACCGAAGGTTTAAAATTAAAAAAGAGTAAAATGCACCAGCGGTACCACAACTTGTATGGTGGGTGCAGTTTAGTTACACATCATGTAATTTGTTCAAATAAGTCACACAACTTGTTTTAGGGATTTGCTAGTTGAATGTCGTGCTGAATTAATATGTCGCTTACGACCCATGCATGCGAATATACAAACGATAAAAATAAAAGCTAACCTCATGTTTCACTTGCAACACTCTATGTATGCTTTTAATATACACAATTGTATATTACTTAATATTCAATAATTTAATATATAGTTCATATTGTATTGAATTTATCATCTATAATATAGATAGTTTGCTTATTTTTGGGTCGGATGTGGCCATGTTTGTACAAGACAATAGGTGAATATATTGCACACGTTTAACGTAATTTGCACCCTAAACACAAGATGAGTGACGAGTTTGAGCAATTTATAAGATGTGTGACTAAATTACACCCACCTCGCAAATTGTGGTACCACCAATACATTTTATTCATTAAAAAATATGGATAGTGGTGTCAAGAGTCACAGATTACGTGCCTAATAGTTTCACGGCAAATACTCATGAAATTTTGGCCAGAGTAAGGTTTACAGTCACTTCTATATCAGAGTTAATAATTACAAATTTCAACAGAAGGCTATAACTCATGAATTTTTGGACCAAATGCTCAAAATCAAAAATCATGGATTGTGGTGTTATTAGTCACAGATTGTCTGACTAACGGTTCTACGATAAATACTTATGAAATTTTTTTATCGTAGAAAGATTTACAACCACTTTTGTCTCAGGGTGAATAATTACGAATTTCAGTCGAAGTCCATATAACCAATAGAAAATTTTATTATGCATATGTAAAGGGTTAAAGGCATAAACCATGCCGCACATAGCAACCGATCTTTCATTCGTGTTTGTGCCATATCGTACTATTTGTGTCATATCGTACTACAATTGTAAGCAATTACACACAATATCCTTAGTGGCCAAGTTTATTAAGGAAGAAATGAACCCAAAATAGAGGCACACTCTCCACTTTCCATCAGCACCAGCATCCAGACCATCGACCTCCAACTTGTCACTATAATGTGCAAACAATAAAATAATCTATCAATGTGTATCCTTGTCCACAGCTTGAATTGTGTCTCACTCATCCTTGGCAAATGGTTTGACAACAAGTAACAATTATATTTTATCTTGATATTAAAAAGATGTTCTTCAAGACCATTCAGTTGATTATCCCTTGACTCAAAGTGCTCCTGTTGCTTTTGAATTGTTGTCTTAGATTCTTGTGTTTCAATCTTCAGAAAAGAAACATCAACATCCATTTGCTTCTTCGTTAAATCAGATTAATCCTATAGTTTCTTAACTTGCAATTCAACAGCATTAAACTCTTTCCTTAGGGTTATTCATTCATTTGATGAATTTTGCACCAGAATGCTCTACATCTTTCCAAATTAGTTAAAGGTGTTTAACAGAAGTAGTTGTAGCAGTGCCACACGTGGTGCTTGATGCCATATTGATCAATAGATGATTAGTTCTGAGAGTGACAAAAGCATCAACCGTTTATAATAAGACATATCTATCATATAAATAGAGAACTGTAAGAAAACAGATAGAATGGGATGACATAATACCCTTCACTGAGGTTACTCTAGTGCTTTTTAAAGATATCTTTGTTTTTACCATACAACTCATTAAAAATAGAATAAAATATCTGAAACAAATTATTAACTAAGATAGTAGAATATACAAAACAGAAAAATGAATTTTAAGATGTCGATGTAATCTTACCCTAAGAAGAGAGGAGGTAACCAAACTCAATACCATGCAACTAACCAAACAACATCTCTTCCTATCCTGGTTCGGCGTATACAATAACCAAATAACCCTCTTTGCATCTGCTCATCATGGTCCGACTCAGCCTGATGGTACGTACGGGTCAGTTTGAAGTTGTGCAGGCAACCAAACAGACCCGAAACGACTGAAGCTCCCATCTCCCGCGGCTAAACCAAAGCCGTCTCACTGGAAACGAGCCGAGCCGGCCTGACCCATGCTGCTGTGGTGTGTGGGCCGAGCCGAGCCAGACGTGTCGAGCTCGAGCCGCGCCACGTTTCCGCCGCGGGCTCTCCTCCGGCCGCCACGTCTCCAATCCCAATCAATCAAACTCCGGCGATCTATACTAACTATAGCCCGTGGCAGTGGCGATGCGGCCGTGGCGTCGGCGAAGCTGCAGAGGCTGCGGAAATGGATGCGGAGGGGTTGCTGGCGTCGGCGGCGATCAACCTGGGCATGGCGCTGGTGGCGCTCTCCCTCTTCTCCCTCCTCAAGAAGCAGCCAGGCAACGCGCCGGTCTACCTCGCGCGGCGGATGGCGGCCGCCGCCGGCGATCGCGGCGGCTGCGGGATTTTGCCGCTCGGGCACGGGCGGCTGACCCCTTCGTTCCGGTGGATCCGCGCCGCGTCCCGGCTCTCCGACGACGACCTTCTCCGGCGCCACGGCCTCGACGCGCTCGCCGTCGTCCGCCTCTTCAAGTTTGGGTAGTTTTTGTTCTATTTTGATCTGCATCTACTCTTGATGCAAATGTTACCGTTTTATTGTAATAAATAATGTAGGATCAAGTGCTTCACTGTGTGCTCGATTGTTGGATTGTTCATCCTCGCGCCAACAAATTATTGCTGTGAGGGTCTACAAGACACTCCAAGGTCAAATTCAATGGAGCTTTTCACGGTTTCAAATGTGCCAAGGGGTTCTAACAGGTTAGTTAAAGTCTGCAGCTCCCATGTATTCTTCAGATAATCAGATTTTTCAGGTGGAGAGTGCTGGTGGTTCACATAGATTAGTCACTGGCGGAGAGGAAACATATGATTGTAAATCAAACGTTTATGAATTTCTCTCTGGTTTTAATCTGCATTCTAAATGATCAAACTAGCTATATGTTAGTCTGTCTCTGATGGAGCATTGGAGCAAGCTGCTTTGCTTTGTGTACAGTTTTTCACAAGGGACACTGTCATGTCTTGTTTTAAGCTGATAGAAATACACAATTTTAGTGATACTACATAGGAATTGGGAGTTCATCAGAGAGGTATTGTATAGCAATCAGTATGGTGCTAATCTCTTAACTGACTTAACCCTTTGTCATGACAGGCTTTGGGTGCATTTTGCATGCCTTTGCTTCATATCCTTCTATGTGGTGTATTTGCTTCATAAGGTGCGTGTTTATATAAAACATTCAATCAAGTACTCATGATTTCGTTCCTACGCTTACAAAACTACTGATGTTCAAATTCAATATGTGTGTGACACTGGCATCTTGAATTGTATTTAAACCAGGAGTACAAAGAAATGTCCAGTAGAAGAATTGCACATCTGAAGTATCACAGGAAACGGCCTGACCAATTTACCATTCTAGTTCGAGGAATTCCACTATGCCCAGATCATGGAGCTTATGGGTGTTGTGCTGACCACTTCTTCTCAAAACACTATCGGACATACCAATCGTATCACATGGTACATGACATAGGAAACATCGAGGCACTTCAGGTGGGTAACGATACATTGAGGTAGCAAGTGTAATCTGTATTATACCAAGTGACTATTACACCATAAATATGTCTTTGCATCTTTACAGAAGTTGGCATCCTCCCTTGAGGAAAAGATCAAGAGGAAAAGAGATAACAGAAGATGTGGCTTTTTGAAGTGGATGTGGTTTAAGTTGACATTAGAAGCAGTAGATTCTCACAAACTGGAAGAAAAACTGAAGGATGTTCATCAGTCTATCCGCCTCCTACAGTGTGAAAATATGCTTAAGCAAAAGGTGCCAATAGTATCTTCAGTGTTGGCGTTGTCAAATAGAAAGAATCAAAGCACCTATTTATATTTCCAAATCACATACTAGTATTAACTCTATTTCAACTTAAGGCCAGTGGGCCCTGCTTTTCATTAAAAGCACTACTAATTCCAAATCTGCACTCTTGTGCGGCTCATTTCAAAAAAAAAAAATACTAACTCCATTTTCTACTCCAGGAATTACCTGTTGCTTTTGTCTCGTTCAAATCGCAGCTGGATGCTGCCCAAGCGGCTGAAATGCAACAGCATGTCAACCCTCTGTCGTTAGTGACAACATATGCTCCTGAACCAAGTGATGCTATATGGACAAATCTGTCCATTCCTTTCTACCGTATTGCTGTATACAAACTCGGTGTCTTCATTGCTGCATTTCTTCTAATAGTATTCTTCACCATCCCTGTCACAGCTGTGCAAGGGATAGTGCAATTTGAGAATATTAAACAATGGTTTCCACCAGCTAGAGCTGTGCAACTTATGTTAGTGGCCGAAATTTCAATATATTGTGATAAATAATGTTAGCATTACCTTGGTATAACAACATTAATACAGGTGATGCTTTGTCATCTTGCAGACCAGGTTTGAATTCTGTTATAACTGGCTATCTTCCAAGCATGATCTTGAATGGCTTTATCTACTTGATTCCCTTTGCGATGCTTGGCATGGCTTCATTTGAAGGATGCATTGCAAAAAGTCGGAAGGAAATTAAGGCATGCAACATGGTGTTCTACTTCTTGTTGGGGAATGTTTTCTTCCTGAGTATTCTTTCTGGTTCTCTACTCCACCAGATAGGAGAATCCTTTACACATCCAAAGGACATACCTAGCCGTCTGGCTCGTGCTGTTTCTGCACAGGTAAAGCATAGAAAAAAAATGTTAGCATGTCCATGTTCAATGACAACCATTTAATTTATCCGCTTGCTTACATTGCAGTCAGATTTCTTCATCACATACATTTTGACGGACGGCATGTCAGGCTTTTCTTTGGAGGTTCTTCAGTTTGGTTTGCTTACATGGCATTTCTTCAGGACACATTCAATTGGACATAGTGAGCAGCCATATCTTTATGGCTTCCCTTACTACAGAGTTGTACCCACCGTTTCCCTTGCAGTATTGATTGGGATGGTCTATGCTGTAGTTGCGCCCCTTCTACTTCCAATTCTTGTTATTTACTTTTTGCTTGGTTATGCAGTGTACATCAACCAGGTAATTCAATTTCTGTTTTCTTTAGCGACTTCATGTTGATTTAAGCTAGCAATATACTCCCTCCATTTCATAATGTAAGATGTTAGATGTTTTGACTTTTCGTTTGCAATGTTTGGCCTTCCAATTGAAAAGCAACAACAAATAATTCTTAAAAAAAAATACAGAAATGCTCTACATGTATCCTCCAGCAGATTGTGATATTGCAAAGTTTTTTAAATGGGTCTGGTTCAGTCCAGCCATTTTTATCTATTGATTGTTTGGTCACTATCTTTTGAGCAGATGGAAGATGTATATGAAATCACATATGACACTTGTGGACAATATTGGCCTAATATTCATCACCACATCTTCCTCTCGGTCACACTCATGCAAACTACAATGTTAGGCCTGTTTGGGCTAAAGTCAAAGCCCGGAGCTTCATTCGCCACAGTTCCCTTGCTTGTGTTAACCATTTTGTTCAATGAGTACTGCAAGGTTCGGTTTCGTCCGACTTTTCTTCATCGACCAGTCCAGGTACATTCATCGCATTAATTCTGTAATTCCCCTCTATGTAGGTTTTTCCTTGTTAGAAGTATCACATTCTTTCCCAAAGCACGTATTAATCTTGCTATTTCATTTGGATATTCTTGGAAGGTTGCCAAGGAGAATGATGACCTTAATGAAGCGGAGGGAATGAGGGTAGGCGATCTGCATCATGCCATTAGCGCCTATAAGCCGCCATGGATGCGCCCGACGAATTTCCCTCCAGATTCTAGTTCAGTACAGCCTTTGATCCGTTCTGTATAAGTGTATAGTAGTGTTTGTGACGCCGCTAGTTTGGTTTGATGCCAGTCGTTACATTGCAAGAACCAGGCAATTTTTCGTGTGAAATTTCATTGCTGAACTCCTGTTATACAGAACGATGACTCTATGTTGTCACATGGAATTACTACGTCTTGGCTCATGTAGCCAGGTGCTGCATTTTATTTGGTTTTTGTACTCGGTTCTTAATTATAAATTCCAAATTTCATCGAACTGATTGGTGGATTTAAGAAATCAACACATGGAAAAGCATTGCCTGAAAAAAAAAAGCTCAAAACTGCTAGATAGCCTCCATCTATGTTCAAAACCTCAGTAGCATATGAACAATACGAGTATACAACACAAACAGCACAAATAGGGAGCTGAAATAAGTTAGGTGTACAGGTTTGTTACAGCACTGCCGTGCACGAGGGCAGCAAAATGTATCCTAGCCGATGATGGCAAGAGAAAAGAAGAATCCTAGCTATGATTATCCAAGATGCCTCTGTTTGCTGGAAACCTTGTACCAAGTACCAACCCCTGTTCCTCGAATAAGATTACACGTTTTACCGCGTGAAAAACAGAAGGCTTCCATTCAGCACTGCACAGTTTCAAAAGGATTATTGTGGTGCTGAACCACGAGGTGGATGCTGTGGTGGGGGCGGTGGAAGGCCCAAATTGCCCATACCCGGCTGCAATTGATCGAATGACATATTTCAGTAAAAATAACCAATACGTGAGCAACATGAAGTGTTTGACAAAGGCCGCGTTTGAAACTGAATGGATTGTTTGGATTTTTTTTGCACGCAATACAAGACAAGATAATAGTATATGATTAATTGAATATTAACTATTAAAAACTTAAAAAATGGATTTATCTGATTTTTTTGAACAACTTTCATATATAATTCTTTTTTAAAAAATACACCGTTTAGCAGTTTGAAAAGCATGCTCACGGAGAACGAGAGGATTTTTTCACCGGTACCCTGAATCGAACGAGGCCAAAGTCACTTTAATGCCTAACAAATTAGCTGAGATGTGTTTTACCTGATATGAGCTCAGACCAGGGATGGGTGACATCTGTGCCTGTCCTTGTGGAGCCATTTGTCCCTGAGGCCTGTTGAACATGCCACCCATTGGGAAATTTTGCATGCCAGAAGCACTAGATGCACCTTGCATATTTCCCATTCCATTTGGGAAGCCACCCATGGGAGGCATATTGCTGGAAGGAACAGGACCCTGATGCGCCTGATTCATTCCAATCAAGTGTTGTGGCATTTGAGGCATCATCTGGTTTGATGAACCTTGCATTGCCTGGAAATATAAAAATCGACATATCAGCCGTCATTCACTCATTCTAGCAGTTGTCACATAGATTCAGCACGAATAAGGACGTGTTCCTTTACTTGTAAGAAAAGATCATGCAGAGAAAAAACACAAAATAAGGTTAAGTATATTACCATTGGGTGAGGCATAGGTGGTAGCGGTGGATTCACTGGTGATGGACCTGGCATTGATGGAAGCTGAGGAAGTGGTGGTCGAGATCCTTGCGCATGTGGAAGCATGTGTGGGGGCTGCAATTGAGGCATATTTGGAGGTGGTGGTCGAGAAGTTAACTGCTGTGGAAATTGGGGATGCTGCTGCTGAATCTGTTGATATTGTTGTTGCTGTCCACCGGCTAGAAGAGATGGATGGGGACCCGGTGGCAAGGGAGGCGGACCAGGTGGAAGGCCAGGTATAGATGGCCTCTGTTCTCCATGATCAGAACCATCAAGAGACATTGCGACCCCAATGCCAGGAATTGTACCTTCATTTCGTGACAATCCGGTATTAAATGGTCCAGGTGTCATTGCAGATTCAGGAATCTGGAATCCACCCATATTACGTCCAGCAAAAGCAGGATGTTGGTCACCATAACCTGACACGTTATAATTTGCATCAAACATTTCTTGTCCATTCCTAAATTAAAAAGAGAGAATCTAAAAAAAATACCAAGCACGCACATGGGCACAGAGTGAGTGAGTGACTGGTGGCAACTTGGTACTATGAGTATAACAAGAAGCTGAACAAACCAAAAGGAAAAAATACCTTGAATCTGTCCGCTGTTGTACTTATCACGAGTAAGATCACCAGGCCTATTTCTACACCAAAATCGCGTAGCATGATCATTGCCCCCACTGAAATAAAGTGACAATTGTATCAGTGAAATCTGATGCATTGCACAACATAATGAGAAAAAAAAGAAGAAACAGAAATAGCAATTTAGAATTGTTCAGATGCAGAAATAAGCAATAAGTAGTAGTTATGTTTCCTCGTCCATATCTACAATTATAGGTTAGAAGAATAAAAGTACCCAAAAGGACAAGCATAAATTTAAACTGCAAATCCATATATGTAACTCTGTAAGTACCTGCAAAGAAGATAGCCAACAGGATGCCAAGCAAGGTCCCACACACTATTGTCATGTGCGTTATTTATTTCTATCTGTGGAGTTTCATGGCTGCCAATCAATGGAAATGTCTGTTTAGTCAGATTGAGAGACCATTTGTAGCCAACAAAAAGTTGTGTATCCTCTAAAAATGTAACCAGGGAAGAGTTCAAGAAGAAACAAAAATATGCTCATCAGAAAGAATAAGCACACAATAAACTCAAGTATAAAAAAACACGATCCAGAGTGTAGGCCTAACCGCCTAAGTAACACTACAAGATCACAGTTAAACAAGATCCAGCAGATGAGAAGCCCCCATGCCAATTCATTTTAATTGCATTTCTGATGTCTTACCCGACCAACCAATGAAAGATCGCTCCATCATAGCTCCCGCTAACAAAATATTCTTCATGAAATGGATGCCATGCCAAAGCTGCATGAATAAATAAATTGAGTATATTTTCCATTCAATACAACCATGGCAAATAAGGGAGTGGCTAAATGATAACTTCCCGTGTGACAATTCAGTTACTCCCTCCATCCCCAAAAATACTATGGATTTAGGGGATGTATCTGGACACCGGAATACAAGGGATTGTGGGGATGTATGTGGAGAAACACTTGTCCAGATACATCCCCCTCAATCCCTTATTTGGGGATGGAGGGAGTAGTAGTTTGATATCCATAATGCATGATTGCAATGAAACAAATTAATTGCAACGGCAATTGGATTGTATGTATCAAATCTTAAACTCCACAAAACAAACCAAAAACTCAAATTATGTAGTGAGAATCTAACCAGTCACATCCTTGTTGTGTCCACGGAAGGATTCAAGCTCTTTCATGGATCTAATATCATATAACTGCATAATACATTAGCAATAACAAGTGAGAAACTATCCAATATAGTGATTTATTTGGTAAATATTCAGAAACAAATAGAACTAAGCAGAGATAACCCATGTGTTCCTCACGGTCCACTGTATGCGAGCAGGAGTAAAGAAACTATCACATTTTTGAGAAAAAAGGCAATTCACCTAAGTAAAGAACTGGATAAAGGAGTGATTCTTCTCTATACTCTAATTGCAACTATCAAATAAAAATTTATTACAGTAACTGATTGTTAAAAATGATGAATATCTGGGGGTTTTTTTCCTGATGATGTGGCCCTAAGAACATTAAAATTCCGCATCAACGTTGAGTATCAGCCTACCTCACTAGCACAAACATGTCTATTAGATGAAAACTAAGTCAGTGTAAATAAAACTCTTTGCAGAAAGAAAAGATGGACAGAACAGGGTTCACAGCAAAAAGTATTGACCTTAATAATCTGATCCTTGGAGGCAGTCAACACCCAGTTCCCATTCTGATTCCACTTTACACATTGTACAATGTTTTTATGACCATGGCTGCAGATATGGGTCATCAGGTCATCATGCGTTGATGTGTTGCTGAATTTTAGATTAGCAAGTAATACAAACGACAAAAGAATACGTACAATGAACGTAGCTCTTTACCACTTTTTGCATCCCAAAGTTTCACGAGATAGTCTTTACCACCTAAATAACAAATAGTAGAATTAGCTCTGGATAAATAAACCCATTCAACTAACAAGCATAATAACTAACCTGAAACCAGTAAAGACTTTGTAGGATGCCAATCGACACTTTTAACATCCCAACCATGGCCTGGCTGAGTATGAAGGCAAATTCAGGTTACTTGACGAGTAAAAAGAATAAAAGATATCATGCAATAACTTCACGAATGTGATGAAGTAGTTCATGCTCATAGAAAAGTACAACAACATTACCAGTTAAAGATCTTTCTTCCTGGCATCTTGCAAAGTCCCAAACCTTCACAGTAGTGTCATCAGAACAGGAGCAAAACTTCAGGTCTGTTCTACAAAAGCTGTTTAAAATATGCATTGTAAGAGAGTGAATATTAACTTGGTATAGGTAGGTAAAGTAAAGAGAAAAGAGCACATGGAACTGCCATCACCTTAAGTCACGAACTGATTCTCTGTGAGCTGTTTTATTCACTTTAACATTGTTCATGTTACTTTGCCAATACCTGTAAAGGAAGTCAAAACGTGCACTTGGCATATCAGTGAAAATATCAACATGCTGATTTAAGGGCCAGTATCAAGCAAGCAGGATGACAGACTGACAGTGATAATAAACATTTAAAAGACCAACATACTTGATAGCACCACCATCATCGCCAGTGACCATCCAGTTCTCATTGTTACTCCAAATCATTGATCTTACAGCTTGGTCATGAGCCTATTTATCAAATTCCTCCAAAAATAAGCCAAACTTAATAACAAATAACTAGTAAATCTGCAGCAAAAATTGTGGAATACCTGAAGGATCATTTCAAAATTAAAAGATTGACCATTCCATAGGGTGAATTCACCACTCTGTGATCCCGTAATAAGCCGTCGCCCTGTGGGAGTCCACTATATCCACAAATAATGATGTATTAGGCGAACGCATATGTAGTCTAATAAGAACATGGTACATAATATATGGCGTTCAGCCACATCACAACAATAAAAAGAGAATTGGCATGGAATTATAAACCCCCAGTGCTAGCTGGTGTAAAAAAAATAGGAACATTTGTCAAGAGTGCGGTCCTATCAAGTACCATATTTTAAAGTTTTACTGCTATCAATCCTAATTATACAACCAAGAAGGCCTACAAGTAAGAAGATAATATACCATCACCTATATTTGATTTAAATATCAAATGGTACGAGTACTGCCTAGAGATGTAATACTCCCTCCACCATAAATGTTTGATGTTGGTTAGCTCACAACGTCAAACAAAAAAAAAACTAGAGGAAATATAAAATTAGATTTCAAAAGAAATGAAATCTCAGCGATAAGGTGAATGGTGGTGAACACCTAGAAGTTAGATCAATTCTATGGTTTTCACCATGTTGAAGGTATTGCTGTCCTTCAGTGAGCATTGCCAAGGCTTGGTGGAGCTCTTTGAAAAATATAAAAGTAGCAGTTGGAATATTAGGACAGCATAGAGATGGATATCATAGAACTCACCAAGACCCGATTAATAGAGCATCGGTTCTTGTTTATTGATGAATGCACAAATTTTGCAGCAAAACTTGTTGATGGGTTATCTGGGTATGCAACAGACGGCAACATCTGAAAAAAAAAGCCATATCAATCAGGATATCCACAAACAAAAGGGGTAGTCATGTATTCAAAATACAGTACATAGTAAATACAGATAAGTTTATAATCATCTACATTTAACACTTAATTCGTCAAACTTAATTATCTTTTATCTAAGATGATGGCACAGTCCAGTAACCAGTCCAAAACCCTTGACCTAGCAGCACTTAGTTAACAAAAAGGAATAAGACAAACGTAGGTTGCATGCAATATGATAGGAAGATAGTTGTGGAAAAACTGAAAGCATGCATTAACTAGGAAACTAAATGGCCCTAAAAACAACCACCAAGGACAAGTTCTGATAGGCGGTCTCCCTAAATAGCAACGGCGGTTTGAATAATCCACATACAGCAACGTAGTTTTCTTTTGTTTAAAACTATCATTTTGATTGCACAACATTCTCATTGAAACCAGAACCCTAGCCCAATAATATTCAAGATCATCTGGACCATGAGATTGCGAAGGACATCAATATAAATTATATATTGTACATAGTGATGTGTTTAAATCTAAATCACAAAATAAATGTAGGCATCAGAAGTCTTCGATACATGTAGAAGTCTAAAACAGAAGGTAGTATTTTCAGCAGGCACAACAAATATATTTTTAACATGCTTATTATTACAAGAAAGGTAATGGTAACATACATCCAGAACAGCAGCTGGAGTCGGCTGCAATGTGGGTCTGTCCCTAGCATCCCGCTGCCACATGCGAGCCTGCGTGTCATATGCATAATGGTGATCAATACTAGTAGGGGAAAAAAGTTCTTTTGCCACAGAAAAATCGACTTTTGAGCATTTCGTAATCATGTGAAGTTCACAGCCGAAACAGAAGTTCAACTGTATAATTCGCTACAAAACTTATATCACCAAAACTACTTGAAAGCGAAGAATTTTGTTATACTTGAACATAACGGACGACTGTGCTTGTGTAGTCCACAGTTCGTCGCTGGACAGGCTTCCGCATCCTTTTAGCACCGAAACTATCCCCATAAGCTGAATCGAGCCAAAAATCACAACAAGATAAGAACGCGTACATTAATATTACCGATGTGCCCCTCTAACCCTAAACAAAAAAGGAGCGGCACTGCTGTTACCGTCGTACGGCGGCTGATTCTGCAGCTGCTGTTGCTGCGGCGGCGGCGGCGGGAGGTTCCCCTGGTGCGGGGCGTAGTCGCTGGGGATGTTGGTGGAGGACGACGCCGAGAGCTGCCGCATCGGCGGGCCGCGGTAGAACTCCCCGCCGCCGCCGCCGCCGCCCTGTGGCGGCGGGTGCTGCGGCGGAGGCGGAGGCGGCGGCTGCTGCTGCTGCTGCATCATCTCCGCCGCTGCTCCTCCCCCGGGAGGGGGCCGGCCGCCGCCGATTGAAAGCTAGGGTTTTGGATCCGTGCGGCGGGAAAGGGGGATCGGATTTGGGGTTCTTCCGTCGCCGGGAGAGAGAGAGGGTGAGCTCCGTGAGGCCGAGGAGGGGTTTTGGTTGGTTTGGTTGTAACCGTGTACGAGACGAGACGGGTGGTGTGATAGATGGGCCTCGTTGCCTAGCGAGATGATTTGGGCCGGGCCGGCCCACCGTGTCCTTGTTTGGATCAACATATAGGTGGGCCGGGATTTACCACGTTGTCAAACGAGGACCCTCGTATCCTTTGGACCGAACAAAAGAAGACTTTTTTTTTCTTTCTCTGAACTGGATGTTGCAGGAGTGCAGGTGATTTAAGGGCGTCGTCGGTTGGGCTAGATAGCCAAAAGCAGAAATATGTTATTTGTGGTTTAAAAGATAATTTTTAGAAAAAAAAATACGACGAAAAATCTTTAAAATCAATTCAGAAGTTAAATTTAAAAATTTAAATGTTGCCTTTAGCTTATAATTTAAAGGGAAACGATAAGAGCCTAATGCTTCATGTGTACTGGAATTTTAGAGGATAAGTTTGGGGTTTTAGATTCCATAAGGGATTCTATTAAAGCTCGTATGAATTTTAACATTGGCAAATCAAGCTACTCACATAGTTCTAAACAGAATTACCAGATAACATTAAATTTTACCAGAATTACTCACGTAGTACTATTAAAGCTCGTGTGAATTTTAACATTAACCAATACTTGTAGGTATTAATAATTTTATGACTACTTGTTAAGATTATTGAAACTCATATACAATTCGTTCTAATACCACAAACACCACATAACACATCGTATTTTCTCTGTGTGTGAAATAGTAGACAGAGCCCTTTTAGTTAGCACACATATGTTTATAATTGAATTTGATAATTTTAACATAACTATTCATATAGTCATATTTGTTACGTAAAGTAGTATTAGACTTTATAGTACTACGCATGAAGTAGACATCTTTACATCAAACATTCGTACTCAATACAATCTAGAGATAATGTGTAGGCGGATAATACTCGTTAGGGTTTGTTTATAAGTGTGTACACATTACATACCTATGCTTCCAAGCCACTTACAACTTATGGTTTCTTAAATACATAGATAAAAATCTATCAATTGCAGATGAAATTTAAAGGTTCGTTTTTGCTTTTAACAGGCAGTGAAACAGGACAGCGAGGCTCACCGGGAAAAACCACCGCTGCCCGTTTGCCTCCACCGCTCCCTATTATTAACCCAACCTTCGCAAAAATCATCCACTCAGAAGAAGATTAAACAAAAACGACGTATCAACAATTTCCTCGACGGCAAATCGCCGGCCGGCCGAAGACTTTTTCCCGCTGCATTAATTTAATCACTCGATCTGAGCTGCAATCCAAATCCCACACCCCAAATTCCCCGATTTAATTATCGCGGTAGAGTGATGGATCCCCACATTCTCGTCTCGTCCCCTCCCATTGAGGGGATGTGATGTAGGATGATAAGAACATGGAGGGGCACAACCCCGTGCACCAATTTGCTGATAACCCTAAGTCGCAGCGCATCACGAGGTAAGTTCCCCTCCGTCCATGCCCAATCTTGCAGCCGAGGATTGCGATTTGGTAAAAAAAAAATAAAATTGTGCGCTCCATTTGTGCATTTCAGAGAAATGGTCTAATTCGGTATCTGATGTTATTCCCTCTGCATGTTCTAGGAAAATTTGCGGAATGGCAACCAAGATAGATGCTAATGACCACGGCAATCAACAAGGTTTGTCATTTATACAGTTCTCTTCAGATGCTCCCCTTTTAATATTGGCATGTGGAATCGGACATTATGTGCATTCCCACTGAAATTATAGGAGCTTTTATCTTTTAGAATCGTTAGGATGAGCATCGATTGGCTCCTTTCTATGATCTGTGTTCTGAAGAAAAACATCGATTAGTACCTTTAGTACCTTGTTGGCTGCTTCTATTAAGCAGCATCTTTCAATGAAATATCTACTGCCACTCATTATACTTAGCATGTTTCAAGATAGATGAACCTCTTTGCCCCCCCTCCCAACAAAAAAAAAGGAAGAAGCTAGATGTCCTATTGTACTGTATAGAAAATCAGCTGAAGTTGAAGTTGCTAAATATCCATTTGTTGTTTGTGACAATGACCGAATGTACTTTCATGATTGGTGCCAGGTCCAGTTGGTACAGCAGAGAGATTAGAGCATCTTTTGAATCAACCAGCAAATAGAATTTGTGCCGACTGTGGTGCTCCAGATCCCAAATGGGTGTAAGTATCCATGGATCACATAAGTGTTTTTTTATTAAAGAACTGCAGTGTTTATCTATAGCTTGTATGCAGATTACTTTTAAGATTTTGTTAAGAAACTGTTCTAGTTTTTTTTAAAAAAAAAAATTACAGTGTGTACTGTGTAGTCCCTGTTTGACTTACTAAACTTCAGATGAAAAGTTAAATGTAAAGGTTAATGATATTTGCATTGTAGTAAAGGTCCTTTCATGCCTTTACAATTATCTGATCACTTACTTATTTGAAACAAAATTCCTTGTAGAGATATCAATTCCTTTTATCGTGGTATTTCAGCCTGAGTGCTGTACACTAATATCAATACTCCAATGTTCTGGTGTGTGCAGCTCATTGACTTTTGGAGTGTTTATTTGCATCAAGTGTTCTGGAGCTCATAGAAGTCTTGGGGTGCACATATCCAAGGTAGCAATGATACACTGGTTGCAATTTCTCTTTCATCCTTCAGTTTTGAGTTTTACTTCTTATTTGATTTCTTTTAAGATGCTTTCCTATTCCAGTCCTTATAGGTTTTGGCGGAAACAGATTCTATTCTTCCAAGACATTTAGGTTCTAGATGATTTTCTACTTGTGTGCATCGCACATTTGCTATTGCTCAGTATCCCCTTCCGTAACTCAATAGTGTAGTCCTGTGACTTACACGGCCACCCACTGCATGCAAGGAAAAACAATTGAACCTTGTATTGCTAGTCACTGTTGATCACTCCATGGACATATTTGAGGGAGGAAATGGGGTGAGAAGAACTTGGTGACATCAGGGAACTTGTGTAGTCATTGTTGCCATTTGCATCCTGGAGAATTATGCTGAGGTCGGTGTGTTTCAATGACCATTTTGTAGGCTACAGAATTTCCTGAGGTTAACCTTCATAGGTCTGTTTCTAGAAAAGCACAAACACAACCACAACATATATTAGGAATCCTTTTTAGGTGTAAGCGTCTTCGACAAAACATTGTAGATTAGTGGATTTTAAGAAGAAATATACAAATTTTAACAGTCCCAAGCATTTATTTTCCAATATGCAGTTGTCTTTCCCACATGGTATATATTGATGTCGAACTCTTAGCTAGGTTAGAGGAATGGTCAATAAAATATGATTTATGTAATTTGAGTAGAAAATTTGTCTATTTCAGGTGGTCTCAGTAAAGCTAGATGAGTGGACAGATGAACAAGTTGATATTTTAGCTGATTCAGGTGGAAATGCTGCAGTTAACATGATATATGAGGCATTTATTCCTGAGAACTACATGAAGCCAAAACACGATTGCTCAACAGAGGAGCGTAGTGACTTTATTAGGTATGCATTAGGTTACCAACTTCTCATTCTCTTGATGTCTGGTAGGGCGACACCCTGATATAGCAGATTTCTTTTATTGTAGGAGATAAAGTTCTCTAGTTGTCTGAAAATTGATATTTCTCTGTTTGCATTTGTGCAGGCGAAAATATGAGGTTCAACAATTTTTGTCAAACACACAGCTTACTTGCTATTCACAAAAGAGCAGCAAACATCATCATCACATGCATCATACCAGTTCAAATCGACATGGTTTAGGCCATGCTTTCAGGAACAGCTGGAGGAGAAAAGAGCATGAGCATAAATCAGCGAAGAAAACAGTATGGGCATGTTATCTCAAATTCAATAGTTCCATTTAGAGTCTACCTGGAGTACTTAGAATTTTATGTTTTGATGTCTCAAGGTGGAGATGGGTATGGTAGAATTTGTTGGATTAATTAAGGTCAATGTCATAAGAGGGACAAATCTAGCTATACGTGATATGATGTCCAGCGACCCTTATGTTATCCTTAACCTTGGTCATCAGGTGAGCAACTTTATTCCAGTATTTCATCGCAGCTACACAAAGCTTAGTTCCATGACTTCCATCTCCCTTTTACACCCTTATAGTCGATGAAAACAAAGGTGATCAGGAGCAGCTTGAATCCTGTATGGAACGAAAGGCTAATGCTATCGATACCTGATCCCATACCTATGCTTAAATTGGTAAGAATTTTATCTTTTGAGGGATACTGAAAGTAACCAGTAGCTGTCTTTTTATTTAGTCTGTTTATGTTTTGGACTAACATTTGGTTGAAATCTCCCTGGCAGCAAGTCTATGACAAGGACACATTCACTACCGATGACCGAATGGGGGAGGCCGAGATTAACATTCAGCCATTGGTTTCTGCAGCCAAGGCATATGAGACCTCTGCTATCTCTGATACTGCACAGCTCAACAGATGGCTGGCAAAAGATGGTCTCAAGATCCCAAGGGACAGTGCTATCTCCATCATCGACGGCAAGGTGAAGCAGGAGGTGACCGTCAGGCTTCAGAACGTTGAGCGAGGCCATCTTGAGATGGAGCTAGAGTGTGTTCCGCTCACGCAATAGTTGCACCTGCAAAAATGGTTTGCTCTCACATTCTGATATAACCATCAGAACATGGTTACACGAACAAATTCTTTGCAAAACCTGGGACTTGCCTGTGTGTTAACTGTGATAACTAGAACCATACGCTCAAGGCTTCCATGCATCAGATATGCCTGTAAAGTTAGGGTGGAGTACAGGAGATAATTCTGGCACAAAGTCTGCTTGATTTTGTAAGTTTTCCTGATAGAATTCCAATTTTACTCTCTCTTCCTTGCAACTACTGAAGTGGCGCAACTGTTCGGACCAGAATGGAAATGGCAATTGCTGTTTTTGTGTAGTACATAAACAAAGACATGATACACCATGCCCATTTCTACATAACTGCATGTCCAATGTTTGATGCTAATTTCAAACAGGCAGCTAAATTACTTCAGTTTCCCATCGATCCATGGAGCCTTGCTGACATATTTATGGAGAAAATTGAGAACTATAGACGATGACATTTTGCAAAAGAAAAAATAAGTGTTATATTTCGAATTTAACATTCTGCAGTCCTGCAAACATTCACAATCCTTTCCCACTTAGTATAGTTAATACTCCCTCGTTTCCAAGATATATATTGTTGTTAACTCTTTGAGACATATTTGACCGTTTGTCCTATTAAAAAAATTATGTAGTTATTAATTTTTTTATATGATTTGATTCACTATTAAATGCACTTTATGTATGGCATGTAGTTTCGTATATTCCACATATCATTTTGAATCAATGTCGTCATATATTTTGAATAAGATGAACAGTCAAATGTATCTTAAAAAAATCAATGGTGTCATCTATTTTTGAACGGTGCTGTCGTGCTCGTCGCCAGAGCTGGTGGAGGACCTCGTCACTAACAATCCAACATCCTTTTATGTCTAGTGCTGGCTAATCTCATGTGCCTCGTGTTGTCTTGACATTACCTCGTATGTAATGCAACCATACTCGTCTCTGCTAGGAGTTCAATAGATACCCCTCCATAAAAAAAAAACAAACTTCAATGTGTTGTGCAATCTAGACTTATCGAACAAGCCCTTGATTTGTAAGATTATCCGTTGGAATTACAATTTCACTCCGTCTCTCCCTTGTAACCATCTAATATGGCACAAATACACAGTGGTCAGGACACCGCAGATATATCACGCTATTTGTACAAAAAGCTACAAATCCAATGTTTGATGCTAAATACAAACATACAACCAAATTAGTATATATCCCCCCTTATCCTACTCTAGGAAGCCTTGCCGACAAATCTAGAAAGAAAATTTAGAAGTAGAGAGAATGACATCCCAAAAAAAAATTAAATACCTTTTATTTTATCAAAAACCAAACAAACACTTTTTTAATAAACATTTTCGAGGGTCATTTTTTTTTCACATTTCGAACCTATCGTTTTGGAATATTCTCTCATCTCAGCCATCCATTTTCCATCTCAATTTCCAAGGCCTACCCCTATTTTTCCCCTCCACAAAAGAAATGAAAAAAACAGCCGTCCTACCACAGTAGCGAGAGAGAGAGCAATAAAACCTCTTCCTCCTCCTGTCGTCTTCCTTCTTCCTCGCTTCCCCGCCGCCGCCGACCGCAAACCCCGCCCAAAACCCTAGCCGCCGCCGCCATGGACGCCGCCGCGCAGGAAACCCTAATCCTGAACCTCCACGCCATCGAGGCCGTAAAGTTCGGCTCCTTCGTGCTCAAGTCCGGCATCACATCCCCGATCTACCTCGACCTCCGCGCGCTCGTCTCCCACCCGAGCCTCCTCTCCTCCATCGCCGCCCTCCTCCACACCCTCCCCACCACCCGCCCCTACGACCTCCTCTGCGGCGTCCCCTACACTGCGCTCCCCATCGCCTCCATCCTCTCCGTCTCCAAATCCGTCCCCATGCTGCTCCGCCGCAAGGAGGTGAAGGCACACGGCACCGCCAAGTCCATCGAGGGCAGCTTCCGCGCCGGCGACGCCGTCCTCATCATCGAGGACCTCGTCACCAGCGGCGCCTCGGTGCTCGAGACCGCCGCGCCGCTCCGGGAGCAGGGGCTCGTGGTCGCCGACGCCGTCGTGGTGGTTGACCGCGAGCAGGGAGGGAGGGAGAACCTCGCTGCCAATGGGATCACGCTCCACTCGCTCATGACCCTCACGGAGGTGCTCGCCGTGTTGCTCAAGCATGGGAAGGTGAGCGAGGAGAAGGCGATGGAGGTGAGGCAGTTCCTTGATGCCAATAGGAAGGTGACTGTGCCAGGAGCGGCGGTGAAACCCAAAGTGGTCAGGAAGGGGTTTGGTGAGAGGGCTGGATTGGCCACGAATCCGATGGGGAAGAGGCTCTTCGAGGTGATGGAGGCGAAGCAGAGCAATTTGTGTGTTGCTGCGGATGTTGGGACTGCAAAGGAGCTCCTTGAGCTTGCCGAGAAGGTAGTTTTTACTATTTGTGGTGTTGGTTGGTAGATTGGTTAGTTAAATTTAAGCAATTCAACCCTGACAAGTCATATTTCTCCAATTGTATGTCGAATATCGTAGATGTGGTTAATTCTGCAACTTGTATGTAGATAATGGGCAATTTCTATACGCTAAGATTGGATGGTAAGTTAGTCTTAGTCCTTTATATAATAAATAATTGGGGCTTGGTGACTTTGCTTTTGCTTTATGAAATTGTCTACTTGGACTAGGTATGCTATAATGAAGTCTTTGTAAAGCATTGACTTGACAGTTGAAACACACACAGTATGTGTTGTTCTCTGTTTAAAAGAATGTACTTCCTCATATAGTGCTGCAAAAAGAATGTTCCAGTGTGCAGTTTCTTCCTTAAGCTAGCATAGTTTGTACTTTCTCATATTTCTCCAAATCCCATTTTATCCATTTGCATGGTCGTTCTATATGCTAAAAGCAAATGAACTACTTTTAACTTTGTTCTTCTCCATTTGGTGTTTTAATTTATCATGTAGTTGTTTAAACCCTGCTATAAAGTTTTTTTTTTTTAAAAAAAAAACTTGGTTCTCCAATTGTTATGTAGGTTGGCCCGGAGATTTGCATGTTGAAGACTCACGTGGATATCCTATCTGACTTCACTCCAGATTTTGGAGCTAAGCTTCGTGTGGTATGTACTTGTAGTTTAATGTGCTAAAGTTATTGTCTTGGTTAATTTTCACATGGTCTGTTCTTTACTAATAATCAACCCTTAAAATTTATTTTAAGATTGCCGAGAAGCACAACTTTTTGATATTTGAAGACCGCAAGTTTGCTGACATTGGTAACACAGTAACTATGCAATATGAAGGGTGAGAAAAGGCACTATAACCTATATTTTTCGTTCATCTCTTTTGTGTATTTGTGTTAGCTAAGTGTTTTCAACTTTACTTCAGAGGAATATTTCGCATATTGGATTGGGCTGATATTGTCAATGCCCATATAATTCCTGGACCTGGAATTGTGGATGGTCTGAAGCTTAAGGTATATCATGCTTTACATGGCCTATAGCACAGTTAAAAATTTTGCATGTAATGTTGCATCTGCAGGTAGATGATTTATCACAGTGCTGGCAGTAACTTTTGTCCTTTGTATTGAAGGGTTTGCCGAAAGGAAGAGGGCTGCTTTTGCTCGCTGAAATGAGCTCGGCTGGCAACCTTGCTCATGGAGAGTATACTGCTGCAGCTGTAAAGATTGCTGAGCAACATTCTGATTTTGTAATTGGATTTATATCAGTAAACCCTGCATCTTGGTCAGTGGCACCATCAAGTCCAGCATTTATCCATGCCACTCCTGGAGTGCAGATGGTTTCTGGAGGAGATGCTCTTGGTCAACAATACAATACACCTCATTCTGTGAGTTTAACCTTTGCCACCAAATTCCTGTGTGACTGGTTCACTGTTTTTTTTTGGTATGTCGTAATGCTTTTAAGTTTTTGGAGGTCTTCCAAAGAGTCAACTTAGTAAGAATTAGTCCCCAAAGACTGAGCTTTAGTTGTTGTCTCCCAGTTATTAGTGCAGTAATCAAAACATCAAAGGTTGTTGATGCCTGTGTAGGCTGTGCAAGTGCAATACAGACATGGTGAGACATGGGCGAGTCTCCTAGTTAACAGTAAAATAACACGAAAAATCAAGTTTGTTGATTGATGCACGTCAGCACGAGTAGTCTGTGGAATACAAACAGGCATCGAGACAGATTGTTATGTTATGAAGTCCTAGCTGGACAATGGGTATGCTTTACAAATCCATTTTGTCTTGTGGGACAAATAATAATTTGTTTTTAGTATACGTCACTGTAGTAGGAGCCATATTTTTTTCTTGCATGATCCAGAAAATAAGCAGGGTGAGCCTATGAGACAAGAATAAATTTATGTTCAAGTTATCTGGACATAACATTCACTTTGGATTATCAGGCACTACACATTTGAGCTCATGCTCATCTTTTTCTTCTTTACACAATTTATGTTAGAAGAGGCATATATCTTGAAGCTTTCAGATCATACTTTTTTTTAAAAAAAACTTGGCAGTAAATAAACTAATCTGAATTCTTAGGTGAAATCTCAATTTTTTGTTCCCGCCTGTTGCAATATGCTTATGAACTGATATATTCCTTGTGATTCCATTGTTTACTACATACAGGTTATAAACGATAGAGGCAGTGACATAATTATAGTTGGACGAGGGATTATAAAAGCGAGTAATCCTACTGAGACCGCAAGGGAGTATCGCATCCAAGGATGGAAGGCGTACCAATCCAGCTTGTCATGAGAATGTTTGAAGTCGAATTCACTCATTCAGACGACTGCTGTAGTAAGAGTATTCGCTGCTCTCCGTGTGCCAAGTATTGGCAAGTGCTGTTCCCTAGCAATAATTTGGTAGTTAAACGATGCTACAATCAAGTTCCCAATAAACATAGTTACAATCTCCGTATCTGTGTGCCAAACTAACAGCATGTTCTGGTCTGATTGTTGATGTCGTTAAATTTCCATGGGCCGTTTGCTGCTTCCCGTGTCCTGAAATTGTCTGTGCTTGCTCCTAGCCGCGGTTGAAACTTCGACAGCCAAGCTTTGGCCTTAAAAGAAAGCTGTAAATTTTGATAATTTGAGTCGATTGGTTGCCGCTTTGATTTAATTGACACCCGTGAGGCCGTGACAACTACATTTGGAACCGTTTGAGTCAATGACAGTAATCGAATTTCATCATGTGCTTGAATTCATAATTCTCCTGACCAGGAGGTGGTGTTTGGATCCCGAGACTTTTTTTTAAGTTCTTATCACATCGAATGTTTAGATGTTAATTAGGAGTATTAAATAGAGGCTGATAACAAAACTAATTGTATAAATAAAGGCTAATTCATTAGACATTTTTTAAGCCTAATTAATCTATTAATAGTATATATTTAATACTTCTAATTAGTATCTAAATATTCGATGTTACAGGAGTCCCGGTAACAAACAAGGTTCAAAATGCCACTCTGCTTGCATGAAAACGAAATATTCAAGAGGACTGAAGAATTCTGAAATTTTTGATGCATTGCTGAATGCTGGTTCTGTACTGCTGATGCATGCACCTGCCGAAAAATTCCAAGTGCAGTTGCTCGGTGCTCCTGGCCTCTGGCGTCTTTTCGTAAAACTCGTGCTCTCGCCGCCGCCGCCGCTGAAATCTCCTCCACCTTCTCTTCCCAACGAGCTCGAAACTTGTTTCCCCAAAATTTTAGCTTAAACCTCACGAAAACCCTAGACGCCATGGACGCGGCCGCCATGGAATCCCTAATCCTGGAGCTCCACGCAATCGTGGCGGTCAAGTTCGGCAGCTTCGTGCTCAAATCCGGCATCACCTCCCCGATCTACCTCGACCTCCGCATGCTCGTCGCCCACCCGCGCCTCCTCTCCACCGTCGCCTCCCTCCTCGGCTCCCTCCCCTCCACCCCCTACGATCTCCTCTGCGGCGTCCCCTACACCGCGCTCCCCATCGCCGCCGCCCTCTCCGCCTCCTCCTCCGTCCCCATGCTCCTCCGCCGCTACGACGCCACCGCCGCCGACTGCGTCGAGGGCTCCTTCGCCGCCGGGGACGCCGTCCTCATCGTCGAGGACCTCGTCACCACCGGCTTCTCCGTGCTCGAGACCGTCGCGCCCCTCCGCGAACAGGAAGGTGGCAGTGCCTGGATTGCCTGTTAAACCGAAAATTGTTAGGAAGAGGTTTTCAGAGAGGGCGAGATTGGCCACAAATCCGATGGGAAGGAAGCTGTTCGAGGTGATGGAGGCAAAGCAGAGAATTTTGTGTGTTGCTGCGGATGTTGGGACGACAACGGAGCTACTTGATCTCGCCGATAAGGTATATAAGATAATGAATTGTTGGTGATGTGTAGATGTTTGTTACATCCAGCAAGTCCATTTCTCATATTAGATCACTTAGAGTGGATAATTTCGTGATATGTGTATATTAAGGTGGAATTCTTGTTAGCGTTTTCCTTCTTTTAGTTGTCCTATGGAAACCTTGGCTTGTCTGTTTAAGCCGTTTGCCAGATTTCAGTTTTACAAACTTTGTATAAGTGGCTGTAACTTCAGTTGAAGTCAAGGCCGGTTTATCCATTATCTAAAAAAAATCCTGAGTTAGGTAGAAGGCAGATTCCCGAGTTATGAAATGTTTTCTTTTGTTTAGGCAAAGTACAATCCTTGATATTTGATCACTTGATCCTATGAACGAATTGATGTTTGAGTGCTGCATTATTCTTTTTATTTCTGTAGGTTAGTTAGAGTTCCATACTTCTTCTGCCATTACATCTTCCTTATGGATTTTTCTGTGCTTAGATGCTGCAGTATATCTTCTAGATCTAGTCTGCATGTGAATAGAGTGGTCAAATGCGATCATTATGTGATGCAGTTTCTTCACTAAGACGCCATAAAACTACCTTTGTACTATTTTATCGAATCCAATTTGATTCATTTGCATGGGCATGCTGTATACCATGAGGTCTATGAGGTAAGAGCATCTTTGATTTTGTTCTTTCCATTATCCTTTCCGATGCATGTGTTGTTATTGCTAAGAAAATCCTATATTTTAATGTTTTTGACTTCATTACATTCTTATGTAGATTGGTCCAGAGATTTGCATGCTGAAAACTCATGGGGACATCTTGTCTGATTTTACATCAGATTTTGGCAGCAATCTCCGTTCGGTATGTTTGCTTATGATGCGACTGTGCTTTTCCTTCGCTTTTGTGCACAAGAGAGTGATAGGCATATGTCAAGGCAATCTAATCGGTTTACTAGCCACTCTTTCTACTACAGCAGTTTGGTATTGCTGTTCATGATTCTGTTATCCTGACTTAGTTTTAATTCTATTTGAAGATTGCCGAGAGGCACAACTTTCTGATATTTGAAGACCACAAGTTTGCTGACATTGGAAATACAGTAACTATGCAATATGAAAGGTAAGAAAACATGTATTATTGAGTATTGACTATCTATGATACATTCATGTTATGAATATACGCAATATAGTTATTGTCATTTGTGTTTGTTCAGTGTAATATTCCGTATATTAGACTGGGCTGATATTGTTAATGCGCATATAGTTTCTGGACCTGGAATTGTAGTAGGCTTGAAGCGGAAGGTATGTTATTCTTTACATAGTTAATGTGTTGTGAGGTTAACAATAGTTTAGAAAAAAAATTCCATGTAACCATGTTACTGCTGCGAATATTTTTTGACTGTTTTAGTAGTGCTGAGAATCTCTATTTCGTTCTTTTATTGAAGGGTCTACCAAAAGAAAGAGGGTTGCTTTTGCTCTCCGAAATGAGTTCAGCTGGCAACCTTGCTCATGGAGATTACACTGCTGCAGCCGTGAAGATCGCTGAGCAACATTCTGATTTTGTAATTGGATTTATATCTGTGAATCCTGCATCTTGGTTGGTGACACCAAGTCCAGCGTTCATTCATGCCACTCCAGGAGTTCAGTTGGAAGCTGGAGGAGACTCTCTTGGTCAACAGTACAACACTCCTCACTCTGTGAGTTAAACATTTCCAATACACTCTGTTTTTGCTGACTGATACTCCGCTTTCTTTACACATTGTTGCTTTTAAGTTTTTGAATGGATTAGAACTAATTTAGTCTGCTTAAGTTAGCAGTACCAGTATTCGTCTTCTGTTAACTGTAGTTTTCGTCCAATATCAGTTAAATAAACTTCACCCATTCTGATAGCTTGCATTTCTCTTTTGATGCAGTCTGGTACTACTATGCTTATTTGATGGTAATTTATCGCTTGCTTTTCTGTGCAATGCAGGTCATAAACGACAGAGGCAGTGACATAATTATAGTCGGACGTGGGATTATCAAGGCGAGCAATCCCGCTGAGACCGCGAGGGAGTATCGCATCCAAGGGTGGCAGGCTTACCAATCCAGCTTGTCGTGAGAATGCTGCAACCTGCAAAGTCCTCTCCCACTCTGTAACACGAATGTAAGGTATTAGAGGTCATTTAGGCGACTGACGCAATAAAAGAGTATGTGTACTCTATATCTCCAGCAATAGTTTCGTATATGTGATGGTAAATAAAGTTCGTTGGGAGCTTGCTTGATTAAAAATACCACTTTGTTTTATGCCGTTCTGACCTCCCTATCTCTTGGGGCCTTTTTTTTTTTTTTCTCAATCGAATTTCAACACGATATCCGGTGCATCTCAAGGAATTCGCGGCAATCGTCGCTCCAAAGGTGAGTCATCCTCCCATCGCGTACGCCGAGAAGTTGGCGAACCACCCTGCCTCCACCGCCGTGCCGTCGGGGAGGAATTGCCGCATCGATTCCGGCGAGGCGAACATCGCGGCGATCTCGCCCTCCTCATCCATGGCGGCCGCGAACACCGACAGCAGGTGGTGGTGGTGCTCGTCGCCGCCGCGGACGCGGCTCTCCTCCGACGATGCGACGATCGCGGCGAGCCGGCGACGTATTCGTCGATGCACAGTAAAAAAAGCCGGTTATAGCCTTCGCTATCTCCCGCTATAGCTGATTGAGAATAATGCCGCTATTTGCTTTTATGTGCAATTTAACGACTATTTGCCGCTATAGCTGATTGAGAATAATGCCGGCTATTAGCCGTTTTGAGGGAACAACCGCTAAATGTTCATGACCCGCTATTTAAAACCTTGACACCGACGGGCGTGGCGCATCCGCCGCTCGCTCCCGGCGCCGGCGAGCCGCATCGCCCTCCAGACCAAGCTCGTGGGCTGGAACAGCCTCGCGACGGAGATCTCGACGGCGTCGTCGGACGCGGCGAAGAACGCATCATGCCGCCGGCGATCCCCTCCCTCCAACACCGTCGAGCTCTCGACCCCGAACGCGACGCCGCACACGTTATCGAACCCAAATCGCCTCGATCAACACCTCGTTGAAATCAACAACCACCACCTCGCCGCCGGCGAGCAGAAGCAGCGGGGCAGCAGCTGTGTCCGTGTCGAGCATGGGCAGTGTTGATCTGCGGTTTTCAATTTAGTGACGTGCTTGAACGAATATGACATCTGATCTGCCAACTGTTGGTAGCTGATTGAATATGTTGAATTCAAGGACAATCAGTTTCAGGAAATTCATAAGTCGTGTGAATAAAGGGGATATTTTTACACGATATGAAAGTTACTATTTATAATTTTAAAGATTTTTTTATTTGTACCTGGTTTTTTATTTATACTTTTACATAATATATAGATTCAAAATCTTAAAAGCTATACACAAGCATTCATGATGTGTAAAGAAGCTACACAAAAATTTCAACGGTTGTTTACTTTTAATGAGACAAATCAATACTTAACCTTCTATGTTATGGGAAAAATGTACTTTTCGGACTTTGAAAAAAATTGTCTAGCTTGATGGCGTATTGTACTAAAAATAGATAAACCCATCAGTATTTTATATGTGGCAATGGCAATAGTAAATTAAACATGAATGAACTTTGGGACGTATAATGCATTCTTTGGTTCTGTAATTATTAACGTTTTAGACCCGACATGGCCTCCATATACTGTCACCTTCTCGGCACTTCGACAGTGATTTACACGTCTTAACTCTTAACACACGTTCCCTTGCATGATCCCAAGAAATAAAGAATCTAATGGGCTGCTTACATCGACTGTGGGCTCCAGTGTCAAGTCTTTCAACCAAGCAGGCCGAATCTAAGCAGAAGACGGCCCCATCTATGACATTCCCGACTATACAGCCCGCCGCCTCCTGACCCGAACACGAAGCCCACCCTTCATCCTCAACGTTACCGCCGTCTCATGCTATTTCTACGAGCATTAATTTTATTCGTACGTTTTCTTGGTTGTACGTTTTTATATGCTTGATCGTATTTATAAGTAATATTTTTTAAGTGGTAGGCGACGTATTTGTTGATAACGAAATGTCTGTCGTTAATCTGGACCAGTCTTCAGAGATAATCACATTGATATAGTGCGTGTGTGCGTGTTTGTGGACGTCTGCACGTGTACTGTGTTTTAAAAAAAATCAAGCATGATAAAAGCACAAATCTTGCATTTTCGTCCAAGTTAATTACCACCGTCGGATAAACTTATATTATGGTATAAATATTAGTAAATGTTAAAAACGTTTATATTTCAAAGTGAAAGGAGTAGTATGCAAGATTCTTAGGCTGTCATCGTTTCACTGCGTGAAAATCTTGCTGGTCAGTATAAGCACATGGTATGTATTATTCATCGGTTAGCTTAGACCCACGCAAAGAGCAAGTTAATAACTAATGACTTGCTTGTGTTGAAAAGCAGCAACCAACTTTGGCTGATCAGCCTCGGAAGAGTGGCGTTCTTCCTCTACCTCCAGCGACGGCGGCCAACTGCTGCCAAAGCGCGCCATGTGTCCTCGGAAACAACAGCATCACGAATCATGTCCTTCCTCAATACGTTTCTGCAACTTGTCACGTATCTTACTTCTTTTGTGGCAAAAGTCCAACGTGTTGTATGATTGTGTTAAACTGTTGTAGTCGTCCTAAGGTACACACATACATGTTGGTACAACTCTAGAATCATCTGAACTTTGTAAATTAAAATTATAGTGGTTTTAAATTTTACATTTTCTCTGAAATAGAACAAAATGCTTCATAAAAGTATTATCAATATAATCACATATCCAAAGCCACTAATTTGGTTCTGAATTATGTGATACTATTCATGACCATATTTATTATTATTATATTCATTTCTTGTTGTGTAAATCGAATTTGGACTTAAGATTTTTTGCAAAGTTATAGGTATATATTGCATGCATGTCTTGAATTTATTTCAATTTTCCGATTGATGTTTAGAAACGTGAAGTAAACAGGCACACAAGCCGTTGAGACATAAGTGTCGATCTAAAAGTTGTGCGTGCATGCACGTTTGCACAACTGATGAAAGAGGCAGACAATTAATAGATCAGTGGACGTCTGATTCAAGTAGTTTCACAAGGAGTTTAATCAAAAGAAAAGGAGAAAATTTTACAACATTGAAGATACTTTGCCCAGCATATCCAAAACTACAAATTTAAAAACTTATTTTACAAAACTATAGATTTAGTATCTTCATTTATCATAAAACTACAAATACTTTGCACAATCAATTAAAGGTTTAGTGTCTCCATTAACACAAAACTACATGCTTTAGCAATGTTAAAACATATAGTTTTGGAATAATTGAGATACTAAACTAGTATAATTTTGTGATAAACAAAGACCCTAGGCCTGTAGTTTTGTGACAAATAAATACAATAAATCTACAATTTTGTAAATTTAGTTCTTGAATCTATAATTTTGTGATAGATTGTACAAATTACCTGTAGTTTTGGGATAAAGACACTAGATCTATAGTTTTGTTAAACAAGCTCATTAATACATATAATTTTGTTAAAATTTCTTTAAAAATACTAGCGATGTGTAAGGGGCACTGACATCCATCCATGTACCACGTGTTGATACTTGCACATACACGTGTTGATATATAGTTATATACACACCAACATCTATGAACAGTATATATGATAATTATAGTCCCAGTTTTCTACTCCAGTACTACTGTCAACACAAACAGAGCCATGCAAAGTACACAAAAATTCAATTTCCAGTACTACTGTCACTTGCGGACTTGTGTTCACGCAACTACGCAGGTACACTCAACCGCAAGAGTGTTTGTGTTTAAAGCTCAAATTAAACACATAGTTGTGCATAAGTGAAACCAAATGGAGTACTCACTTTTCCTCTTCGTCCTCGTCGTCGTCATCCTCCTGCTCCGTCGATGCCGGCGGCGAACCAGACGCAACAACAACCACCGCCCGCCGCGCGCCAACCTCGTCGCCTTCCTCGTCAACGGCCATCGCTTCCTTGACTGGTCAACGACCCTCCTCGCCGCGGCGCCGGCCTCAACCATGGAGGTGTACGGCCCGCTCGGCTCCGGCCACCGCGGCGTCACGACGGCGAACCCGGCCGTCGTCGAACACATCGTGCGTGGGAATTTTCACAACTATGTCAAAGGGGATCGGATCAAGACCGCCTTCGCCGACCTCCTCGGCGACGACGGCATCTTCCTCGCCGACGGCCGGCGATGGATTCTGCAGCGGAAGCTCGCATCCTACTCGTTTTCCCCACGCGTAATCCGACGGTTCGCAGCACGTGTCGTCGGAGACCAGCTGCGCCGCCGTCTTCTGCCGTTCTTCGCCGCCGCCGCTGATGACGGGCGTGTGTTTGATCTCCAGGATTTGTTGAGGCGATTCACCTTTGATAACATCTGCAGCTTCGCGTTTGGAGTAGATCACGATAGCTCGTCGGCGGCGATGGAAGGCGGCGGTGATCGCCGGGATTCTGCATTCTTCGCTGCGTTCGATGACGCCGTTGATATCTCATTTGGGCGGATTCTGCATCCGACGACCGTGGTGTGGAAGGTGATGAAGCTTCTCGACGTCGGCAGCGAGCGGCGGCTTCGTCGCGCGATCGCCGTCGTCGACGAGTACGTCACGACGATCATGGCGGACTCGTCGGAGCAACGGCGGCGCAGATGCAGTGACGAGGAGGAGGAAGAGCCGGATGACTTGCTGTCACGTTTCACGGCGGCAATGGAGGAAGACGACGGCGACGGCGACGGCGAGCTCGGCGAGATGTTCAGCTCGCCGGCGGCAAAGCAGCTGTTTTTACGCGACACCGTGAAGACATTCGTCCTCGCCGGGAAGAACACCGCGTCTTCGGCTCTCACCTGGCTCTTCTTCTGCTCAGAGATCGGCCTATCGGTTTCGAAAATAATTTCGGGGTCACCGAAATTTCGGTTTTATTTCAGAAATTTTGGATGAAATATTTAAACGCATTTTAAATTTTGAACATAAATTTGAATGAATTTTATGTGTTTTTCATGGGAGTAGATCCTAATAGCTTATTGGAGCTAGCAATGTGGAAAAATAATACATAATATGGGCCATATCCAATTAAATTTGGGGATTTTGATTTTTTTTATTAATTTTATCGGCACCGACCGAAACGACCGAAATCTCAGAAATTTCGTTCCGGAATTTTTAACCCTGCTTCTGGTTCCTCGCCGGCGACCCCGAACGCGAGTGCCGCGTCCACAACGAGGCCGTCGCCGCCGTCGAGGACACGTACTACGACGAACTGAAGAAAATGCACTACCTTCACGCATCGATCACGGAGACGATGCGGCTTTACCCGCCGGTGCCAATGGCGTCGCGGGTGGCGGCCGCCGGCGACGTGCTCCCGGACGGCACGGCGGTGGAGGCCGGATGGTTCGCCGACTACTCGTCGTACGCGATGGGGAGGATGAAGAGTATTTGGGGCGAGGACTGCGGCGAATTCCGGCCCGAGCGGTGGCTGAACGGCGACGCCGGCGGCGGCGAGTTCGTCGGCGTGGACGCGGCGAGGTACCCGGTGTTCCACGGAGGGCCGAGATCGTGCCTCGGGAAGGAGATGGCGTACGTGCAGATGAAGGCGGTGGCGGACGCCGTGATCAGGAGGTTCGCCGTCGAGGTGGTGGCGCCGCCGCGGCATGAGATGGCGGTGACGTTGAGGATGAAGGGTGGACTTCGTGTTCGGGTCTCGAGGCGACGGGCCGTGTCGTCGGGAATGGGCCGTTTGGGCCATGTCATAGATGGGCCGTCTGCTTCTTAGATTCGTTCTGCTCTGTGGACAGATTTGACACTGGAGCCTACAAGATTCAAGCAGAAATCCACCAACATGTCCGGGACAGCCGGACAGTCTCTTAGTCTAAAATTAAACAATGGGAACTTTAACTCGTGATAATAATTTAACAGAAAAGATCTATGACGTAAAATGATATTATTATAGTACTAAATATACTATTACAATACATACATGCGTCACTTTTACTCAAAACAACTTATTTTTATGTATATTTGTGGTCAAAGGCTCAAAGCGGCATTTTGCAGACAATGTCCTGATTAATTGATGCTTATATTGCCGGACAGAGGGAAAAAATTTAGTATCTGCTAAAGAATTTTGAGACTGATGCTGAATTGTAGTAAATCTGAAAGCACAACCTGCAGCGAAAAATGCCTCAGCTTATGCACTTGACAACGAACTGTATCATATTAAGCTTAATTAATCCGCGAAAATTAAAGAGGGAGCTGTTGCAGACTATAACCTGAAACAAAATATTAATTCCAGGAAATCAATATGGAAGTATGGAAATAGTACGCCTCAGCTCTTGCGAGCAACAGCAGCAGCAATCCCAACCAGTAGTCCAACAGCTGTCGTGGCTATACCTATGCCAATCGCACCATCTGCATAAATTAAGACTGTCAGTCGCTACGATGATGGTCAATTTCTTTATGACACTTTTCGAATACTATACAATAGCAGGTCAGTATTCGAATTAACATTATGAAATGGAAGAATGCTGCAAACATATATATAGTACATAAAAATTAAAAATATTACAACAGCAGTCACCATTCGAATTAACATTATCGTATCTCTATATTTGTCATGTGAATATTAAAAAAAATGCAACATTTTTACAATTCGTACAGACATTTCAGATAAAAGAAACACAAAGACCACAATAATGTCCATTGCACAATCATATAAGAACGATACATTTGCATTATTGGAGAGGTTTCTGAGTTTATCTGACCTTTAGCAATTTTATCTTCTACGGTCTTCTTCAAAGACAAGGCCTGCCCCCAACCAGGTTGAATCTGAATAATAACAGATATGGCAAAATAAGATACCTGTGGATATTAGTTAACAGCGCACGAAGTCCTCAAGAAGTAAAGGTTATCCTTTATTAGTAGTATTACCTTATGAAAATAAAAACATCTTATATTATGAAACAGAGGGAGTAGAATAAGACAACATAATTAACTACTGTACGTGGGGTGGGGTGCTAAACGAACATTGGCCTCAACTGGGACAGCTTGTAGGCATTTTTTTGCCTCAAAAAGGAGAACCAATGCAAGCTTTCCAAAGGGCCAGATAAAATAGTGTACAATCTCCTGCAGAACAGATGTTCAGGTTTGCTAAACACGTATGCATCTCTCCTTTGACACAGACAGGCTCTATTGAAATTACGAACAAGAACAGTTGGCATGAATAGAGGACTGCCGATTGCCTGGTACGGTTAATGGCTACACGAAGACAGGTATTATAGCAAATAAATCATCCATATATTATCAACCATCACTCTATCAGGATTCAGGAAGAAAGCAAAAAGGATTCATGAACAAACCTCCAAACAGTGTTCGAGAAGTTGCCGGCTCCTGGGATAGTCACCATTCCTGTAATGCCCTACAGCCAACAAGTAGAGCTTCTCCCTTGCCTCCAATGGACTTTTTGAGCCACCCAAAGATGCTAAGATTAAGCAGCAGCAGAATCAGACGAGCATTTTACCACCAAGAAACACAATACGATCGAGATTGCCAATTATTGCTGTGTGGTTATACTTATACTACCTTGGAGCATAGCGATCCCACGGTTGACATCATCCATGTTCCTCGAGTGCACGAGGGCCCAAGATAGCCTCACGATGCCCTCGTTCTTGTGTTCTTCGGTTGCAACCTCCGCGACCTCTCTCTCACATCCCTAATTAATCAACACGGAACAAAATCGATATACTGAATCTACTGAATTTTAGGATACGATCGATCGATCGATCGATCGAACAAACCAGCAGTGGGATCGAGAGTGGTTTACGTACGGCGATGACGTCGCAGTCGCACCAGGGGACGTTGTCGCCGCCGGAGAAGAAGTCGCCCACGGCGCCGACGAGCCTCCCGATCTTGGCTTCCACCGTGTATTTTCTCGGCGATCGACTTGTTTGGGGAAGAAACAGATCGTGGCTGGAACTGAACAACCCACATTGTGTTGACTGGGCCTTAATTAGGTTGACTTCAGCGTGATGTCCAAGCCCAATCTGCAATGGACGATGGCCCATCAACGGTCTGGGCTTATTGTGGAATATTGGACATGGGTTGGCAGCGTGGAAAATCTGGAGGCCATTCCAGATGTTGGCCCACAATCCGTTCTGAGAGAAAATTACAGGGATAAGAGGTTGTTTGGATCAGGAATTTTTTTTAAGTTCGTGTCACATTGGATGTTTGATATTAATTAGGAGTATTAAATATAAACTGATAAAAAACTAATTATATAAATGAAGGCTATTTCACGAGACGAATTTTTTAAGCCTAATTAATACATAATTAGCACATGTTTACTGTAGAATCACATTCGCTAATCATGGACCAATTAGACTCAATAGATTCGTCTTGCGAAATAGTCCAAAATTATGGGTGGGTTTTATTAATAGTCTATATTTAATACTTCTAATTAGTGTCCAAACATCCGATGTGATAGGGACTTAAAAAAAGCTGATGGAACCAAACTGCCCCTAAGTTCATTTTAGGTTCCTCGTCTTGACAATCAGTTTGAAAATCGTCCCTTCACCTCAATACCAGAATTATCTATCCCCAAACTCGTGAAACCGTCTAAAAAAAGTCCCGGACGTGGTTTTTGCTGAAGTGGCATACTGGGACCCACCTGTCAGGCCAAAAGAAATAGAAAAAAAATATCAATCCATCTCTCCGGCCGCCGTCCCCGCAGCTGCGCCCGCTGCCCCACGCCTGCGAGATGAGGCACCTCGCCTCGTGCCACTGCATCTGCTCCTTTGTTCCTCTGCTCCGCGGCCGCCGAGCTCGTCGACGGCAACGTGAGGCTCGGTGCTCACCTCGACCGCGCCATCGCGTCGCCGCCTGGATCCGGCGGGGACGATGCACTGGGGGCCATGCTCTCCACCAGCGTCTTCGACTCCGTCCGAAAGGAATTGATCTAGCAATTTGGTGGTACAAGTGAAGGCACCACGCCGAAAGGAATTGATCTAGCTATCAGGAGGAACTGGTCATTGCAGCAATTCATTGAGCACTCAGATGCAGACCCAATGGAGCTCATCAATTCAAGCCCGGACTGCAAATTCACCCAATTTTGTGACCGGAAGTACAAAGCATGGTGGTGGCGCCGCCGTGTGGTTCGGCCGGAGGAGCCCGCACGCGTGGGACTCCCCGACGGCGAGCCCATCCACGAAGAGATCACGCGGCACGAGGGCTGCCTCGCCGGCCTATACCACACCACCGCCCCACCTCCGCTTGCGACTGTGAGAGTCTGACGAATGCAGCCCACCGCCTCCACCAGCTCCTCAGCTGCCTCCTCCTCCCGCTCCCGCACCCGCCGCCGCCGCCAGTCTGTGCCCCCGCCCGCCGCCGTCCCCGTCCTCCGACGCCCAATCCCGCAGCCGCCGCCGTTTCTCTGCGTCACGCCCGTAGCCGCAGTCGTCGCTGGCGCCCGCGCCGTCAATCGCCACCGGAGGGAAGAGAGGGGGAGAAAAAGGAGAGAGAAAAGGGAGGGTAGAGAAAAAATAGATAGTGAGGATGACACGGGTTCCACTTTTATTTTTTTCCACATAAGCACCTAAGAAGTTATTTTATTACTGATATATGGGTCTTACATTGTCACATCAGCAAAACCATCTTTTCATATTGTCCTAGGACCTGATTTGAACGATTTTCATAATTTCAGAGGCAAATATTTCTGGTATTGCGGTTGAGAGACGATTTTCAAACTGGTATTAAGATTATTTATTTGTTTTGCCATAGTTCGATACGGTGAAAATTACCTTTATCAGGCCAACTTGTTGTGTGTGTATTTAACCTTGTCATTTTGAAAACGAAATAGCAACATAATTGGACTAACTGTTAGTTAAAGAAAGTCAAGTTTTTTCGCCCTCGGTCAATGTTTATTCTGTTTGGCAAGTCTGTCGTGGTTTTTTTTGCCCACCCTACATATTACATATATATATATATATGCTCCCTAATGAATTAATAATAGTGGAGTATATAGTGTCAATGAATGGGTATGAGATAAAACATGCATGCTCTGCTGCATATCTATGCACCCAACGATGCATTAATAATAACCAACCGCTAGCAATTAATGGTGGCTGAGATTAGTTAGCCTTCTATGTAGCATGTAGCTTTGGGACAGTACAGTTTTTTTGATCTTTTAATTATATATTGGTTGGTGAAACACATGCATATGCATGAATGAACAGTGATATATCGGTACTGATCAGTGATCACGTACGCCGGTACAAGGAATAGGGAAAGATCAAAATGATGATGTAGACTCGAAAAATTAATCAAAAGTGTTATTTATAGGATATGTTTGGCCGCTCCAGCTTTAGCTCCAACTCTTTTAGAGCTTATCTTTCGAGAGGAGATAACTAGTTATTGCCACTTGCCACTATGGTTTTAATTTAGGCGTCCCCACACACACACACACACAGAGTATCACATTCACCCACACTTGCAGTGATCTACCTGTCCGCACTGTGAATGCAGTGAAACCTCTTTAGTATT